>CM042697.1:291312753-291635217 GCA_023614405.1 Avena insularis | reverse complement strand
TACATGGATCTGTTATACATGTATCTATTTATATGTTGGTACTATGTATGCTGGTACTTTGTATGCTATGTAATCGAGCTGTGCTAGTACTGATGTATTGGGATGGGGTTGTCAATGGGGATATTTTCTTGTGTGTGAATGTTTGCAGGGATTTTAATTGAGTTGCCGTTTCTCCCAAGTGTTGATTCACTTCCGTTTTGGTTGAGAAATGGGCACTCGTGGGTCCAAAAATTAGCATAGGTCATGCGAATTTTTGGTCGATATTTGTGCTAACTTTTGCCTCTTTTTTAAATAATAAAGTGCAAACATGTCAACCAATGACTAGGCCGGCCCTTCTAAGCACATGAGCGTCAAGGATCTAGCCGAGGCCAACAATCATTCGAGGGCATCCCAAGAGCATGAGGAGGCGGAGGAGATGAGAATGACACCACCACCGCGACCATCATCGGAGGTGTTGAGGCGAGGAAGATCCAGATTACGAGGGGATGATGACTACGATGGAACTAGTGAAGGCGGGAGGAGGTAACACCACCACCGGATGGTGGCGCGCCTATGGTGGTAGCCACCATAAGAAGAAGAAGATTAAGGATCGGAAGCCGCAAGTGCTCGCCAATGTCGTGATGAGTTCATTGAGGTCACGAAGGTGGCCAACCCATTGCGCCTTCATCGATTGCCTGCGAATGCGGCATGCAACTCGGGTGCATCGTCCGGAAAGCATGTCGATCAACAAAGTACATCCGGCGTAATCAGGCTTTGGTCGAGAACCTCCTTAAGAAGCTTCTCAATGGATACACATTCCTAGAGCAGTTCGAAACACGGAGAGAAATAACCCGGTGAACAAACTAGCACTAACAAAGATGAGCAACGCCTTGAGCAGCTGGAAAACCGGGTAAAGAACATCATTGACAAAGGTGAAAGCTGGGAGATTATAAGTAGGAAAAATCCGATGCTCGACGAAGAAGAGTTCAAGATATTCAAGGCGGACTTAGATACCGCTGCCTCTAAAGCATGGACTGAGTGGGGAAAGAATATGCGATAGAAACAACCCATTTGGGACAAGGAGGGCCGCGAGCTTGAACGCTGGGTAAAGAGAACCCATGGCATAAAATTCAAGGACCTGCAGATCCGACTTTGGGCCGCTACTACGGACCCGATTACGAGAGTTAAGTCACCATCGACCGGATGTGAAGGCCTTTGAGGATGAGCTGGTAAGGAATTTACGTGGATCTCTCAGTTTCTAATTAAATTAATGAAGCCAAGAATCTAAAATGCATGGGTTCACCTCTCCTTGTATCTCTGCGAGAAGGAATTGAGCACTAGCGAGGACTTATCATCCCAAGATTTGAGGCGCCATGGGACACTTTTTTTTAACAGGCGAACACTTACAAGAAGAGGAGAAATTTGCCGCCAAAATCAGCTGGCCGTGTGTCCCGGTACACAAGCATGAAGTTTACCGAGTACTACAAAGAGGGATGCAAAGAAGAGGAGGAGAGGAAGAACCGGCTAAAGATAAAGCCGAGGTTGAAGAGCTGAAGTTGAAGGTGAAGACATTAGAGGCAAAAATGGACGAGAAAGCAATGGATAGTTATTGGAGGAGAAGCTCCGCGCGATCATCCCCCCTGGGTTGATGGAGGGGCTAGCTGTTTGGAATGCGGCAGGTCGACAAGGGCCGATAGCGTTGCCCAGCTTTAGCGGCGCAACTCGAGCATCAATGTTAACGCGTCGCTGGACTTGGTGACCCGCCGCCACCATCTCCATGGCGCAACCGCAGAGCTTGTTGTCGCCAGCTGCCCCTCTACTCCCGCCAAAATACCAAGTATGAAGTGCGGTGGACCATCTCGAGAATGATGATAGGCGAGCTCAACGCCCTCACCAAGGTAACTAATTAGTTACTCGCTTCATCTTCTTTATCGCCTTTGGTGATTGCCACCTCGATCATGATGCCCAACATATGTTTTGATATTCAGGGCGCTTGCGTACTACTCCACAAAGTTGCCGGCGAGTTGAAGGATGTTGCCAAGGGCAATATCATACAACCGGCGAACCGCACGATGCACAACAATCCAATGGATGATTGCCGTGATGAGGTCCGGATTGCTCGGGTGTTGCCAGTGGTGCAACGACATGGACCCCCTTTCAACCTCGGGAGCGGCGAACACAAGACCCTTATAGAATGCCACGGCTGGCCCTTGACATGGTCAAGAAGAGTCGTCTTACGGGGCACCTAAGCCACCATCGTCGGCCACCACCTCGGATGCCACCTATCACCGGCGCCACCTCGATCGTCGGCCACCACCTAGAAGCCACCCACCACCTGCCACCACCATCACCACATGGTGGCAACAAAGATGATGAAGAATTTGTCAACATCGGCGACTACATCAACACCGGCGCGGCATAGGATTGTACATGCCTGCTATGGATGAAGAACCCTTCTCGCGCGAGGTCAAGGTGGGCGTCCCACTACATGCACGCAACGCTTGGTCTTTGGAGGTTTATCTCAGAGAGCCTCCGGCGCGATCAACAGGAGAAACATGTTGGATTCGTCTTTAGCCACGCACACTCCAAAAGGCATTGAGCACTTAGCATCCCCAGTGGAGGAGCACTGCTTTCGGAAGGCGAAGAAGCACGAAGAGAGAGGTAAGAAAGGAGAGCCAACCTCCTCGAAGAGGATCTAGGCTAAGGATGACATCATACCAGCCGCGAGGATGGCTTGCCCAAATACATATAGCCGGTGAAGCGATCTCTGACTCGGATCTGCTTCTCCTTGCTGGACATATGCTCTCTTTGAGTGATAGTATCAAGACACTAGAGGGCATTCTTCTTAAAGACAAGATCCAAATTACCCGGTTTTCACTATCAAGGTGCCATCGGCGTGGACTTAGTCCATGAAGCCCCGAGACGTGTTCTTCATATCGTCATGAGGGGCGTCTTCAAGCTGTTTCTCTCGAAGCGGTGGACTATAACATGGTCGCCTATTCACGCTCAATCTATGAAGACCAAGAGAGAAGACCCCCTACATCACGATAGTGGATCCCTACTACATGCGTGATAGAAGTTGAGGAAGGATCGAGGCGTGCCAAATGGCGATGGCATCTCAAGTTCATGGTGGACCACAAGAGGACAAACACACTTCTTTTGCCTTTCTTTCCCGGTAAGTACACACACCCCTAGCATTGGTAACTTAGGCTTTCTTATAGCTTTCTTCCTTTTCCTTTTCCAACATCCCGTTTCAATTTTGTTTTGTGCGAGACAAATCGCACACTCATCGTCATTTCCACAAAGTACTCGATAGCATCGTATTTCGACTCGTGAGTAATAGAAGAAGAAGACTACACGAGAATAAGGGGTGTTTGAATGAGGCTCTCGAGGGCTATGCTAGAAAGGATGCCCTTCGTCAACAAGGAGAATGTATCAAGGATGACAAGCACGTGTTCAAGCACGTGCTCGAGTTCCCCTGCGTCAAGGAGCCGGCTACTGGCGGCGCCCAGGAGGCCTTCTACGCCATGCATCACCTTAAAGGGTGTGTCTGGGATTGCGGAACCTAACTCGCCATCTAGTCTCCGAGCATGGGCCAAAATTTGGTGCAAACGATGATGATCTTAGAAGACTTCCATCTCATCTAGGTTAAGTTGTCGGAAATCATCGTGGAAGATGTCAACACAAGGAGGGTCCTAAAACACAATAGAGGGTTGACTAAGAGGAGATTGAAAATATTCTTCGTCAGGGTGACAACGGGGCGTGGATGACGAAGGATGGCTATCTACCATTCCCAAAGCCAAGCGTTAGTAGTTCTCAACATTGATCGATGTGTGCCTAGAATTATCATAGATGTTCACGTGTAGTGTTGTGTCACAAACTATACTACTATGGTCGTATGTTGTAAACTTCACTATTGTGGTCGTTGTCGTCGAAGTTCTATGATTATGATCAATGTGGTATCTTTTATGTTTACTGATCTTTTGCTTTAGTTTATGTGAATATATATGCATGTGAACCAATTTAGTTCTTTCTGTTGCATGATTTACTAATATGCCTTATCTATAGAGATGACGAAGTGGTACGTGGTGTACAAGGGTTGGGTTCTAGGAGTCAACGATGAGTGGGAGGACTATCGAAGCAATTGAACAAGTTTAAGCGGCAACAACTACAAAGGATCTGCGACTCGAGAGGAGGGCGGTAGCCAAGTGGAGGAACCACCATGGAAGGAGAACCGATGAAGATATTGCTAGTGCTCTTGCTCTCCGTCATCACAGTTGTATTCTATTTGATTCTAGTGTAGGCGGTGACCACTTCATTTGTAATGTGAGATGGTGAACTTTATCAAACACTTGTATAAATACCACTTTTCACTTGTATGTAATATGATGACCACTTGTCTACCTCGATTCGGGATCTAAGTAGTGTGATGACACTATATTCGTGTTTGTATTATGTTTGTTTTCATATACTAAGTGAAATATATTGTTTCTACTGTTATGTGTATAATACTTGTATAATACGTGTATAATACCTGTATAACACCTGATTATGGACCATTACTATTTTTTAATACCTGAAAAACACTCCTATGGCACATGCAAATATTCTTCTATGGCGCATACAACTTCTGTGGAACATTTGTCAAAATGCGCCATCAAAACTTCCTGTGGCGATAGAGCGTAATGCACAATGTATATCATGACTTCGTATTTTCCTAGTAGTGATTGTGTGAGGAATTCCGTCAACTCAACCTCAGCCTTTTCCCCAAATCTTGCCTTTACGCGGTGGCTACTCCTTCCTTGGAAGGAAATATTCGATCCGCTCAGCTTGAGGATCCACTACAAGAATCTGGATGGTCCATGACAATTTGATATTGTTGTGGATCAGTGGCAAACGTCGCAGATCACCATCCGTGATGAATTTGCGACGAAAAAAAGGTCGTGAACTTCACGTAATATGATTCGTGAATTTTTTCCGCCCAAAAACATCACCTCCATCTGACGTGACTTTTCATTCAATTTCGCCTCATCATTGTCCGATGTTTGTGTTTTGTCATGGCTTGATTCCATTAAAGCTAGTTGATGACGCTATTCATTCCGCTGGTGGCATCATCTAGTTCGCTCTGACGCCACTTGAGCTATGAAGACTTTATTTTCTTCATGGCATGAAGCTGGCCTGCCGAGAGGTGGACCAATAGTACGAGGACACATGGGTCGTCCCAAGAGAGACACACAGACCAATGAGATCTAGGCGCGTATCTCAAACACATGACATTTTTCTTTGTCGGGCCGTATGATGTCATCATTTACCCAGATTTTGTTTCATCAACGCCATTGACCATTGAAATTAAGGCACGCTACGCCTATCTATGATGGAAATATTTTTGTCAAGTAAACAACCATGATGTTTTCGTTTATGTCGGGGATGTTTGCTGGCGTCACCCCTATATTGAGCGGTCCAGATGAAATGACAGAAATTTCACACCACAAGCTATGATAGAAATTTCAAGACAAATGCTTTGAGACCACATCAAATTCACATACATCACTTACATCCCGACATGAGTTTCCACAGGTTAAACATCAGTTTATTCGCTAAAAGCCTAACTAGATTTCACTCACAAGTTTTCACATATTCACCACCTGTTCACTTACCTACTAACAGAGCTACAAATTTCTAAAGTAATGCACTTCCATGGTCTCTGAAGTTCACAAGTGTTTTCGCACTTCTTCTCTGCTTCTTTCTCCTTTATGAAATGATGCAATGTGTATGCTGTCTCATTCGTTGTTCTCTAGCCCCATGTTGGGCTTCAAGGAGAGAGTTGGTTGATAGCGCATCATCTTGATGCTCAATGAGATCTTAGACTACTAGCGAAAATTACAAGCACATTCATATACATTTTAGACAAACATGGTATTAAATTGCATGAAGATGAAAAAGATGGACATGGTATAGTTTCCTCTTGTGCTTCAAGGAGAGTCTTGGTTGGTCTTGAAGAATGGATGTCGATGTCCTCGTAAAATAGTGCACAATTTTGTGGAAGGAGGTCGTTCAGCCTCAGTGACATCTTACGTCAGAGGTAATTTCCATGGTTCCCTACGAGTTTTAAAAATAGAATCAACATTACAAAATAGCAAGAAATTTACAAGCATGTCGCATTAATTTCAGAGACAAAGAGACATTGAAATTTAGGAAGATGACAAAGATGGTAAGTATTCTAGAGGACTTACTTTTTCCTTTTTCACACTTGTGATGTGGGAAGCCCAAGGCCACAGAAAAAATAGAACGCTACTATATTTGTCGTATTTTCTTCTGCTATGCTTGTTTATTATACAACATGCCTACACAAACAGAGAACATAGAAGTATAAGAGGCAGTCCTAGTTAAACACAAATTGCGGAAAGTTGAGTTGACAATACATGAGGTTCTTGTGGTCATCCAACTATTAACAAGCTTGCACCACTCCACATTGTTCATGTGTTCAACATGAGATATCCATATAACTTGATTCGGTGGATAGAGGTCAAAAAATTGCTTCTTCAGAAGATGACATTGAGTTCTTGTGTTCTTCATTAACTTCTTGTTGCAATAAACCTACACCTATAGTCGTGATGCGTTCGTGAGAAACTTTTGCTAAAATAAAACTTGGTGCATAAGACTTTGCGTGAAAAATAATGAAAATAAAAGGGGAGTTGAGTCAGAGAACATATGGAAACTCTATCGTAGAACTCTACTCGACATCCGGCCTCTCCTTGTACTCTTTCTAGCGGGTGAAGATAGGCACACTAGTCCTGAATGTTTTGCACATTGGTGGAGAACTTGGAAGCAATTTTGCTGAATCTGATTTAGTTCTTCTTGGAGAATGACAAATGGAAGCTTTCTCCTCTTGACATCTTCTCAAGCGACTTCCCATGTTTTCCCTCACCATAGTTTGATGAGCATCATGTGTAACCGTGTCTTGAGGATTATGGCCAAAATCATCTACAAAAAACTTATAATGTGGAGTTAGTGTTCTACTACAATACAATGCAAGAAGTAACCATTCACACAATATAATTTGCTTGCCTTGGAGAGTTGGTTGCTGGGCAGCTTCTGCTTGTCTTGGAATACTGCCTTCCTGCCATGGAGTGTTGTCGGCTCAGATTGCTACCTTTTGGGCATCATGATCTGAAGCACTCGAGTTCTTTGTGAAGGGGTTGCCACATGGCGTCTTGTGGTGTGTTGTGGACAACTTGGATGTACTTATGGCGGATTCTTGGACCTGGTATGTCTCAATGTTTTTGTGCAGCAACTACACTAGACAAGGTGCTTAGAAGTTGATACATTAGAGCAGCAATCCTTGTCCCGATGGCATGTGTCTTCTTGTATTCCTCTTCTCAAGCTACACAATTCAAAGGAAGTCAATTCAGGATAATAAAAAGCACAAGATATATGGAAAATTTAGTAAGCAAACAATTACAACAAATGAGTATGCAAGAAATGGAACAACTGGCTCATCTTCCTCCCCATAGTGTCAACCCGGCATTTGAAGTTCCCTCTCGACGCAGCTGAATTGCTCCAACTAGAGATTCGTGGTGCTTTGGAAATCTCGACTTTTCATTTTCTGAACCTGAAAAAACGGTGTTTTCCCAAAGTCGATTAGATTAGATTAGCGCCCATGGGCCCAAGGAAATTTCCATGCTACACCATGGTGCATGTATATTCAGGAGGTGGGTATTTATCTCGTGGTGGTGCAGATATCATATTTTTTGAGTTATGGCCGGTAAATGCAGTTTCTAACTATGTACCCTATAAGATACTCTCAATTTTCGGGGAAAATCGTTTGGGGTGCCCCTTGGGGTACCTAGGCTTGATATATGCATGGGTACAAGATTGCACTAACCGTCGTGTTGCCGGGGATTTGCCATTCTATTGGGGAGCACCAACCAAAATCTAAAAAAATAAAAAACTTGAAAAGCGGCTCAGTAGCCTTGCATGTGACCCACTTCCCTCATAAAAGCATAGGTAGGGCATACAGGTCCTTTGGCACCCAAGCACCACCAGGATGTCTATCAGTGTGAGTTAACATGGCTTCAACCCTAGATTCCCCATTGCTACCCGAACATGGAACCACTCCATGGATTGAGCCCAAACTTGGAACCTAGCTCCCTCTCGGCATCGCAAGCGACTTCCCCAACTAGAGATTTCGTGGTGCTTTGGAGAAATCTCGACTTTCCATTTTCTGAACCCGAGAAACAGCGTTTTCCCATAGGAGGTGCAATATTAGGGACGCCCATGGGCTCGAGGCAATTTCGCATGCTACACCATGGTGCATGGCCATTCCAGGAGGTGGGTATTTATCTGCTGGTGCGAGCATAAACAGTATTTTTATAGTTATGGCCCGGTTAAAGCGGTTTCTAACTATATGTACCCTATAAGACACTCTCAATTTTCAGGGTAAAATGGTTTGGGGTGACCCATGGGGGTACCTAGGCAGGATGCATGCCTAGGTCCAAGATTACCACCAGCAAATCGCGTTCTTGCAGCTGCTGCCACCGGCGGGTTTCGCCATTTTCTTGGGGATCACCAAACAAAATATAAAAAAAATAAAAAAATGTGAAAATGGTTCTTGGACCCCTTGCATGTGACCCACTGCCCTCATAAAATCATAGGCATGGCATACCAGGTCCTTTGGCACCCAAGCACCACCAGGATGTCTATCAAGTGTGAGTTAACATGGCTTCCAACCCCAGATCCCCTCACTTTGCCTAGAACATGGAACCACTCCATCGATTGAGTCCAAACCAGGCACCTAGCTCCCTCTCAGCATCGCAAACGACTTCTCCAACTAGAGATTTCGTGGTGCTTTGGAGCAATCTCGACTTTCCATTTTTTGAACCCGTAAAACCGGTGTATTCCCAAAGGAGGTGCAAGATTAGGGCGCGCCCATGGGCCCGAGGCAATTTCACGCATCCTACACCATGGTGCAAGGCCATTCAGAGGTGGGTATTTATCTCGTGGTGCAGGCATATACTATATTTTTTTGAGTTACGGCCCGGTAAATGTGGTTTCTAACTATTTGTACCCTATAAGACACTCTCAATTTTCGCGGAAAAATGGTTTGGGGTGCCCCATGGGGTACCAAGGCTGGATGCATGCCTGAGTCGAAGATTGCACCGACCGTCGCGTTGCCGCGGTCGCCGGCGGGTTTTGCCGTTTTCTTGGGCATCACAAAAACAAAATCTAAATAAAATAAAAAAATGTGAAAATGGTTCTTGGACCCCTTGCATGTGACCCACTTGCCCTCATAAAATAATAGTAGGGCATGCATGGTCCTTTGGCACCCAACAGCACCGGGATGTCTATCGAGTGTGAGTTAACATGGCTTCAACCCTAGATTCCCCTCGCTACCCGAACATGGAACACTCCATGGATTGATTTAGCCAAACCGGCATCTAGCTCCCTCTCGGCATCTCAAGCGAGTTCTCTCAACTAGAGATTTCGTGGTTCTTTGGAGACATCTCGACTTTCCATTTCTGAACCTGAAAAACCGGTGTTTTCCCAAAGTCGGTGCAAGATTAGGGCGCGCCCAGGGGCCCAAGGGAATTTCCACGCATGCTACACCATGGTGCATAGACATTCCCGCTAGGTGGGTATTAATCTTGTGGGTCAGAGATATATTGTATTTTTTTTTGAGTTATGCCCCGCTAAATGTGGTTTCTAACTGTATGTACCCTATAAGGAAAAATGGTTTGGGGTGCCCCATGGGGTACCTAGGCTTGATGCGCATGGGTCCAAGATTGCACCGTAGCGTTGCCACGGCCGCCGCCGGCGGGTTTCACCGTTTTTTGGGCAGCACCAAACTAAATCTGAAAAAATAAAAAACTTGAAAACGGCTCCTGGATCCCTTGCATGTTACCCAGTACGCCCACACAAGTACCACGAGGATGTCTATCGAGTGTGAGTTAACATGGCTTCCAACCCTAGATACCCCCTCGCTACCCAGAACATGGAACCCCTCCATGGATTGAGCCCAAACCCGAGACCTAGCTCCTCTCGACATCAGCGACTTCTCCAACTAGAGATTTCGTGGTGCTTTGAAGAAATCTCAACTTTCCATTTTCTGAACCGAAAAACCAGCATTTTCCCAAAGGGCGTGCAAGATTAAAGTAGCCCATGGGCCAGGCAATTTCACGCATGCTACACCATTGTGCATGGCCATTCCTGGGAGGTAGGTATTTATCTCGTGCTGCAAACATATACTATATTTTTTTGAGTTACGACACAGTAAGTGCGGTTTCTAACTGTAGGTATCCTATAAAACACTCTGAATATTTAGGGGAAAATAGTTTGGGATGCCCCATGGGGTACCTAGGCTAGATGCATGCCTGGGTGCAAGAATGCACTGACCCTTATGTTGTCGCGGCCGTCAGCGGGTTTCACCTTTTTTTGGGAAGCACCAAACAAAATCTATAAAAAATCTAAAAAATGTGAAAACATCTCCTGGAGCCCTTGCATGTGGCCCACTTCCCTCATAAACTCATAAGCAAGGCATACCAGGTCCTTTGGCACCCAAGGCACCACCAGGATGTCTATCGAGTGTGAGTAAACATGGCATTCAACCCTAGATTCCCCCTCACTACCAAGAACATGGAACCACTCCATGGATTGTGCCCAAACCCGGCACCTATCTCCCTCTCGGCATCGCAAGAAACTTCTCCAACTAGACATTTCGTGGTCGTTTGGAGAAATCTTGACTTTCCATTTTCTGAACTCGAAAATTCGGTGTTTTACCAAAGGAGGTGGAATATTAGGGCGCGCCCGGGGCCCAACATAATTTTCACGCAAGCTACACCGTAGTGCAAGGCCATTCCCGGTAGGTGGGTATTTATCTCGTGTGCAAGCATATACTGTATATTATTGAGTTACGGCCCGGTAAATGCAGTTTCTAACTGTAGGTACCCTATAAGACACTCTCAATTTGCAGGGGAAAATGGTTTTGGGTGCCCCATGGGGTACCTAGGATGGATGCATGGCTAGGTCCAAGATTGCAACGACCCTTGCGTTGCCACGGCATCCGACGGGGTTCGCTGTTCTTTGGTGTAGCGCCAAACAAAATCTAAAAAAATAAAAAAAAAGTGAAAACACCTCCTGGAGCCCTTGCATGTGACCCACTACCCTCAAATCATAAGCAATGCATACCAGGTCGTTTGGTACACAAGGCACCACCAAGATATCTATCGAGTGTGAGTTAACATGGCTTTCAACCCTAGATTCCCTCCCTCAATGCCCAGAACATGGAACCACTCCATGGATTGATCCCAAACCCGGCACCTAGCTCCCTCTTGGCATCGGAAGCAACTTCTCCAACTAGAGATTTCGTGGTCATTTGGAGAAATCTCAATTTTCCATTTTCTAAACCAGAAAAACTAGTGTTTTCCCAAAGGTGGTGTAAGATTAGGGAATGCCGAGGGGCCTGAGGCAATTTTCATGGATGCTACACCATGGTGCATGGCCATTCTCGGGAGGTGGGTATTTATCTCATGGTGCAAGCATAAGCTGTATCTTTTTGAGTTATGGCCAGGTAAATGTGGTTTCTAACTGTAGGTGCCCTATAAGACACTCTAAATTTTCAGGGAAAAATGGTTTGGGGTCCCCATGGGGTACCTAGGCTGGATCCAAAATTGCACCGAACTTGCGTTTCCGCGGCCGCCGCCGGGTTTCGCCCTTTTTTGGGCGGCACAAAACAAAATCTAAAAAATAAAAAAAGTGAAAACAACTCCTAGAGCCCCTGCATGTGACCCACTTCGCACATAAAGTCATAAGAAAGGCATAACAAGTCCTTTGGCACCCAAGGCACCACCAAGATGTCTATCAAGTGTGAGTTAACATGGCTTTCAACCCTAGATCCCCCTCGCTACCCAGAACATGGAACCACTCCATAGATTGAGCCCAAACCTGGCACCTAGCTCCCTCTCGGCATCGCAAGCAACTTCTCCATTTTTTGAACCCAAAAAACCGGTGTTTTACCAAAGGAGGTACAAGATTAGGGCGCGCCCAGGGGCCTAAGGAAATTTTCACGCATGCTACATCATGGTGCATGGCTTGATGGGGATATTCCCAGTGGGGTATACCCAGCAGGACGTTCCCTACTAGATCTAACTTCCAGCGAGTGGGCCTGCAGGACGGCGACTGGATCGCGACCCAAGAAGGAGCAAGGCGACTAGAATTTGAAGGCCTAGAAGTGTAGCTAGGCCAAGTCAGATTAGGTCAAAACCCTCCCAGTCATTATCCAACTCGGTTGATCTGTATACCCTAGCGATGTACCCCTATATAAACCTCCCCAGGGAACGCATAACACTTACGTTCCATCAGGTACCCCATCGACTTGCCGCCTAGTCGCCAAACTCGCCACTTGTAATCTCCCGATAATACAATCTTGCAGGAGTAGGTCTTTACCCTCCAGGGGGCGAACCTGGATAAAACCTTGTGTCTCCGCCCTCATCTCGCACTGCAGATGGCTGGCCGCCCTTGCCCCTCGTTCTACTACTCGCTGCTAATCGCAGCATGTGCCGTGGCCATTCCCACGACAGTTGAGCCCACCGTGGGGCTTGGACGGTCAGGCGTGAGTTATGCGACGAGACCCTACCTGCCGATAAACCGATTGATCGCCACCGGTCGGATGATCACATATGGAGAGATCCTTCAGATCTTGCCCAGCAGCTACGTCCCGGTGTCGCGCCCGGTCACGCACATCGTCATCATGCCGGTCGGCTCCATCAACCTCTTTGTTGGCTTCACGGACGTTATCGTCTCCGACAATTCGGCGCTCATCCGCGAGTCGCTGCCACGTGATCGGCCCTCTGAGAACCAGGTCCACACCATCCACCGCCTCGTCTCCGAGTACGACTCGGGCAACACGACGTGGTTGAGACCAACGCGGCCGTGGATGACGCGACCCTCCATGACGACACCGACTCGGCAACCCCAGCTTCGGTCGTCGGATCCATCATCGCCGCGTCGCCATAAGGCTGCATCACGCGAGTCTCCAACGTTGGGGATTTTGAGGATCCATCCATCCTCTGGCTCTTCGACTCCAACTCTGGGTCAGAGAATTCCGGCGACCTCCACGCCGGATTCGGTCGCTTCAACGTGACCTACATGGCGAGTGGCATGAGCACCCCGCCATACCCCTTATCCACGTCGATCCCACCGACCGCGACAGCGGGGGAGGTCGAGGAAGCCCGCCTTCAACTAGAGGAGGCGGTACGCAAGGCGCAAGCCGAGCGTTATTTTTTTTGCCTCGAGCAGGCCACGGCACAAGAGCTATCGCTCTACCACCAGCGCCACATCAGGACGCACCTGAACCCTACCATTTAGGGCCACTCCCTAAACTTCGACGAAGACAACGATCCCGCTCGCATGGCCGAGCGTGTGATCTGCGAGAACGTGCCACCAGGCTTCAACGCCCGTCTGCCACTAGGAACACCAACAAGTGGAGCTCCCCCACCGCCACCCGGACACACGCCCCCTCCCAACCAACCAAGAGTTTTCATCTCTCCGCAAGAGGGGGATGCGAATGGCCTCCCGCTATACTCCAACCCGATGGATAACGTCACCGCGGGGCAGGCAGCGGTCGCCAACCTAACCGTCACAGGGGAAGGCATGCTGAAAATCCAGTATGCCAAGGCCCTATTCGCCAAAGTCGTCGAGCAGCAAGTCGCAGGAGCCGACTCGTGGGGGCGCATGTACTCCCGCTCCTCCGGAAGGAGGGCGGCCTCAAGCGGCCGCCCATCGATGGAAAACAGCCTCAACTCCCTGCCCCCGAGCCCCTGCAGCCCAACCAGGGTTCGCGCACCCAGCACTCTCCACAAACGACCCGTGACCGCTGAACAACACGGTCGCCACCAACGGGCAGTCGGTCGACATGCGAACCCACATCATCAACAACCAGAGTTGGTGCACATCCCAACCCAATGACCCGAGGCACACCCTCACCAACCGCAATGATAGCGAGCCAAGAGGCTCCCTTAGTCGAGTCGACCCTCAACACCTTCCATGGCATCGTCCCCGGTTGGAAGGCATACCTGATCGACAAGGTGACGTTGCCAGTCACCTTAGGCACACCAGCCAACTTCCGCACCAAGCGGATCATCTTCGAGATGGTGAACTTCAACAGCCCCTACCACTGCGTCTTTGGGCGGCAAGCATTCGCCAAGTTCATGGTGGTACCGCACTATGCGTACAACATGATGAAGCTCCTAGGGCCATGCAGCATCATCACCGTCCACGGCGACCCCGACATGGCCATCTAGTGCGAGGAAAAAGGTGCCCAGCTCGCGGACGCCGTCATCGCCACGGAGGCCAACCACGCAGAAGAGCTCGCAAGATACGCGAGTGGGTCGACAAAGACGACCCCAGAATCCTGAAGAAGCCCAACATGGAGAACGCCGGGTCGACCTCGTTAGAGCCCACCACGCACACCCACACCGTCAAGCTGGTCCCAGGCCACTCCAGCCAGACGGTCACCATCAAGGCGGGCATGAGCCCCGCATAGGAAAGCGCGCTTGTCGATTTCCTCCGAGAGAATTGCGACATCTTCGCATGGAAGACATCTGACATGCCAGGTGTCCCGAGGGAACTCGCCGAGCACAAACTCAACGCTGACCCCAAGGCGCGACCCGTCAAGCAATCACTGCGGCCCTTCAATGAAGAGCGCCGCCGAGCAATTGCCAAAGAAGTGAAGCGTCTATTCGCTGTAGGCTTCATCGGTCCAATCAAGTACTCCAGGTGGATGACTAACCCATTCCTGGTCGTGAAGAAGAACAAGACCTAGAGGATGTGTAAAGACTACACCAACCTCAACAACCCCTTCCAAATGAGCAGTTTGTCCTCCCATGCATCGATCAGATCATCGATTTGACTACGGGCTTGGAGTTGCTGTGCTTCCTCGACGCATACTCTAGGTATAACAAGATCAAGATGGCGGTCGAGGACAAGGAGAAGATGACATTCATCACGCCTTTCGACGCCTACTCCTACACCGCCATGACGTTCGGCCTCAAGAACACCGGCGCGACCTACCAGCAGTGCATGCATGAGTGCCTCGCAAGCCAAATTGGCCACAACATCCATGTCTACATCGACGACGTGGTGGTCAAGTCACAATAGCCAGACCTAACTACTAGCAGACCTGGCCGAGACCTTCACAAATCTACGGAAGTACAAGATCAAGCTCAACCCAGGAAAGTGCACCTTCGGTGTACCCACTGGACAGCTATTGGGGTACGTAGTCTCCGAGCGATGCATCGAGGCGAACCCCACCAAGATTTACACGATCACACGGCTCGCCAAACCCGAGTGCCTCCACGACGTCTAGAAGCTGGACGGGCAAGTCGCGGCTCTCAGTCGCTTCATACCCTAACTAGGAGAGAAGGCAATGCCTCTCTACTATCTGATGCGCAAGAACCCCACGTTCCAATGAGACAAGGAGGCCGACGACGCGTTCAACACACTCAAAGAAGTGTTACTCGCTACACTGCTACTCGCCGCCCCCGTTGACAATGAGTCGATGCTCGTCTACGTCGCGACGTCCGAGAAAGTCATCAGCGCTGTCATGGTCATCGAGCGACCAGAGGAGGGCAAGGAGCGCCCCATACAGCTCCCGTACTATTACAAGCGAAGTCCTCACAGACTCACGACAGCGGTACCCACAATACCAGAAACTGGTGTACGCGGTTTTCCGAGCCCAACAACGACTATCGCACTACTTTCAGGAGCACCCAATCACGATCATATCCTTCACACCACTGCAGGACATCATCTGCAACCGCGAGGCTTCTAGACGGATCGCCAAGTGGGCCATCGAAATCGGCGTCCAGAACATCAAGTATGAGCCGCTCAAGGCAATCAAGTCGCAGGCTCTAGCGGACTTCCTCGCCGACTGGGAAGAGGCACAACAGCCAGATAAGCTGCCATACCTCCACTATTGTTCGCTCCACTTCCACGGATCCAAGAATCCTAACGGCGCAGGGGCAGGAATCATACTCACCTCGCCCAATGGCGATAAGCTCTGCTACGTGTTGTACCTCGACTTCACCCCTGCATCAACAACATGGCCGAGTACGAGGCCCTCCTTCATGGTATGCGAGCCGCCAAGGATATGAACATCAATCGCTTATGGTGCTACGGCGACTTCGACCTCGTGGCCGTGCAATTCGACGGTACTTGCGATGCCGTCTTCCCAACCATGGCGGCATACCGCCAAGCAGTGGACCAGCTGGGAGGCCACTTCGCCGGCTACTCCGTCGAGTGGATCGACAGGCGCTAAAACATGGAGGCTGACGCCCTCTGCCGTATCGAGTCGGCTTGGCAAACTCCACCCGCAGGCGTATTCCTCGACACCATCCATAAGCCCTACGTCTCTTATCCAAAGGAGATCGACCTTGGGATCCCGCTGCAGCCAGAGCCCGCCCTGGTCGCCATGGTCGTAGAACCAAGCGACTAGACAGCGCCATTCCTTGCCTACCTCGAGAGAGGGACCCTCCTAGCGGATGAGACGGAAGAACGCATGATCGTGCGCCACTTCAAGTCGTTCATCATCATCAACGGCGAGCTCCACAAGCGCAGCGTAATAGGCATGTTCCAACGTTGCGTGCAACCTGGGGAAGGACGCAAGATCCCCCAAGACATCCACACCGGTGACTGCGGCCACGACACCGGCGCCAGGTCCCTGATAGCCAAGGTCATGTGACAAGGCTTCTATTGGCTCACCGTGCATGCCGATACATTCGACATCGTCCAACGCTGTGTTGGGTGCCAGAAGTACGACAACCAAATGCACGTACCAAGCTCGGCGCTCAAGACGACCCCCATTACCTGGCCATTCGCCGTATGGGGCATGGACATGGTGAGACCCTTCAAGAAGGCCCCCTCCGGCTACACCCACCTCCTCGTCGCAGTCGACAAATTCACCAAGTGGGTGGAGGCCAAGCCAGTCCGGAAGTGCGACAGGAAGACCGCGGCCAAATTTCCCCTCGAGCTCATCTACCGCTACGGATTCCCGCACATCATCATCACGGACAATGGCACCAACTTCACCAAGGGTGTCGTGGAAGAATTCTGCGAGGAACACAACATATGACTCGACCTCACCTCAGTCGCCCACCCGGAGTCCAATGGCCAGGCGGAACGTGCCAACCAAAGCATCATCCACGGCCTCAAGCCGCGACTAGAAGTTCCCCTCGAGCAAACTCCGGGATGCTGGGTCGAAGAGCTCCCCTCCGTCATATGGGGCATCCACACCTCCATCAACCGGTCGACAGGGTTCACACCCTTCTTCATGGTATACGGCGCCGTAGCCGTCATGCCGACTGACCTGGAGCACGACTCGCCACGGGTCATCAACTACGTGGAGGCTGACAACGAGCTCGCACACCAAGAAGGGGTCGGCTAGATCAACGAAGCACACGACCTAGCTTGCTCCCGCACCGCCATCTACCAACATGGGCTCCGCCGCTACCACAACCAACGAGTTCGGACTCGCACCTTCTAGGAAGGCGACCTAGTCCTGTGATTGATCCAGGACAAGAAGGGCATGAAAAAGCTCTCTCTCCCCCATGGGAGGGGCCATTCGCCATAGGGAGAGTCCTCGGCAATGACACCAACTACCTCACCGACGTTCGAGGCAACGGAAAGCTTGATGTCAAGCGGCCGTGGAATTTAAATCTCCTACGGAAGTTCTACACATAGAACTCCAACCTGTATTCCCCCTGCCATGCAATAAAATATATTCCACTCGCACAAATTGTCCTTAATCTCCAAAGTCTCGTGCCAATCGCACTTGTAACTAGAGCATAATGCTACTCACGGAACTCAACCCTTGGTTGTGCGACCGGAACGGCTAAGTAGTGCGGTGCAAGGGCACCGAAGGAATTTAGGCCTTCATCGTCCACGAAAACGCCAACCCGGATCCCCCATTGGAGTCGCCCCGCTCGACTGGCCCCCGGGCCAAGACAACCATACACGCTTCATACAGCGACCGGTCCTCCACATCATTGGGGTAGCGACTCGAACGGTTAAGTACCACACTCGGGGAATCGCTTCAGTCTAAACACCCACGCGGCTCTGGAATAGACCAAGTACGAGAGCGTGCCCTGGACTCGCCATGCGACTGGCTCCCCGATCTAGGAGGAGTGACGCGCGGCATATAACACACTTCGTCCTCCCATACCTTGGGCATGCGACTAGAACAACTAAGTACCACGCTTGAGGACTCGCCCAATCGACCCCGTCCGTGTCCAGAAAACAGCTAAGATAGAGCACCCCTTGGAGTCGGCAAGCAACTAGATTTCCAAGCCACGGAGAGTCGACCCTAACTAACTAACAGTCGAAAACAAACATAAACGCGAGGTAAACCCCATCAAAGAGCGGAGACGCTCGGGGACTCGCTCAACAAACATATAAAAGTCAAAATCAAACTGACGGGACACATTTTCATTCCCTTAAGCAGCAAAATATATTGTTCGCAGACAAGGATTGTTACATATCTACCTATACTAATACAAAAGCCACTCGGCATGTCTCTATTCCGCAGGCTTCAAGTTCGACACATTGTCTTTACCGCTCACCCAAATGAAGGGTATCCACAGATTCGTCGGATACGCCGTCAGGCTATTCGCCATCGCCGACCGGAACGGCTTCTCCGTCTTGAGGTCACGGCGCACTGGCTCGGGGTCGTTCGGTGCCACCTCCGTCTCCTGGTATGGCAACAGATCACCCATCGCCAGCACCCGCACGGAGTATGTGGCCGCCTTCACGGTCAACTTCATAACCTCGGAGATTTCCACCAAGCCAGTCTCGGATGGGTACCCACTGGTGACGTTGTCGGGGTAATGTGCGAACCCGAGGCTCAGCCCAGTTGCGGCTCTGCGGCGGAACACCGACCGCGGCATATAGTCAACCACCGTCGGTGCCTTCTCTAGGTATCGCCATACTTCCGTCAATTTGCTGGGGATCACCTCCGTGGGCGAGATCTCTTGGAGGACGGCGCGAATGCACGTCGCCGAAAGGGCGGCCGAGGCAGCGCAGTCATGCACTGCTTGGCGTCATGCGACTGCACTTCAGGGTCTTCCGTACATATCCTCCCTGCAAACAATGCCAAGTCAGAATCAAAAGGACGCGCAACCTCAGCCTCACCCGCTAGGGGACTCGCCGGTGTAGCGACTCACCCGCTCGGGGACTCAATGACATAGCGACCCGGTTCAAAACACACCAAGGAGTGGATGGCAAACCCTCGTCGTGAAGTCCCGAAGACCTGAAAGATCATCCTGCAACCCGGTGACAAGGGCGTCGAAGACCTTCTGCTCGTCCGCTGCTGCAACGACGACGGCCTTGGCCCTCTCCTCCGACGAGCTCGCTTCAGCCTTCGCAACTTTAAGCTCCCTCTCCAGCTCGGCAACCCGCCTCTCCGCGACGGTCAACGAAGATTTGGTAGCCTCCAACTCGACAGCTGGGAGAAGACCCTCGTGGTCCTTGGCAACAGCGGTAGAGTGCTCTTCTGCAAAGGAAATAAAATAAGACACCACCCAATGAAAATCAAAGGAACCGCCAAAGTATTTGTAACACCTACCTGCAGTCGCCTGAAGCTGCCGATTCACCTCCTGCACGAATCGGAGGTCGCGATCCAAGCGCTCCTTGGCGTCTAGTCGCTCCGCCGACTCATGCTGAAGGCCCTGCGAAAAGAGAACCCACGTAAGAGCACACCAAAATTTCCTAAGTGCCTAGCCGCTAAAATTCAGCGACTAGCCACTCGGGGACTGGAGACCAAAATTTCCTTAGTGCCTAGCTGCTGAAATTCAGCGACTAGTCACTCGGGGACTAAAAACTAAAATTTCCTAAGTGCCTAGCCGCTGAAATTCAGCGACTACCCACTCGGGGACTGGACACCAAAATTTCCTAAGCGCCTATCCGCTGACATTCAGCGACTAGCCACTCAGTGTCTGGATAGCAAAAAGAAAATAAGAATCAACCCACTGAAATTCAGTGAGTAGAGCCTCGGGGACTAGACCTACCTGGATAGCTGCACCTAGCATGTTGTGCAGCTCGGCGGCATCCACTGATGACAGCACAAAAGGCGTCTGACCGCGAAGCAGCTCAATGTCCGCATCTAAAACCTCAGGCATCTGAGGTGACTGCATCGCAGCACCCGCAACGGAAGCCCTCGCTATGAAGCGAGGAAATGTCGTTGCCACCGCCCCTGAAGCGCTAGTCGCGGGTTCCGATGCCCCCACCATAAGCGCTGGCTCGCCCATATACGACCCCGCAACCACGTCGGCCTTCGTGGTCGTGTCCAATCCAGTCGGAGCTTCGCTCAGCGCATCGGCTGGCTCATCCAAGATTATGATGGAGTCACCGCCTTTCCTCTTCTTTGCACCCTTAGCGGGCACCTCGGCTTCGTCGCCCTTCCTCTTCTTCGGGGGATCTACCTCCCCTCCTGTGGCGACTAGTGGTACCTTGGCCACCAAAGGGTGACCAATCTTCTCCACACCAGTCCTGCAAAAAGGCACGATTAGAGACCCAGACAACAACTACAAAATGATGCTTGGCAAAGACTTACCTGGCGACTGGGATAGAATGCAGACCGGTGCGGATGTGCGCCAGCTTCTCCAATTCTGGGGCTAGAATGCGACTGATGCCTGTATCAAGCATGACTGGGGCCCACGAGACTGTAGCTTTCTTCATCGATGAAGTCACGGCCGCAGGAAGCTCTGCTGTGGCCGACGCTGTTGCCTCCTTCGACGGGGAGGCCTCCACGGTCGAAGTAGCTCCAAGTCCCGAGACTGCCGAGAACGGTGGGGGAATCGCTGCAAGAGGCACCTCATTTTCCACCATGTCCTCGGCTCTTGGGTCCATCGCCTTTGGAGCCCTCGTCGAAGGCTCGGCCTCTACATCATAAGCTTCACTGCCTGACTCGGAGCTAGTCGCAGACCGGGGCGGAGAGGCCACTTTAGGCGCCTTCTTCTTCGCGGGCGACTTTTTCTTCAACAGCGTGGCCACGCGCCGTGAACTGTGTTCTTGGACATCACCCTCGCCCCCATCGTGTCCCTCGAGGCTCCAGCTAGCCTCGAGTTCGTGCTGCCGCCGCCCGCGGGTCTTCCGTGTCGTGGCAATCGGCGCGGCAACTTCCACCGACTCGTCATCGTCATCGGAGGACTCGCTTGAATCCTCCTCGACCTCCTCGAAGATCTCGTCATCGGCAAGAGGGAGCCAATCCTCTAGGAGTTGGAACGATAGAAAAATACAAGCACACGTCAGTAGAACCGCGACTGCATTTCTGCGACTACGAATTTATAAAGGATAAATAAAACTCACCGTTGACGCCTAGCACTTCATGGTATATGGGGGCATCCCGGACTTCGGATCAACATACTCCACGTCAGTGATCTTCCTCAACGCGGCGGCGTAGTCGTTGGCCTTCCATTCGGCGGTGCAGGCCTTGGTCCCATCATCCTTGCCGGTGTACTCATACATCTAGTGGGAGCGACTGACTTGTGGCACCAATCGCCGCTCGAGCCAACAAATATACAAATTGATGGTTTCAAGTCCACCCTTCTTGAGTTGACGGATCGTCATCAGCATCTCGTCCAAGACCCTTCTCTAGTCGTGGGGAAACATGGCCACCTACAATCGGCGTGGCTCGCTCCTGTCAGGGGTGAAGGCCGGGAGCAGCACATCGCCGTCCGGGGTCGACTCACTGACGTAAAACCAGTACTTCTTCCACTCGATGGTCGCCTTCTTCGGCAGCATGATGTCGAGGAAGGGGGCATTGTTCTTTAGTTGGAAGGTGAGGCTGCCCACTGCCAGCATCAGGCCACCGGTTCCTTCGCGACCGACGCGCCCACGGAACAATTCCTGCCACAGTGGGAAGTCGGTGAGGCACCCCACGTAGCACTCGCAGAACGCCACGAAAATGGCGAGATGCTCGATGCTATGAGGCCCCAGATCTGAGGGCTTGATGGCGTAGTAGGCACAGAATCGCCAGAGGAAGATGGAAGTGGGGAACCCAGCCCCCTCTCCAGGTGGCTGGTGAAGCAAATGAATTCTCCGGCACGGGTATCCCGATACAACTCTTCGGTAGAGGGAATTCGCCATCTCCCCTCGCAGAGGATCCCCGTGTCTTGAAAAGATTTCAACGATGCCCTGGTGCACTTGGACTTGTCCCACAGTTCCTTTGGAGGATCCATCAAAACAAAGATCTGGATTCGCTGGCTTTGGAATTTCCGGGCCGGGAGGAATGGAAGACTTAGAGGGTGCACGGGATCGAAGGAAATGTGAGGAAGAATCACAACACCCCCGTCACTCTCCTTACATAGAGGTTGCTTCCCACCCGTTTCTTAGGAGCCGTTGCCGCGCGGTGATTACACCAATATTATTGTTGGATTACCGAACGACAAGGTTGACCAAAAATGATGATCCAACTTTGTCTACTCGACTCGCCGACCCATTTGCCAAAGCTGCAATTCGACTACTTGCCAAATTGGCGATTCGACTGGTCACCGATATTGCGACTGAAGATATACACTAAGGATTCTTTGTGACAGCACCGGGATTAAGGCTAGACAAATCCCAGACATTCGTCTGAACATAAGCCTTACCTAACCTCAAAAGCGTACAAAGAGAGAATCAGAAACACAATAGTGACTCTGTGACACAAAAGCTATTACAGCAAGCTCATAAATGAGCAAAGAAGCAAAATATTACAAGCAGAGGTCACTGACCACAAACATCAAACAATAGAAGTCAAATTATGCTATTAAGTATAGCAAACTTAACAAATAGCCTAAGAGGCCTAAAGCATAACGAAGACGTCCAATCCATAGATGCTAGACTGCCAACTAGGAACCCCAAGCTACTCGTCAATGTAGATGCCGTAAATAACTCTTCTTCTATGGTAACACTTACTCTGCTGCAAAAGTATCAACGAAGAAAGGGTGAGTACAAGGTGCACTCCGCAAGAATTATGGCTGGTGGAGTTATTTTGCATAAATCCATCTTTCTTTGTAAAACAAGGGGAAGAAGAATCTCGACTAATCAGAATATTTTAAAAGGAGATAAGAGAGTGGTATCTCCAACTTTGATCATCTTTTGATATCCACCAAATCATCATCAGCAGAACCTACCAACTAGGATCACCCCCTCGCACCGATGAGGAAGCATCCTTAAGCACACGTTGATCTACCAAGTTTTATGATTAGGTTGATGTTCTCTATGATCTTAGAATCGGATCACAAGTCGTTCATAACCGCGGACACGGCTTTTCGAAAAGATTTATCCACATGTACCAACCGATTGTGAATGCCAAACATTATTAGCCCTCTTCCTTGGAAGGCCGGCAGAGAGTGGTTGACCAAGACCTTTACCTTGCTTTCGCCGAGACCATGAGTCACGCACTAAGGAGATGCCTCTGTAACGGGTCGAGTCCTGAAGCCAGTCCCTAATGATGTGTACAGGGTTCAATATTACGGATGTCGTGCATCTCTTGTTCCCGGCCATGCTTACCTACCTGTTATGAATGCACCTCCTTCACCTCCATTCAATCACAACCAAGATGCATGTGTCGAATGGAACGCCCGAAAAATGTGACTCATTGAATATACTAGGGAAGTTAGTTGGTCGATGGGGTTTCTAGGCCCCCGTGTAGTTATACGCTCCTCTTGGTTCAAGAGGCAAGAACTCAGGTCCTAGTAGTGTCAAGTATGGGACTGCAAAAACCACATCCCACTGTGGCCTCCCATACATGCCTTAGCGTGTTTACCCTTCATCACTGATCTTATCACGTCATCCTGTCATACGAGGTTCATTCTTAGCTCTGATTCATCAACCGGATGGACCAGCAAAACAACTAGCATGGCTAAGCATAAAAGATGTACCACCTCTAGCAACGCTTCACAAGCCAAATCCTAGTTATGCTAGGAGCAATGGATCAGGGAGTATAGTCTTTAAAGGTAACATGCATAACATGGGATTACTCTATCTATTGATATAACACTTTGGAATCGTATGAACATGGAAAGAATGAAATACTTTGAAAGCATAGGATTCATACATATGTGTGGGGCTTCGTTTGCCTTTGCCCGTTGATAACCTATAAGCAGATCTTCGGACACCTATAAGCAGCGGTGACATCTGGGGATAGGGTTCAGGTCTGTGAGGAGACGAGAGAGAGCAAGTGCGAGAGGGAGAGAGAAACGTAGGGGAAGAGGAACATGGCGTGGCGGGTCTTATCCTGTCCCGTAGGCCGCAGGGCGAGAATCTTGGCGCCGCGGTATTGGGCCGGTAACGGGCCGCGCATGGGCTGCTAGCTGCGCGCATGAGCGGCGAGTTGGGAAAGGAGAGGGTCTGGGCCGTCCTGGTTCTGGTCTGGATCTTTTTTTTCTGCCAAATAGTTTTCCTTTTTCTGTTTTCATTTATCTATTTTGTAAATGAATTTCAAATATGTTTTGATACATTTCAAAATACCAGAACTTTTACAAATATTCAAAATATTTCAGAGATCCTTGTAATCAATTTGGGTTCCATAATTTTTGTATTTTTAAAAATTCAAAACCATTTTGAATATGTTTCAAATAGGGAGGTAAAATAGGGATTAGGGTTTTAGGAACCTTTTCTTGCATGCATTGTTAGATATGATGCTCATGAATGCACAAGGAAACCCTAATTATCATTTAACAAAACTAGGGTTGTTACAATTCTATCCCCCTTAAAAGAATCTCATCTCGAGATTCCTAGGTAGGAAGATAGAAGGAACAGGATCACACTAAACTTCTTCGATATTCTGGAAGAGGTTGATCCATGCCACCATTATTGAATGAATGAAGCGCTTCATTTTCTTCGAGGTTATTGTTCACACTAAGTAAGAGAGGGAATGACACGGAACCACAAACTGAGTATCTCATGGTTAACTCATGGATAGATGCTTCACGAACATCTCTGGAGCCAACGACATGAAACACTTTAAGGTAACGAAGGAAACAAAAGAAGATGGTTTTCAAGGTGACAGATAATTGGTCTTCATAAGGACTGAGACCATGGAGCTTTCAAAAGATTTCTGACTTATGGGGGAAGAAAGCTTCCAACAGATGGAACAATACCACATACTTCAAAAAGTGAACCTCTACTAAACAATTTAGGTAGATATTTCACAGCCTAAAGAAATAGATACCAAAAAAACCAAGTTGTTGAACTACTTTTGACACAAAAGAGTCAATCTTTCATTCAACTGAAGGCCAAGACAGAAAGGTGTTTTGGTGGAGAGGACTCTTAAGAGTCCCAAGAAACATATAACGAGAGAAACTGTTGATTACCAAAATCATAGTCACTCTTAAAACATGGGAAACAAAATGAAGGAAACTCTTTTGATACAGGGCTATAAAAATCTCTACCAAAGATTATGATATCACTTTACACCACTGGATAAGTAGGTAAGAAGATTCATGATGACACGAGAAGAAAAAACTTCATTCTCAGACTCCAAGTACCTGGCATAACATGATGCTTGCTAATGTAAAAGGGTCTGTACGATCGACAGAGAGACATTTAGCAACTCTACTTTAAATGTTCTCCTTGATGTTTAAAACACCAATATCAAACTTCTTACAAGCCTTTAATTATTCATCAAGTAAAGGTCGGACTTCGTTTACAAAGGAAACCATAAGCACAACTCCTATAATAGGATATAGAAGAAGCCTCATGACAAGTGGTTGTTATTGCTGATTCAAGATAATGTGACAATAGTTCTTCCGGCTAATTGTGTCAACCATTACATCAATCTTTCTGGATGTACAGATATTCCTATGTCAAAACCTTGGGAAACACCAACCATTAATGCTTCTTGAGATTCAGCCTTGGTTAAGCGGAAAGATACTTCAGACTCAGCATGTCCGAATAGAAGGTTTGCAACATTTACCAGAGGTAAAGTCACTAGATTGTCATGACACGGACAACAGTGTCAAGCTCCAAAAGATGAGCTAGATTGTGGAACAGATGTATTAGTAAGTTATCATATGACAATTGCACCTATATGAGTTGTTTGCAATGAAACACAATTGAATCCTTGTTAGGAAATATTTAGGAGGATATCGAAGTTTTGTTAGACTTCTTATCTTCCGTGAACAAATCAATCAGTGGCTTGGTGTGCTTGGAGGATCTTCTCGAGATGTGGAGGTATCAACCTACCATATCAAGAATTCTTTGCACATGCTTGACCGACTTGGAATGATTCCCTAGGAAACAAAGACAACTCTACTCAAATCCATGTGGACATGTTTCAACATTTACACGTGAACTAGAGAAGGTTACTTCTAACATCTAGAACACATACTTTGAGATAACACAAAGATGGTTCTCAAAAGTTTCCAACATTAATGCAAAATGTTGCATGTGAATCTCATATAACATGGAGAATATAAGGATGTCATTGATGGGCTCAACAACAAACTTAGGTATACACTCCAAGATGATGAACTCATATGTTGCTTGAACAAGGCAACAATATTGGTTAGACCAAAGAACATGAAGATGCACTCAAGTGATACATCACAAGTAGGTACACCATCAAGATTGTCCTTGGAACTGAGTTTGTTTTGATGATAACCCAAATCAAATCAAAGGTGGGGAAGATAACATATCCACAAAGAACATACTATCTTACTTCAGCACAACAAAACTAAACATCCCTTTACAGAGGAATGAATTTGAATAGAACTTCTATCTTACAACTCTCCAAGTTGTTGTTTAAGTTCAACCAACTTGTTCAGGGGTATATAGTACGGATCCTTGGAGAAAGGAGCAATTCAAAGAACTTGCTTCTTCAAGAACCTAACAACACGGTCATGTGGAAACATGGAGATACTTCTAGGAAGACGTCTAGAATATCATGTACCAACCGATACTTAATGCCAAACATTATTATCCCTCATCCTTTGAAGGCCGACAGAGATCGGTTGACCACGACCTTTACCTTGCTTTCGCCGAGACCATGAGTCACGCACTAAGGAGATGCCGCTGTAATGGGTTGAGCCCCTAAGCCGGTCACTAATGATGTGTACAGGGTTCAAGATTACGGATGACGTGCATCTCTTATTCCCGGCCACTCTTACCTACCTGTTATGAATGCACCTCCTTCACCTCCATTCAAGAACAACCAAGATGCGTATATCAAATGGAACACCCAAACTATGTGGCTCTTGGAATCTAATAGGCAAGTTAGTTGGTCGAGGGGGTTTCCAGGCCCCCTTGTGGTTGTACGAACATCTTGGTTCAAGAGGAAAGAACTCAGGTCCTAGTAGTGGCAATTATGGGACTACAAAAACCACATCCCACCGTGGCCTCCCATACAAGCCTTAGCATGTTTAAATTTCATCTCTAATCTTATCACGTCATCCTGTCATACAAGGTTCATTCGTAGCTCTGATTCATCAACCAGATGGACCGGCAAAAAAACTAGCATGGCTAAGCATAAAAGATGTAACAGCTCTAGCAACGCTTCACAAGACAAATCCTAGTTATGCTAGGAGCAGTGGATCAGGGAGTATAGTCTTCAAAGGTAACCTGCATAACATGGGATTACTCTATCTATCGATATAAGACTTTGCAATCGTATGCAGATGGCAAGAATGAAATACTTTGAAAGCATAGGATTCATATGTATGTGTGGGGCTTCGCTTTCCTTTGCCTGTTGATAACCTATAAGAAGATCTTCGGATACCTGGTACTTGACTTGGTTATAGTTGGTCAAGTATTATTCTTTGAGCTTCGACGGTGTTGATCTCGATCTTCAGTCTTGGTCTTGATCTCGATTCCGATATTGTGTTCTGCCAGAGAATAACCAAACACCGGAAACAAAGGGAAACAATAAACACATGGCATCGATGCAATGCTCAATCAAGTATGATGATATGACCAGTAAAAAAGTTATTGAAATTGAAACCCTAAACATGCTTGGTAGTTTAATCGGGGATCCGAGGGGTCCAAACCCTAATTCTGAGAAACTCCAGAATCACCTGTGAGGGGTTACTATGTTGTTCTAATTAAACTTGTCATTTAAGTTGTTTAACAATGCATGCTTATAGCTTAAATAGATAGTTCTCATTTTTGTGAACATTTTGGTATATTATACACATTTTTCTGACTTATAAATAATAAGTTATTGAATTTATAAGATTATATTAATTTCTAAAATTATTTAAAACAACTTATATACTTTTTACACCGCAGCGACAAAGAGCCACGGTGACTGACAGAAGGGCCCTAGGCAACCTCAGCAGCCACATGGGCAAAGTGGGACCTGCAGCGTGCTTGACTGGGCTGACTAGCACTTGCTGACGTCCGGGTGACCTCAGCGTGACGTCACCATGACCAGGACCTCCCAGGTGATTGTCGGGGATGGCAAAGGAGGCCTCAGGAACCTGCACGCGCGTGCGTGTTCAACACGGACCGGCACAAGGATCATAAGGAGGGTAGCACCGCTATTTTAGGGTCCTCGAAGCAACGGCTACGACAGCATATGCGGCGAACGGCGGCGGCTTGCGACGCGAGAACGACAGAGAAGAGGAGGGGAGGAGCGGGGTAGTGCCTGAGCACCGCTTGCTTACCAGAAACACGAAGAGGTGGTCAGCGAGGTGAGTCACGGTCGGGTGTAGCCGGAATCAGGCGACACGATGGAGCGCGTGGGCATGTCAGCAAAGCTCGGGGCGACATGGGTCGGCGGGGCGGCGGTGACAACTGGGGCTAGGGTTCGGGTCCGTGAGGAGACGAGAGAGAGCAAGTGCGAAAGGGAGAGAGAGACGTAGGGGAAGAGGAACACGCGCGGCGGGTCTTATCATGTCCCGTAGGCGGCGGGCGATCATCTTGGCGCATCGGCATGGTGGACGGCGGCGATGACGACACCAAGCTGGTTGGCGTCGGGAGGAATAAGGCAAGGGGACGACGAAGCGGTATTAGTCCAGTAACGGGCCGCGTGGGGGCTGCTGGATACTCGTGTGAGCGGCGAGTAGGGAAAGGAGAGGGTCTAGGACGGCCTGGTTCTGGTTTGGATCTTATATTTTTTCTGCCAAATCGTTTTCCTTTTTATGTTTTCATTTCTCTCTTTTGTAAATAAATTCCAAATCTGTTTTGATACATTTCAAATTACGAGAACTTTTACAAATATTCAAAATATTTCAGAGACCTTGTAATCAATTTGGGTTCCATAATTTTTGTAGTTTTCAAAATTCAAAACCATTTTGAATATGTTTCAAATAGGGAGGGAAAATAGGGTTTAGGGTTTTAGGAACCTTTTCTTGCATGCATTTTTAGATATGATGCTCATGAACGCACAATTTTTGTAGTCTAGGGTTGTTACAATTCTATCCGCCTTAAAAGAATCTTGTCCCGAGATTCCTAGGTAGGAAGAAAGAAGGAACAGGGTCACCCTAAACTTCGACGATCTTCTGGAAGAGCTTGATCCATGCCACCATCATTGAATGAATGAAGCGCTTCATTTTCTTCGAGGTTATTGTTCCTACTAAGGAAGAGAGGGAATGAATCGGAACCATAAACTGAGTATCTCATGGTTAACTCATGGATAGATGCTTCACGAACATCTCTGGAGACAACGACATGAAACACGCCAAGGTAACGGAGGAAAAAAAGGAGATGGTTTTCAAGGTAACAGATAATTGGTCTTCATAAGGTTTGAGACCATGGAGCTCTATTCTCATTACACGGATTACAGTATCAAGCTCCAAAAGATGAGCTAGATTGCGGAACACATGTATTAGCAAGTTATCATATGATAATTGCACCTACATGAGTAACTTGCAATGAAACACAATTGAATCCTTATTAGGAAATATTTAGGAGGATATCGAAGATTTGTTGGACTTCTTATCTTCCGTGAAGAAATCAATCAATGGCTTGGTGTTCTTGGAGGATCTTCTCAAGTTGTGGAGGTATCAACCTACCATATCAAGAATTCTTTGTACATGCTTGACCGACTTGGAATGGTTCTCTAGGAAACAAAGATAACTCTACTCAAATCCACGTGGACATATTTCAACATTTACACATGAACCAAAGAAGGTTACTTCTAACATCCAGAACACATAATTCAAGATAACACGAAGATGGTTCTCAAAAGTTTCCAATATTAATGCCGAGTGATATTTAACATGGCTTTCAACCCTAGATTCCCCACCCCCTCGCTACCTAGAACATGGACCAACTCTATTGATTGAGACAAAACCCGACACATAGCTCCCTCTCGGCATCGCAAGCAACTTCTCCAACTAGAGATTTCATGGTCATTTGGAGAAATCTTGACTTTCCATTTTCTAAACCCGAAAAACCGGTGTTTTCCCAAAGGAGGTGCACGATGAGAGCTCGCCAAGGGGAACGAGGCAATTTTCACGCATGCTACACCATGGTGCATGGCCATTCCCGAGAGGTGGGTATTTATCTCGTGGTGCAAGAATATAATGTTTTGTTGAGTTACGGACCGGTAAATGCGGTCTCTAACTGTAGGTACCCAATAATACACAATCAATATTCAGGGGAAAATGGTTTAAGGTGCCCCATGGGGTACCTAGTGGATGCGTGCCTGGGTCGAAGATTGCACCGACCCTTGCTTTGCCGCGACTGCCGGCGGGTTTCTCCTTTTTTGGGCAGCACCAAACAGAATCTAAAAAACAAAATGTGAAAACAGATCCCAGAGCCCTTGCATATGACCCACTACCCTCATAAAATCATAAGCAAGGCATACTAGGACCTTTGGCACCCAAGGCACCACCAGGATGTCTATCGATTGTGAGTTAAGATGGCTTTCAACCCTAGATTTTTCGCCTCGCTGCCATAACATGGAACCACTCCATGGATTGAGCCCAAACCCGACACGTAGCTCCCTCTCAGCATCGCAAGCGACTTCTCCAACTAGATATTTCGTGGTCGTTTGTAGAAATCTTGACTTTCCATTTTGTGAAACCGAAAACCAGTGTTTTCCCAAAGGAGGTGCAAGAGTAGGGCGCGCCCAGGGGCCTGAGGCAATTTTCACGCATGCCACACCATGGTGCATGGCCATTCTCAAGAGGTGGGTATTTATCTCATGGTGCCAGGATATACTGTATTTTTTGAGTTACATCCCGGTAAATGCGGTTTCTCACTGTAGGTACCCTATAAGACACTCTCAGTTTTCAGGGAAAAATGGTTTGGGGTGGCCCATGGGGTACCTAGGCAAGATGCATGCCTTGGTCCAAGATTGCACCGACCCTTGCCTTGCCGCAGCTGCCGGCTGGTGTCGCCTTTTTTTGGGAACACCAAACAAAATCATAAAAAAATCAAAAAATGTGAAAATAGCTCATGGAGCCCTTTCATGTGACCCACTTCCTACATAAAATCACAATAAAGGCATACTAGGTCCTTTGGCACCCAAGACACCACCAAGATGTCTATCGAGTGTGAGGTAACATGGCTTTCAGCCCTAGATTCCCCCCTCGCTTCGTAGAACATGGAACCACTCCATGGATTGAACCCAAACCAAACACCTAGCTCCCTCTCGGCATCGAACGCAACTTCTCCAACTATAGATTTCGTGGTCATTTGGAGAAATCTTGACTTTCCATTTTCTAAACAAGAAAAACCGGTGTTTTCCCAAAGGAGGCGCAAGATTAAGGCACGCCCAGGGGGCCTAGGAAATTTTCACACATGCTATAACAAGGTTCATGGCCATTCTCAGGAGGTGGGCATTTATCTCTAAGTACAACAAGGTTGATGGCCCCGTAAATGCGGTTTATCATTGTAGGTACCCCATAAGACACTCTTAATTTTCAAGGGAAAATGGTTTGGGGTGCCCCATGGGGTACTTAGGCTAGATGTCGGCCTGCGTCCAAGATTGCACCGACCCTTGCATTGGCTCGGCCGCCGCCGGGTTTCGCCTTTTTCTGGGAAGCACCAAACAAAATAAAAGAATAAAACACATGTGAAAACAGCTCCCGGAGCCCTTCTATGTGACCCACTGCCCTCATAAAATCATCAGAAATACATACCAGGTCGTTTGGTACCCAAGGCACCACGAGGATGTCTATCGAGTGTGAGTTAACATGGCTTTCAAACCTAGATTCCCCCCTCACTACGCAAAACATGGAACCACTCCGGATTGATCCCTAACCCAGAACCTAGCTCCCTCTTGGTACGGCAAGGAACTTCGCCAACTAGATATTTCGTGGTCATTTGGAGAAATCTCAACTTTCCATTTTCTGAACCAGAAAAACTGGTGTTTTCTCAAAGGAGGTGTAAGATTAGGGCGCGCCTAGGGGCCCAAGGAAATTTACACGCATTCTACACCATGGTGAATGGCCATTCTCGAGAGGTGGGTATTTATCTCGTGGTGCAATCATAAAATGTATTTTTTGAGTTACGGCCTGGTAAATGCGGTTTCTAACTATAGGTACCCTATAACACACTCTCAATTTTCAGGGGAAAATGGTTTGGGGTGCCCCATGGGGTACCTAGGATGGATGCATGCCTGGGTCCAAGATTGCATCGACCTTTGCATTTTCGCGGCCGCTAGCGGGTTTCACCTGTTTTTGGGAAGCACCAAACAAAATCTAAAAAAATGTAAAACAACTCCTGGAGCCCTTGCATGTGATCTAATGCCCTCATAAAATCATAAGAAAGGCATACCAGGTCCTTTAGCACCCAAGGCACCACCAAGATGTCTATCGAGTGTGAGTTAACATGGATTTCAACCCTAGATATATTCCCCCTCGCTTCCCAGAACATGGAATCACTCCATGGATTGAGACCAAACCCGACACCTAGATCCCTCACGGCATCGCACACAACTTCTCCAACTATAGATTTCGTGGTCATTTGGAGAAATCTTGACTTTCCATTTTCTAAACAAGAAAAAACGGTCTTTTCCCAAAGGAGGCGCAAGATTAGGGCGCGCCCAGGGGGCCGAGGCAACTTTCACGCATGCTACAACATGGTGCATGGCCATTCTCGGGAGGTGGGAATTTATCTCTTGGTGCAAGCATATATTGTATTCCTTATGAGTTACGGCCCCGTGAATGCGGTTTATCACTATAGGTACCCCATAAGACACTCTTATTTTTCAAGGGAAAATGGTTTGGGGTGCCCCATGGGGTACTTAGGCTGGATGCCGGCCTGGGTCCAAGATTGCACCGACCCTTGCATTGCCTCGGCCGCCGGAGGGTTTCGCCTTTTTCTGGGAAGCACCAAACAAAATAAAAGAGTAAAACAAATGTGAAAACAGCTCCCGGAGCCCTTGTATGTGACCCACTGCCCTCATAAAATTATCAGAAATACATACCAGATCGTTTGGTACCGAAGGGACCACCAGGATGTCTATCGAGTGTGAGTTAACATGGCTTTCAAACCTAGATTCCCCCGGATCATAAAATCATCACAAATACATACCAGGTCGTTTGGTACCCAAGGCACCACCAGGAGTTAGCATGGATTTCAAACCTAGATCCCCCCTCACTACGCAGAACATGGAACCACTCCATGGATTGATCCCAAACCCAGAACTTAGCTCCCTTTTGGCATCGCAAGCAACTTTGCCAACTAGAGATTTCGTGTTCATTTTGAGAAATCTCGAATTTCCATTTTCTGAACCACAAAAACAGGTGTTTTCCCAAAGGAGGTGCAAGATTAGGGCGCGCCTAGGGGCCCGAGGCAATTTTCACGCATTCTACACCATGGTGAATGGCCATTCTCGAGCGGTGGGTATTTTTCTCGTGGTGCAAGCATAAAATGTATTTTTTTGAGTTACGGCCTGGCAAATGCGGTTTCTAACTGTAGGTACCCTATAACACACTATCAATTTTAAGGGTAAAATGGTTTGGATTGCCCCATGGGGTAAGTAGGATGGATGCATGCCTGGGTCCAAGATTGCACCGACCCTTGCGTTGTCACGGCCTCTAGCGGGTTTCACCTGTTTTTGGGCAGCACCAAACAAAATCTACAAAACATTGTGAAAATAGCTCCTGGAGCCCTTGCATGTGACCCACTGCCCTCATAAAATCATAAGAGAGGCATACCAGGTCCTTTAGCACCAAATGCACCACCAAGATGTCTATCGAGTGTGACTTAACATGGATTTCAACCCTATATTCCCCCCTCGCTTTCGAGAACATGGAATCACTCCATGGATTGAGCCCAAACCCGACACCTAGCTCCCTATCGGCATCGCACGCAATTTCTCCAACTATAGATTTTGTGGTCATTTGGAGAAATCTTGACTTTCCATTTTCCAAACAAGAAAAACTGGTTTTTTCCAAAAGGAGGCACAAGATTAGGGAGCGCCCAGGGGGCCGAGGGAATTTTCACGCATGCTATAAATTGGTGCATGGCCATTCTCGGGAGGTGGGCATTTAAATCTTGGTGCAAGCATATATTGTATTCTTTATGAGTTTGTCACTGTAGGTACCCCATAAATGCGGCTTATCACTGTAGGTACCCCATAAGACACTCTTAATTTTCAAGGGAAAATGGTTTGGGGTTCCCCATGGAATACTTTGGCTGGATGCCGGCTTGGGTCCAAGATTGCACCGACCCTTGCATTGGCTCAGCCGCCAGCGGGTTTCGCCTTTTTCTGGGAAGCACCAAACAAAATAAAAGAATAAAATAAATGTGAAAACAACTACCGGAGCCCTTGTATGTGACCCACTGCCCTCATAAAATCATCACAAATACATACCAAGTCGTTTGGTACCCAATGCACCACCAGGAAGTCTATCGAGTGTGAGTTAACATGGCTTTCAAACCTAGATTCCCCCCCTCACTATGCAGAACATGGAACCACTCCATGGATTGTTCCCAAACCTATAACCTAGCTCTCTCTTGGCATCGCAAGCAACTTCGCCAATTAGAGATTTCGTGGTCATTTGGAGAAATGTCGAATTTCCATTTTCTAAACCAGAAAAACTGGTGTTTTCCCAAAGGAGGTGAAATTAGGGCGCGCCTAGGGGCCCCGAGGCAATTTTCACGCATTCTACACCATGGTGAATGGCCATTCTCGAGAGGTGGGTATTTATCTCGTGGTGCAAGCATAAAATGTATTTTTTTGAGTTATGGCCTGGTAAATGCGGTTTCTAAACTATAGGTACCCTATAACACACTCTCATTTTTCAAGGGAAAATGGTTTGGGGTGCCCCATGGGGTACCTAGGATGGATGCATGCCTGGGTCCAAGATTGCACTGACCCTTGCGTTGTCGCGGCCGCTGGCGGGTTTCACCTGTTTTTCGCAGCACCAAACAAAATCTAAAAAAATGTGAAAACAACTCGTGGAGCCCTTGCATGTGACCCACTGCCGTCATAAAATCATAAGAAAGGCATACCAGGTCCTTTAGCACCCAAGGCACTATCGAGATGTCTATCGAGTGTGAGTTAACATGGCTTCAACCCTAGATTCCACCCTTCGCTTCCCAGAACATGGAATCACTCCATGGATTGATCCCAAACCCGACATCTAGCTCCCTCTCGGCATCGCACGCAACTTCTCCAACTATAGATTTCGTGGTCATTTGGGGAAATCTTGACTTTCCATTTTGTAAATAAGAAAAAAACGGTGTTTTCCCAAAGGAGGCGCAAGATTAGGGCGCGCCCAGGGGGCCGAGGCGATTTTCACGCATGCTACAACATGGTGCATGGACATTCTCGGGAGGTGGGCATTTATCTCTTGGTGCAAGCATATATTGTATTCCTTATGAGTTATGACCCCCTAAATGCGGTTTATCACTGTAGGTACCCCATAAGACACTCTTAATTTTCAAGGGAAAATGTTTTAGGGTGCCCCATGTGGTACTTAGGCTGGATGCCGGCCTGGGTCCAAGATTGCACCGACCCTTGCATTGCCTCGGCCGCTGGCGGGTTTCGCCTTTTTCTGGGAAGCACCAAACAAATGTGAAAACAGCTCTCGGATCCCTTGTATGTGACCCACTGCCCTCATAAAATCATCAGAAATACATACCAGGTCGTTTGGTACCCAAGGCACCACCAGGAGTTAACATGGATTTCAAACCTAGATTCCCCCCTCACTACGCAGAACATGGAACCACTCCATGGATTGATCCTAAACCCAGAACCTAGCTCCCTTTTGGCATGGCAAGCAACTTCGCCAACTAGAGATTTCATGGTCATTTCGAGAAATCTCGAATTACCATTTTCTGAACCACAAAAACTGGTGTTTTCCCAAAGGAGGTGCAAGATTAGGGCGCGCCTAGGGGCCCGAGGCAATTTTCACGCATTCTACACCATGGTGAATGGCCATTCTCGAGCGGTGGGTATTTTTCTCGTGGTGCAAGCATAAAATGTATTTTTTTGAGTTACGGCCTGGCAAATGCGGTTTCTAACTGTAGGTACCCTATAACACACTATCAATTTTAAGGGTAAAATGGTTTGGATTGCCCCATGGGGTAAGTAGGATGGATGCATGCCTGGGTCCAAGATTGCACCGACCCTTGCGTTGTCGCGGCCGCTAGCGGGTTTCTCCTGTTTTTGGGCAGCACCAAACAAAATCTAAGAAAATGTGAAAATAGCTCCTGGAGCCCTTGCATGTGACCCACTGCCCTCACAAAATCATAAGATAGGCATACCAGGTTTTTTAGCACCCAAGGCACTACCGAGATGTCTATCGAGCGTGAGTTAACATGGCTTTCAATCCTAGATTCCCCCTCGCTTCCCAGAACATGGAAACACTCCATGGATTGAGCGCAAACCCGACATCTAGCTCCCTCTCAGCATCGCACGCAACTTCTCCAACTATAGATTTCATGGTCATTTGGAGAAATCTTGACTTTCCATTTTCTAAACAAGAAAAACCGGTGTTTTCCCAAAGAAGGTGCAAGATTAGGGCGTGCCCAGGGGGCCGAGGCAATTTTCACGCATGCTACAACATGGTGCATGGACATTCTCAGGAGGTGGGCATTTATCTCTTGGTTAAAGAATATATTGTATTCCTTATGAGTTACGACCCCGTAAATGCGGTTTATCACTGTAGGTACCCCATAAGACACTCTTAATTTTCAAGGGAAAATGTTTTGGGGTGCCCCATGTGGTACTTAGGCTGGATGCCGGCCTGGGTCCAAGATTGCACCGACCCTTGCATTGCCTCGGCCGCCGGCGGGGTTCGCCTTTTTCTAGGAAGCACCAAACAAAATAAAAGAATAAAACAAATGTGAAAACAGCTCTCGGATCCCTTGTATGTGACCCATTTCCCTCATAAAATCATCAGAAATACATACCAGGTCGTTTGGTACCCAAGGCACCACCAGGAGTTAACATGGATTTCAAACCTAGATTCCCCCTCACTACGCAGAACATGGAACCACTCCATGGATTGATCCTAAACCCAGAACCTAGCTCCCTTTTGGCATCGCAAGCAACTTCACCAACTAGAGATTTCATGGTCATTTTGAGAAATCTCGAATTTCCATTTTCTGAACCACAAAAACTGGTGTTTTCCCAAAGGAGGTGCAAGATTAGGGCGCGCCTAGGGGCCCGAGGCAATTTTCACGCATTCTACACCATGGTGAATGGCCATTCTCGAGAGTTGGGTATTTTTATCGTGGTCCAAGCAGAGAATGTATTTTTTTGAGTTACGCCCTGGTAAATGCGGTTTCTAACTATAGGTACCCTATAACACACTCTCATTTTTCAGGGGAAAATGGTTTGGGTTGCCCCATGGGGTACCTAGGATGGATGCATGCCTGGGTCCAAGATTGCACCGACCCTTGCGTTGTCGCGGCCACTAGCGGGTTTCACCTGTTTTTGGGCAGCACCAAACAAAATCTAAGAAAATGTGAAAATAGCTCCTAGAGCCCTTGCATGTGACCCACTGCCCTCACAAAATCAAAAGATAGGCATACCAGGTTTTTTAGCACCCAAGGCACTACCGAGATGTCTATCGAGTGTGAGTTAACATGGCTTTCAATCCTAGATTCCCCCCTCGCTTCCCAGAACATGGAATCACTCCATGGATTGAGCGCAAACCCGACATCTAGCTCCCTCTCGGCATCGCACGCAACTTCTCCAACTATAGATTTCGTGCTCATTTGGAAAAATCTTGACTTTCCATTTTCTAAACAAGAAAAACCGGTGTTTTCGCAAAGAAGGTGCAAGATTAGGGTGCACCCAGGGGGCCGAGGCAATTTTCACGCATGCTACAACATGGTGCATGGACATTCTTGGGAGGTGGGCATTTATCTCTTGGTTAAAGCATATATTGTATTCCTTATGAGTTAAATGCGGTTTATCACTATAGGTACCCCATAAGACACTCTTAATTTTCAAGGGAAAATGTTTTGGGGTGCCCCATGCGGTACTTAGGCTGGATGCCAGCCTAGGTCCAAGATTGCACCGACCCTTGCATTGCCTCGGCCGCCGGTGGGTTTGTCCTTTTTCTGGGAAGCCCCAAACAAAATAAAATAATAAAACAAATGTGGAAACAGCTCCCAGATCCCTTGTATGTGACCCACTGCCCTCATAAAATCATCAGAAATACATACCAGGTCGTTTGGTACTCAAGGCACCACCAGGAGTTAACATGGATTTCAAACCTAAATTCCCCCCTCACTACGCAGAACATGGAACCACTCCATGGATTGATCCCAAACCCAGAACCTAGCTCCCTTTTGGCATCGCAAGCAACTTTGCCAACTAGAGATTTCAAGGTCATTTTGAGAAATCTCGAATTTCCATTTTCTGAACCACAAAAACTGGTGTTTTCCCAAAGGAGGTGCAAGATTAGGGCGCGCCTAGGGGCCGAGGCAATTTTCACGCATTCTACACCATGGTGAATGGCCATTCTCAAGAGGTGGGTATTTTTCTCGTGGTGCAAGCATAAAATGTATTTTTTTGAGTTACGGCCTGGCAAATGCGGTTTCTAACTGTAGGTACCGTATAACACACTATCAATTTTAAGGGGAAAATGTTTTGGGGTGCCCCATGGGGTACCTAGGATGGATGCATGCCTGGGTCCAAGATTGCACCAACCCTTGTGTTGTCACGGCCGCTAGTGGGTTTCACCTGTTTTTGGGCAGCACCAAACAAAATCTAAAAAAAATGTGAAAATAGCTTCTGGAGCCCATGCATGTGACCCACTACCCTCACAAAATCATAAGATAGGCATACCAGTTCCTTTAGCACCCAAGGCACCACCAAGATGTCTATCGAGTGTGAGTTAACATGGATTTCAACCCTAGATTCCCCCCTCGCTTTCGAGAACATGGAATCACTCCATGGATTGAGCCCAAATCCGACACCTAGCTCCCTCTCGGCACCACACGCAACTTCTCCAACTATAGATTTTTTGGTCATTTGGAGAAATCTTGACTTTCCATTTTCCAAACAAGAAAAACCGGTGTTTTCCAAAAGGAGGCGCAAGATTAGGGAGCGCCCAGGGGTCCGAGGAAATTTTCACGCATGCTATTACTTGGTGCATGGCCATTCTCGGGAGGTGGGAATTTATCTCTTGGTGCAAGCATATATTGTATTCTTTATGAGTTATCGCCCCGTAAATGCGGTTTATCACTGTAGGTACCCCATAAGACACTCTTAATTTTCAAGGGAAAATGGTTTGGGGTTCCCCATGGGATACTTAGGCTGGATGCCGGCTTGGGTCCAAGATTGCACCGACCCTTGCATTGGCTCAGCCGCCGGCGGGTTTCGCCTTTTTCTGGAAAGCACCAAACAAAATAAAAGAATAAAACAAATGTGAAAACAACTACCGGATCCCTTGTATGTGACCCACTTCCCTCATAAAATCATCACAAATACGTACCAGATCGTTTGGTACCCAAGGCACCACCAGGATGTCTATCGAGTGTGAGTTAACATGGCTTTCAAACCTAGATTCCCCCCTCACTACGCAGAACATGGAACCACTCCATGTATTGATCCCAAACCCAAAACCTAGCTCCCTCTTGGCATCGCAAGCAACTTCGCCAACTAGAGATTTCGTGGTCATTTGGAGAAATCTCGAATTTCCATTTTCTGAACCAGAAAAACTGGTGTTTTCCCAAAGGAGGTGTAATATTAGGGCGCGCCTAGGGGCCCGAGGCAATTTTCACGCATTCTACACCATGGTGAATGGCCATTCTCGAGAGGTGGGTATTTATCTCGTGGTGCAAGCATTGAATGTATTTTTTTGAGTTACGCCCTGGTAAATGCGGTTTCTAAACTATAGGTACCCTATAACACACTCTCATTTTGTCACATCCCAAAAATTTCCAAATTTTGAAATGTGAGAAATAAATAAACAAAATAAAATTTTGTTGTAATTTAGGGTGAGAAGAAACTTTTTGATTCCAATTGGAAACATCAAAACCTATTTTGATCAAATAAAATCCTAAAGGTATTTAAAAAGATGAACAATTAATAAATAAAATTATAATAGTTGGAATCACTATTTTTGGTTCTTTAAATAAAAATATATGGTTTTTATAAAGCATAGACATATAAATAAGGACTATTTTAAAGAGTCAAATTTATTCTTGGCCAAGCATTTAAAAATAAAATATTTTGTGTGATAAAAATAGTAAAGGATTATTAAAATAAAATAATAAGGATTTATTAATATCCAATTTTATTTAAGTAAAGGCTTTTTCCATTTAAAATAGACACTAAAACTTATTAAAATATTTTAAATAAGATTTCCAAGTGTTTTGTTTTTCAAATGAAACCTACTGAAAAGGTTTTTGTATTATTTAGATATCAAATAGAGTTTTTAAATAAATTATATCCTATTTGAATTAAAGATTAAGGTCTATTTATTTAATTATTAATAGATCCTAAAAGAATAAAAGTATAATTTTATTTTGGACATTGGAATATGTTGTTAAACAGAATTAAAATCAACACAAAGTTTGGTGGTGGTTTGATTTGAATTGAAGTTTGAATTATTTGTTTGAAAATCAAAACAGAAATTCCAAATAGAAAAAGAAAAAGGCAATTTGTATAAAAAAGAGAAATGAGCAGCCCATTTAGCAAGGCCCTGCAAGCCCAACTCCAGCCTAACTAACTCACCCCCGCAGTGAACCGTTTTTCACTGAATAATCCACCCGCTCAGTCACCGACGCGTGGACCCCATCTCCGAACTCCCTCTCTCGCTGACCGTTGGCCCCCACTGCCACACAGTCATCGTCATCCTCACGACCGTTCCTCTCGAACGTTTCTGTGATGAATTTGCGGTGTTAAATTCGCGTTGAATGCTCAGTTAATCCCGCCCGCGATCACGCTCGATTAATAGCCTGCTTCCCCTCTCCATTTCCCCCCAACCAACGCCACCAGAGATCCACCGGGATGCCCCAATTTCCTTTTGCACCGCCACGGACTCCGACGAGCTTCGCGAGCGATTCCGGCCACACCTCGCCGCGCCTCTCCTCCCACTGCATGCAGACTTGCTCCCCACCTCCTGGCGCATCTTCCAGTGCAGCTAGTTAGCCCGCGCGTGCCCTGCAGCCTCGGCTTCGTCATCACCAGAGCGCCACCGACGTCTGTCTCGTCTTCGTCGAGCTCCCCCAGTAAGCTCCGACCACCCCGAGCCTTTCTATTGATGCTCCTATCATCTACGCACTCGCCCGCGTCTAACCATGTTCCCTGTTTGTCTTAGCTCGCTCCCAAGCATCGCCCCCGTCGACAACTAAGCAAGTCGGACGCCGCTGCACACTCCGGCGAGCAATCCCCTCCGTTCCTGAGCGCCCCTTGCCTCCTCGCGGCCACGTTGAGCATCGCCACGATACCTGATCACGGTGAGCTACTTCCCTCCTTCCCTTGCTTCCTGTAGTCGCCGCGACGCCACTGCCAGAGCGTGCGCCGCCGGTAGCCGCCGCTAGCGCCGCCAGGCAATGGTCAAACGCACCGTGTCTGTTAGATCGTTATCCAGTGGCTGTGATTAGATCCTAAACCGAAAGGGTATGTGTGCATCTGAGCCGTGCGATTTAAGTGAAATCCTGCGGTCCAGAGAGGCTAATCCGCACGAAGCGGTACCGTCCAATAGAAACACGCCGCGTGGCACTGGTTTCGATTTAAAAACAGAAAATGTTCTATTAGAATTGCAAACTTGTAAAATTCATAACTTTAGTTGTACACGTCCAAATTTTTCAAATTTTATATCAATGAATTCAGCAGAACAAGTACTTTTCAACAATTCACTTTGTTTAATGTTTTGCTTCTGGAAAATTGGTTAAAATTGCAGAAACATGTGTAGGCTTATTTTGAATATAAAAATTGTTTAGATATATTTTTGAGATGAAATCTTTGCAAAATTGTTTGTTTTGGACCTACTGACCATATGAACCAACTTATGGATTTAAAAATGTATTTTGTGAAGATAAGGAATAAAAATTTGAGTTAGAGCATTTCTAGTCAAATAAAAATATTGTTTTTGGTTTAGAAATGAATTTTGAGTAAAACCTTTGGGAAATGATTTGATTCAAACCTTATGACCCTAAACACCAAGTTTTGAGAATTAAAATATATTTGGTGAACTCTTTAAAGAATATTGCTTTGCTAAAAGCATTTTCAACCACATAAAATATTGATTTGATTTAAAAATGGTTTATAGGTAAAACCTTTTGCAAATGGTTTTACCACTTTAGTAAATGACCACTTTTGAACTTTATAATGTTTAGAGCCTAGTAGAAACCACTTTTGCAAGTAAAACTATCTTTTGCATGCTTGCATGCATGACCTTGTTTCTATTATTTTATGTGTGATAAATTGGTTGGAATGCTAGTTGAATTTGTGTTTGCTTGATTGAATTGTAGTGGAATTAGAAGAGTGTGATATTTGCAAGATCAAGAAGTGAACCAACATTCTCTACTAAAAAGGCAAGTGACACTATCATCCAAGTCCTACTATTTTCATTACACTTAGTGGATTTTTGAAACATGCATGATAAGGACTACTATATTTTATGCTATGCTAAATCCTAATAGGATACCCTTATATATTCCTTAGTGAAAACATTGTAGTTGTAGTATGCTTAGCCTTGCTATATATTTGGAATGGGAGACATGATATGATTATATGAAGTGTGGAAAATATATATGTTTTATATAATAAAACAAGTACTCAATGAACCACCCGGGTGGACAAGGATACTCAAGTTTTTGGACAAAGTGGCAACAATGGGAACCATGTTTATATGGCTATCTTTTGGTATGAGCACTAGAAGAAAACCACCCAGGGACTTAGAGATTGAACATGTTTCTCGTACAGTGGCTTCCATGTGCAGCCACATGCTAAATGAGCTCTGGCTTAGTCAACTACATAGTGGAAGACCCATGCATTGGCATCTTCAGGTTAACTAGAATTATGTAAGGGAAATTTAACCCTACATTGGTGCCTGGTTAACAAGCTAGAATTGTGTATTGGGAGGACTCCTATGGAAAGACTTTGTCACATTCTCGATCTGCCAGTACTCCATTTTGGTGAGTACTTATCCAGCGGTCACTGGTGGCAACAAGACGAGATTGTGTCATGTGGGTAAAGTGTACAAATTCTACAGAATATGATATTTCTAAGTACTTATCCATGTCCCCGGTTATGGACAATTCTGAGCAACTAAGGCCTGAAGCTATGGAAGATCTCGACATTCCAATTTCTCAAAGTAAAACTTGATGGTGACAACAAGGGACTTGAAGCACTTGGAGTTTTCCAAGAAGTTCAAAAAGATTTGACAAAAGATCAAAACTATTTTGAAAAGATAGGATAAAACTATATTGCTTTCTGCAAAAGAGCCTAAACCCTACTTAGCCAAATATGCATGTAAATGATGGGATCCACTTATTTCTACATAGTAGTGAAACTTGCGAATACAATTCAAATGTATTGACCCCTGTGGCTGCAACTTATTATGTTGCAGGTTTGTTTGATGTTAGTGAAGTGTGTTGAATAGGATTACAAGTCTGCAACCAACATGACTGCCTGTGGCACTTTGAAGATGAAGGACTCCATGCTATATAGATATTCTGCTGCAATGTAATGTGATAGCCAAATGAGCTATGTAAGATGTAATGAATTATTTTATTCCTGGTTATAAACTTGTATTATGACCTTTGTTTCTTGATATTACATCTTAACTGTGGATGCTAGCTATTGATCCAGGGACTAGCATTGTAAACACAGGGATCTCTACCTTATTAAAGATTGGGAACCTTATAGATGGTATCAGAGCACTATGTTGCCTATAGGATTGTAACCCTAGGATTGGACAAAACCCCTTAGAAAAAAATAGGAGTTGAATTTGTTCCAAAACTTATTTATAAACAATCTTGTAAACTCTTTTCTCAACCTTTTTGGTTTTGATTCTACATCTCTCCCTTTTTAACATAATGGACAAAGCCTTCACCATGACCAATGACTTTAACTTTAGTTTCACCAAGGACTTCAACTTAGACATCACTAAGGACAACAAGTGAAAAACCAAGAGACATTAGTTGCCTGCCAAAAACATTGATATCATGTTAGTGTATGGATCATATTGACCTATGAGGTATGACTACACTAAGTTATTTATTTCAAGAAAACTTGTTGCTTCCTTCAACTCATGAGCTAAGCTCATAAGTAGTTAAGTGAATAGCTGCTTGTTGATTGTTTGATTGTTTGATTGAACTTGGATGTTTTGAGTTGTGTGTTAGAATTTCTTAAAAACCTATCCATCATTACTTATCCCTATCAAACCAACAGATGCCTCTCCATCGTGCCAATCCCAACCCCAACAACAACAACATCACTCCTGAGATGCAGCAGATGGTGACAGCTCAGACACAGCTGATGCAGGAGATGACCATGTTCATACAGAATCAGAACAACAACAACAACAATCAGAATAATCCTCCAGCACATGATATGCTCACAAGGTTTCTGAAACTTAGGCCTGCAAGGTTCTCTGGAACAACTGATCCAATGGAAGCCAATGACTGGTTACATTCAGTGAATAAGGACTTAGTGACTGTTAGCTGCACCGATGAAGAAAAAGTTAGGTTTGCAGCATTTCTGCTTGAAGGACCAGCAGCAACATGGTGGGACAACTTTCAGATCACCACTCCCCTTGAGGATGTGACTTGGGCTATTTTTGAGGATGGTTTCCATACAGCTCACATCTCACCTGGAGTGATGTACTTGAAGAAAAAGGAGTTTCACAATCTAAAACAGCGTCACCTCAGTGTGGCTGAGTATATTGAAGAATTCAACAATCTGGCACGCTATGCACCGGATGAAGTTGACACAGATGCTAAGAGAAAGGAGAAATTTCTTGAAGGACTTAATGATGAGTTGAACCTACAGCTAGCTGTTGCCTATGTCCCAACTTATCAATCACTCTGTGACAAAGCCACCATTTTGGAAAACAAGATGAATCAAGTTGAGAAAAGAAAGAGGAAGCATAAACTCAAGAATCACTCAGGATCATCACAAAAGAAGCATTCATTCAAAAAGAGCAATGAAGATTCTGAACCACATCAGTATCACCACAACAACAATGGAAGTGATAAAATGGAAATGATACTGACAATGGAGATGACCTTGGTTAGAACCAACATGACACTTTCAGGAAGAAAGACATTAGCCAGTTGCACTGCTATAAATGTAAGGAGCTTAGACACTATGCATCAGACTGTCCTGAGAAGAAAAAGGAAAAGGATGCTAGAAGAGCCAATGGAAATGACTCCAATGTGACCCAGAAAGGACATGTGAACCACATTGACATGGATGGAAACTTTGAAGAGATAGAAGAAGTGGATGTCAGGAACTAGTTAACTCAGAAGAGTCAAATAAGGATTCCTTGTCTGGATATGAAGTGCTGAACCCATAGTCAAGTGAACCATCAATGTAATCCTATAAGACTTTATTTTAAGGGTGGTAGCACTCTGATTGCCTCGAGCCAACTTGTAACCCTAGCCTTCCCAAATCTCGGGACGAGATTTCTTTTAAGGGTGGTAGCCTGTCACATCCCAAAATTTTCCAAATTTTGAAATGTGAAAAATAAATAAACAAAATAAAATTTTGTCAGAATTTAGGGTGAGAAGAAACTTTTTGATTCCAATTGGAAACATCAAAGCCTATTTTGATCAAATAAAATCCTAAAGGGATTTAAAAAGATAAACAATTAATAAATAAAGTTATAATAACTGGAATCACTATTTTTGGATCTTTAAATAAAAAGATATGGTTTTTATAAAGCAAAGAAATATAAATAAGGACTATTTTAAAGAGTCAAATTTATTCTTGGCCAAGAATTTAAAAATAAAATATTTTGTTTGATAAAAATAGTAAATGATTATTTAAATAAAACAATAAGGATTTATTAATATCCAATTTTATTTAAGTAAAGGCTTTTTCCATTTAAAATAGAAACTAAAACTTATTAAAATATTTTAAATAAGATTTCCAAGAGTTTTGTTTTTCAAATGAAACCTACTGAAAAGGTTTTTGTATTATTTAGATTTCAAATAGAGTTTTTAAATAAATTATATTCTATTTGAATTAAAGATTAAGGTCTATTTATTTAATTATTAATAGATCCTAAAAGAATAAAAGTATAATTTTATTTTGGACATTGGAATATGTTGTTAAACAAAATTAAAATCAACACAAAGTTTGGTGGTGGTTTGATTTGAATTGGAGTTTGAATTATTTGTTTGAAAATCAAAACAGAAATTCCAAATAGAAAAAGAAAAAGGCATTCTGTATAAAAAAAAGAAACGAGCAGCCCATCTAGCAAGGCCCAGCAAGCCCAACTCCAGCCCAACTAACTCACCCCCGAAGTGAACCGTTTTTCACTGAATAATGCACCCCCTGTCACCGACGCATGGACCCCATCTCCCAACTCCCTCTCTCGCTAACCGTTGGCCCCCACTGCCACGCAGTCATCGTCATCCTCACGACCGTTCCTCCCGAACGTTTCTGTGATGAATTTGCTGTGTTAAATTCGCGTTGAATGCTCAGTTAATCCCGCCCGCGATCACGCTCGATTAATAGCCTTCTTCCCCTCTCCATTTCCCCCCAACCAACGCCACCAGAGAGCCACCGGGCTGCCCCAATTTCCTTTTGCACCGCCGCGGACTCCGACGAAGCCATGGCGATTCGCCACACCTCGCGCTACCGCCTCCTACTGCATGCAGACTTGCTCCCCACCTCCTGGCGCATCTTCCAGTGCAGCTAGTTAGCCTGCGCGTGCCCCGCAGCCTCGGCTTCGTCATCACCTAAGCGCCACCGCCGTCTGTCTCGTCTCCGTCGAGCTGCCCCGGTAAGCTCCGACCACCCCGAGCATTTTCGTTGATGCTCCTATCATCTACGCACTCGCCCGCGTCTAACCATGTGCCCTGTTTGTCTTAGCTTGCTCCCAAGCATTCGCCCCCGTCGACAACTGAGCAAGCCCGACGCCGCTGCACACTCCGGCGAGCAATCCCCTCCGTTCCTGAGCGCCCCTTGCCTCCTCGCGACCACGTTGAGCATCACCATGATCCCCTGATCTCGGTGAGCTACTTCCCTTGCTTCCTGTAGTCGCCGCGATGCCACCGCTAGAGCGTGCGCCGCCGCTAGCGCCGCCAGGCAATGGTCAAACGCACCGTGTTCATTAGATCGTTATCCAGTGGTTATGATTAGATCCTAAACCGAAGGGGTATGTGTGCATCTGAGCCATGCGATTTAAGTGAAATACTGCGGTCCAGAGAGGCTGATCCGCACGAAGTGGTACCGTCCAATAGAAACACGCCGCGTGGCAGTGGTTTCGATTTAAAAACAGAAAATGTTCTATTAGAATTGCAAACTTGTAAAATTCATAACTTTAGTTCTACACGTCAAAAATTTGCAAATTTTATATCAATGGATTCAGCAGAACAAGTACTTTGCAACCATGCACTTTTTTAAATGTTTTGCTTCTGGAAAATTGGTTTAAATTGCAGAAACCTGTGTAGGCTTATTTTGAATATAAAAATTGTTCTAGATATATTTTTGAGATGAAATCTTTGCAAAATGGTTTTTTTTGGACCTACTGACCATGGGAACCAACTTATGGATTTAAAAATGTATTTTGTGAAGATAAGGAATAAAAATTTGAGTTAGAGCATTTCTAGTCAAATAAAAATATTGTTTTTGGTTTAGAAATGAATTTTGAGTAAAATCTTTGGGAAATGATTTGATTCAAACCTTCTGAACCTAAACACCAAGTTTTGAGAATAAAAATATATTTGGTGAACTCTTTAAAGAATATTGCTTTGCTAAAAGCATTTTCAACCACATAAAATATTGATTTGATTTAAAAATGGTTTATAGATAAAACCTTTTGCAAATGGTTTTACCACTTTAGTAAATGTCCACTTTTGAACTTTATAATGTTTAGAGCCTAGTATAAACCACTTTTTCAAGTAAAACTATCTTTTGCATGCTTGCATGCATGACCTTGTTTCTATTATTTTATGTGTGATAAATTGGTTGGAATGCTAGTTGAATTTGTGTTTGCTTGATTGAATTGTAGTGGAATTATAAGAGTGTGATATTTGAAAGATCAAGAAGTGAACCAACATTCTCTACTAAAAAGGCAAGTGACACTATCATCCAAGTCCTACTATTTTCATTACACTTAGTGGATTTTTGAAACATGCATGATAACGACTACTATATTTTATGCTATGCTAAATCCTAATAGGATACCCTTATATATTCCTTAGTGAAAATATTGTAGTTGTAGTATGCTTAGCCTTGCTATATATTTGGGATGGGAGACATGATATGATTATATGAAGTGTGGAAAAGATATATGTTTTATATAATAAAACAAGTACTCAATGAACCACCTGGGTGGACAAGGATACTCAAGTTTTTGGACAAGGTGGCAACAAAGGGAACCATGTTTATATGGCTATCTTTTTGTATGAGCACTAGAAGAAAACCACCCAGGGACTTAGAGATTGAACATGTTTCTCGTACAGTGGCTTCCGTGTGTAGCCACATGCTAAATGGGCTCTGGCTTAGTCAACTACATAGTGGAAGACCCATGCATTGGCATCTTCAGGTTAACTAGAATTGTGTAAGGGAAATTTAACCCTACATTGGTGCCTGGTTGACAAGCTAGCATTGTGTATTGCGAGGACTCCTATGGAAAGACTTTGTCACATTCTCGATCTGCCAGTACTCCATTTTGGTGAGTACTTATTCAGCGGCCACTGGTGGCAACAAGACGAGATTGTTCCATGTGGGTAAAGTGTACAACTTCTGTAGAAGATCAAATTTCTAAGTACTTAGCCATGTCCCCGGTTATGGACAATTCATAGAAACTAAGGCCTGAAGCTATGGAAGATCTCGACATTCCAATTTCTCAAAGTAAAACTTGATGGTGACAACAAGGGATTTGAAGCACTTGGAGTTTTCCAAGAAGTTCAAAAAGATTTGACAAAAGATCAAAACTATTTTGAAATGATAGGATAAAACTATATTGCTTTCTACAAAAGAGCCTAAACCCTACTTAGCCAAATATGCATGTAAATGATGGGATCCACTTATTTCTACATAGTAGTGAAACTTGCCAATACAATTCAAATGTATTGACCCCTGTGGCTGCAACTTATTATGTTGCAGGTTTGTTTGATGTTAGTGAAGTGTGTTGAATAGGATTACAAGTCTACAACCAACATGACTTCCTGTGGCACTTTGAAGATGAAGGACTCCATGCTATATAGATATTCTGCTGCAATGTAATGTGATAGACAAATGAACTATGTAAGATGTAATGAATTATTTTATTCCTGGTTATAAAGTTGTATTATGACCTTTGTTTCTTGATATTACATCTTAACTGTGGATGCTAGCTATTGATCCAGGGACTAGCATTGTAAACACATGGATCTCTACCTTATTAAAGGTTGGGAACCTTACACATTTTTCAGGGGAAAATTGTTTGGGGTGTCCCATGGGTTACCTAAGATGGATGCATGCCTGGGTCCAAGATTGCACCGACGCTTGCGTTGTCGCGGCCGCTGGCGGGTTTCACCTTTTTTTGGCAGCACCAAACAAAATCTAAAAAAATGTGAAAATAACTCTTGGAGCCCTTGCATGTGACCCAGTGCCCTCATAAAATCATAAGAAAGGCATACCAGGTCCTTTAGCACCCAAGGCACTACCGAGATGTCTATCGAGTGTGAGTTAACATGGCTTCAACCCTAGATTCCCCCCTCGCTTCCCAGAACATGGAATCACTCCATGGATTGAGCCCAAACCCGACATCTAGCTCCCTCTCGGCATCGCACGCAACTTCTCCAACTATAGATTTCGTGGTCATTTGGCGAAATCTTGACTTTCCATTTTCTAAACAAGAAAAAACACTGTTTTCCCAAAGGAGGCGCAAGATTAGGGCGCCCCCAAGGGGCCGAGGCAATTTTCACGCATGCTACAACATGGTGCATGGACATTCTCGGGAGGTGGGCATTTATCTCTTGGTGCAAGCATATATTGTATTCCTTATGAGTTACGACCCCCTAAATGCGGTTTATCACTATAGGTACCCCATAAGACACTCTTAATTTTCAATAGAAAATGTTTTGGGGTGCCCCATGCGGTACTCAGGCTAGATGCTGGCCTGGGTCCAAGATTGCACCGACCCTTGCATTGCCTCGGCCGCCGGCGGGTTTCGCCTTTTTCTGGGAAGCACCAAACAAAATAAAAGAATAAACCAAATGTGAAAACAGCTCCCGGATCCCTTGTATGTGACCCACTGCCCTCATAAAATCATCAGAAATACATACCAGGTCGTTTGGTACCCAAGGCACCACCGGGAGTTAACATGGATTTCAAACCTAGATTCCCCCCTCACTACGCAGAACATGGAACCACTCCATGGATTGATCCCAAACCCAGAACCTAGCTCCCTTTTGGCATCGCAAGAAACTTCGCCAACTAGTGATTTCGTGGTCATTTCGGGAAATCTCGAATTTCCATTTTCTGAACGACAAAAACTGGTGTTTTCCCAAAGGAGGTGCAAGATTAGGGCGCGCCTAGGGGCCCGAGGCAATTTTCACGCATTCTACACCATGGTGAGTGGCCATTCTGGAGAGGTGGGTATTTTTCTCGTAGTGCAATCATAACATGTATTTTTTTGAGTTACGGCCTAGTAAATGCGGTTTCTAACTGTAGGCACCCTATAACACACTATCAATTTTAAGGGGAAAATGGTTTGGGGTGCCCCATGGGGTACCTAGGATGGATGCATGCCTGGGTCCAAGATTGCACCTACCCTTGCGTTGTCGCGGCCGCTGGCGGGTTTCACCTGTTTTTGGGAAGCACCAAACAAAATCTAAAAAATGTGAAAATAGCTCCTAGAGCCCTTGCATGTGACCCACTGCCCTCATAAAATCATAAGATAGGCATACCAGGTGCTTTAGCACCCAAGGCACCACCAAGATGTCTATCGAGTGTGAGTTAACATGGCTTTCAACCCTAGATTCCCCCCTCGCTTCCGAGAACATGGAATCACTCCATGGATTGAGCCCAAACCCGACACCTAGCTCCCTCTCGGCATCACACGCAACTTCTCCAACTATAGATTTTGTGGTCATTTGGGGAAATCTTGACTTTCCATTTTTTAAACAAGAAAACCGGTGTTTTCCAAAAGGAGGCGCAAGATTAGGGAGCGCCCAGGGGGCCGAGGAAATTTTCACGCATGCTATAACTTGGTGCATGGCCATTCTCGGGAGGTGGGAATTTATCTCTTGGTGCAAGCATATATTGTATTCTTTATGAGGTACGGCCCCGTAAATGCGGTTTATCACTGTAGGTACCCCATAAGACACTCTTAATTTTCAAGGGAAAATGGTTTGGGGTTCCCCATGGGATACTTAGGCTGGATGCCGGCCTGGGTCCAATATTGCACCGACCCATGCATTGGCTCAGCTGCCGGCGGGTTTCGCCTTTTTCTGGGAAGCACCAAACAAAATAAAAGAATAAAACAAATGTGAAAACAACTACCGGAGCCCTTGTATGTGACCCACTGCCCTCATAAAATCATCACGAATACATACCAGGTCGTTTGGTACACAAGGCACCACCAGGATGTCTATCGAGTGTGAGTTAACATGGCTTTCAAACCTAGATTCCCCCTCACTACACAGAACATGGAACCACTCCATGGATTGATCCCAAACCCTGAACCTTGCTCCCTCTTGGCATCGCAAGCAACTTTCCCAACTAGAGATTTCGTGGTCATTTGGAGAAATCTCGAATTTCCATTTTCTGAACCAGAGAAACTGGTGTTTTCCCAAAGGAGGTATAAGATTAGGGCGCTCCTAGGGGCCCGAGGAAATTTTCACGCATTCTACACCATGGTGAATGGCCATTCTCGAGAGGTGGGTATTTATCTCGTGGTGCAAGCATATAATGTATTTTTTTGAGTTACGGCCTGGTAAATGTGGTTTCTAACTGTAGGTACCCGATAACACACTCTCTATTTTCAGGGGAAAATGGTTTGGGATGCCCCATGGGGTACCTAGGATGGATGCATGCCTGCGTCCAAGATTGCACTGACCCTTGCTTTATCGCGGCGGCTGGCGGGTTTCACCTATTTTTTGGCAGCACCAAACAAAATCTAAAAAAATGTGAAAACAGCTCCTGGAGCCCTTGCATGTGACCCACTGCCTCATAAAATCATAAGAAAGGCATACCAGATCCTTTAGCACCCAAGGCACTACCGAGATGTCTATCGAGTGTGAGTTAACATGGCTTTCAACCCTAGATTCCCCCATGCTTCCTAGAACATGGAATCACTCCATGGATTGAGCCCAAACCCGACATCTAGCTCCCTCTCGGCATCGCACGCAACTTCTCCAACTATAGATTTCATGGTCATTTGGAGAAATCTTGACTTTCCATTTTCTAAACAAGATAAACCGGTGTTTTCCCAAAGGAGGCACAAGATTAGGGCGCGCCCAGGGGGCCGAGGCAATTTTCACGCATGCTACAACATGGTTCATGGACATTATTGGGAGGTGAGCATTTATCTCTTGGTGCAAGCATATATTGTATTCCTTATGAGTTACGACCCCGTAAATGCGGTTTATCACTATAGGTACCCCATAAGACACTCTTAATTTCAAGGGAAAATGGTTTGGGGTGCCCCATGGGGTACTTAGGCGGGATGCCGGCCTGGGTCCAAGATTGCACCGACCCTTGCATTGCCTCGGCCGCCGGCGGGTTTCGCCTTTTTCTAGGAAGCACCAAACAAAATAAAAAAAATAAAAAAAAAAGTGAAAACAGCTCCCGGAGCCCTTGTATGTGACCCACTGCCCTCATAAAATCATCAGAAATACATACTAGGTCGTTTGGTACCCAAGGAACCACCAGGATGTCTATCTAGTGTGAGTTAACATGGCTTTCAACCCTAGATTCCCCCCTCACTGCGCAGAACATGGAACCACTCCATGGATTGATCCCAAACCCAGAACCTAGATCCCTCTTGGCATCACGAGCAACTTCGCCAACTGGAGATTTCGTGGTCATTTGGAGAAATCTCGACCTTCCATTTTCTGAACTGGAAAAACTGTTGTTTTCCCAAAGGAGGTGTAAGATTAGGGCGCGCCTAGGGGCTTGCAGAAATTTTCACGCATTCTACACCATGGTGAATGGCCATTCTGGAGAGATGGGTATTTATATCGTGGTGCAAGGATAAACTGTATTTTTTTGAGTTACGTCCTGGTAAATGCGGTTTCTAACTATAGGTACCCTATAACACACTCTCAATTTTCAGGGTAAAATGGTTTGGGGTGCCCCATGGGGTACCTAGGATGGATGCATTCTTGGGTCCAAGATTTCACTGGCCCTTGCGTTGTTGCGACCGCTAGCGGGTTTCACCTATTTTTGGGTAGCACCAAACAAAATCTAAAAAAATGTGAAAATAGCTCCTCGAGCCCTTGCATGTGACCCACTGCCCTCATAAAAACATAAGAAAGGCATACCAGGTCCTTTGGCACCCAAGGCACCACCAAGAAGTCTATCGAGTGTGAGTTAACATGGCTTTCAACCCTAGATTCCCCCCTCGCTACCCAGAACATGGAACCACTCCATGGATTGACCCCAAACCCGGCTCCTAGATCCCTCTCAGCATCACAAGCAACTTCTCCAACTAGAGATTTTGTAGTCATTTGGAGAAATCTTGACTTTCCATTTTCCAAACACACAAAACTGGTGTTTTCCAAAAGGAGGTGCAAGATTAGGCCGCGCGTAGGGGCCCGAGGCAATTTTCACGGATGCTAGACCATGGTGCATGGCCATTCCGAGGAGGTGGGTATTTATCTTGTGGTGCAAGTATATACTGTATTTTTTTGAGTTACGAACAGGTAATTGCGGTTTCTAACTTTCGGTAACCTATAAGACACTCTCAATTTTCAGGGGAAAATGGTTTGGGATGCCCAATGGGGTACCTAGGCTAGATGCATGCCAGGGTCCAAGATTTCACCGATCATTGTGTTGCCGCGGCCGCCGGTGGGTTTTGCCGTTTTTTGGGCAACACCAAAAAAAATCAAAAACAAATGTGAAAACAGCTCCCGGAGCCTTGCATGTGACCCACTGCCCTCATAAAGTCATAAGAAAGGCATACTAGGTCCTTTGACACCCAAGGCACCATCAGTATGTCAATCGAGTGTGAGTTAACATGGCTTTTAACCCAAGATGCCCCCTCTCTACCCATAACATGGCACCACTCCATGGATTGATCCCAAACCCGGCACCTAGCTCCCTCTCGGCATGGCAAGCAACTTATCGAACTAGATATTTCATGGTCATTTGCAGAAATCTTGACTTTCCATTTTCTGAACCTAAAAAACCTGGGTTTTCCTAAAGGACGTGCAAGATTAGTGTGCACTCGGGGGCCCGAGGAAATTTTCACGCATGCTACACCATAGTGCATGGACATTCCCGGGAGGTGGGTATTTATCTCGTGGTGCAAGTATATAATGTCTTTTTTGAGTTACGTCCTAGTAAATGGGGTTTCTAAGCAATGAAACACTCTCAATTTTTAGTGGAAAATGTTTTGGGGTGCCCCGTGGGGTACCTAGGCTGGATGCATGCCTCGGTCCAAGATTTCATTGACCCTTGTGTTGCCGCGGCCAACGGCGGGTTTCGCCATTTTTGTGGGCAGCACCAAACAAAATCTAAAAAAATCTAAAAAATGTGAAAACAGCTCCTAGAGCCCTTGCATGTGACCCACTTCCCTCATAAAATCATAAGGAAAGCATACCAGGTCCTTTGGCACCCAAGTCACCACGAGGATGTCTATCGAGTGTGAGTTAACATTTCTTTCAACCCTAGATTCCCCCCTCGCCGCCCAGAACATGGAACCACTCCATGGATTGAGCCCAAACCCGGCACCTATCTCCCTTTCGGCATCGCAAACAACTTCTCCAACTAGAGATTTCGTGGTCATTTGGAGAAATCTTGATTTTCCATTTTTTGATCCCGAAAAACTTGTGTTTTCCCAAAGGAGGTACAAGATTAGGGCCCGCCGAGGTGCCCGAGGAAATTTTCACGCATGCTACACCATGGTGCGTGATTCTGAATGACTTATGATTGTCAACCACTCCATTTTCTGCCTAGCTCGTTAACCTTGCAGAAACTATGCCTATTGTTAGGGTCTTCTAGAAGCCCCCCATGGGGCCAGGTTGTTTCTGCGTCCCAAATGTTAGTTACCGTTGGATTGGAGAGAATGGATGATAAGGATCATCCTTTGCAAGAGCGATCCGCGAGTAGGCAGTTTTGCATCCCTATTTCCCATCGCAACCAAGATTGGTCCTAGCTCCTTGACTTTATAACCGTGACCGTGTGGCCAAAGCTCAAACCCCGTTCGTTCCCTGCAACTCGCGTCAGCACAAGCATCAGATCCTACCTAAAGAAATGGCATCTCACCATGGAGAGGCCCTGTCTCAGCTTGCATGAGGCCGACATGTTCGCCCACTATGACATAGTCGTGCCACCGCTAGAGAGTCTACCGGCCGGCTACAAGGTCAGCTACGTCGCGATGCCTGTGGCGTTGCTCTTGCACGGCATCGCGTTGTCAAGGAAGATCGAGGAGCATCGCCGCCATCTGATGGAGCGTAAGAGGGCAATTGACCGATACGTGCACACCAACGCGTACTAGCCAAGGCGCTTCAAGAAGGAGCGGGAGGCATTGCTTTGGCTGTGTAGAGTTCACCGTTAGAAGATCCACCCGGATCTATGCAACCCCGAAGGTAGGCAGCGCTTCTTGGCAGTGCTTGGGCGTATGCCCTCCATCGTTATCGATGCGATGCGTCGTGCAGAACTCGTGAAGAGGAATATCGTCGGGCTCATCCTCATCGATTCAGACTCGGAAGAGGCGGACGACTACGAGAGGAAGGTCATGCACGACGAAGACAGCGGGAGCGGCATAGTCGATTAGGGTCACTTGAAACTAAATTTAATCTATGTATGGTAGCTAAATGACCTCCTCAAATAGAATGGCCAATTTGTAAGTGTGTTAGCCACCGGCACCAAAGCCACCGCCGGCTGCTCGGCCACAGCCACCTCCAGATAATCCGGCGGCACCACCACAGCCATTGCGGCAGCTCTGGTAGGACCATGTGGATGAATTTGCCATTGTTGGAGATGAAACATGGGAGATGAGTGGAACTGTAAAGGGTACCAACCTTTAATAAGGTAGAGTCCCCTGTGTTTACAATGCTAGTCCCTGGATCAATAGCTAGCATCCACAGTTAAGATGTAATATCAAGAAACAAAGGTCATAATACAATTTTATAACCAGGAATAACATAATTTTATTACATCTTACATAGCTCATTTGGCTATTACATTACATTGCAGCAGAATAACTATAAGCATGGGTCCTTCATCTTCAAAGTGCCACAGGCAGACATGTTGGTTGTAGACTTGTAATCCTAATCATTAAACTTCACTAATATCAATCAAACCTGCAACATAACAAGTTACAGCCACAAGGGTCAATACATTTGAATTGTATTGGCAAGTGATACTATGGTAGTATAGTGGAATATATCTTCTATATGGATTTGGCTAAGTGGAGCTTTAGGCTTGCATTGCTCAAAATAGATTTTCCTTATCATTTGAAAATACTAAGCTTTTGCTTTGACAAAATCTTTCCCAAGGCATCTCCCAAACAAAGATTGAAAAATTCTTTAACCCTTGTTCAACCACAAGTTTCTAACTTAGAAATTTGAATGATGAGATTCTTGATGGCTTCCATGTCTTGATGCTCAAATTGTCCTTTACCAGGGACATGGCTAAGTACTTAGATTTTACACTCTGTAGAGGTGGTGCACTTTCCCCACAAGACTTGGTTTCACCAAGACAAGATCTTTCAGAAGCCTTCCCTTAGACCAAAATGGACGCATTCCAACCTATCAAACTCTACCACCAACTGTCCATATGGCTAAGTTCTTGCAACCTATATGATCCAGGCAGAGCCCATAATGCCAAGTGGTTACACTTGAAGCTTCCCAACATTTGACATCTCAAATCTCTTTGTTCCTGGGTGGCCATCCACAAGTGAGATACACAAGGTCAACCATAGACATGGGCCTTGCGAACCACTCAACCAGAAACCACCAAGCAATTACCATTCCACCCAGGTGATTCATTAACTTAGTTGTTTGATTAAACAAAAACACAAGTCCTCAGACTGAGAAATTTTTCCATAGTATGAATATATAATCCACCCTTGTTTTCTATTAGCTAGGCTAAGCTTGATAGTGGTAGGAATCTTAACTTAGGAAAATTTCTACTAAGGTTTCATCTACTAGGTTTTCCTATAGCAAGGTTTATACTTAGCAAAAATTCCATGCAAGTTTTACTTAGAAAAATCACTAATGCATAGTGAAAGTAATGGGACAAAAAGTATGAAGCATCACTTGCCTTTTTGGTAGAGGGTATAAGTTCACTCCTTGTCCTTGCAACAATCACACTCTTCAAGTCACTACAATTCAATCAAGCAAGGCACAAACTCAATCTACCAATCAAGCAAAACATCACATAAAATAATAAATCAAAACAATACATGCAAGCATGCAAAAGGGTTGTTTTATTTGTAAAAGTGGTTTCTAATGGGTCATAAACATTGGAAAACACCTAATGGTCATTTTATAAAGTGGCAAAGTCATTTGCAAAAGGTTTCACTTTATAAACCATTTTCAAAACAAAGTATCATTTTATGTGGTGTAGAAATATTTTTACTAAGGCATTAATCTATAGGTTTCACCTAATATGTTTTCAAACCATAAAACTTGGTGTTTAGGGTCAGAGAGTTTAAAACAAAACATTTCCCAAAAGTTTTCTTCCAAAAACCATTTTTAATAAATAAACCATATTTTTATTTGACTAGAATTGGTTTTAAATCAAAGAATCATTCTTTTGTTTCACCAAATACATTTTTGAAACCACAAAGTGTTTACTATGGTCAGTAGGTTCAAATCACACCATATGCAAAAGATTTTATCGCTAAAATCAATTTGGAACAATTTTTATAATCTAAACAAGCATACAAATGTTTCTACAAAACAAACATTTTTCCAGAAGCTTTTTACTAAACAAATGGCATGGTTGGCTAGGGCTTGTTCCATTGATTCCATTGATATAAAGTTTGCAAAATTTGGACGTGTGGAACTAAAGTTAAAGGGTTTTCAAAATTGCATCTAAATCAGATTCAAACTTTGTTTTAAACAGAACTAGTGACACGCGTCCTATTCCTATTCGTCGGTACCGCTTCGCTCGGATCGGCTACTCCGGCGCGTTGGATCAAGTCAGATCGAGTGGCAGAGGTTGCGTACCCCTTCGCTTTAAGTGGTTCTATCCCATCCACTAGATCGAGATCGGACGGCTATCCTCTGCTTGGCACTAACTGGCGGCGCAAGGTCAACGGTGAGCGGCGGTGCGGTCAGATGGTGGCGGTGCTGGTGAAACAGGAAGCGAGAGAGGATGGGAATATGCTCACCGAGATCGTCGGACTTCGCTGGTGCTCAACGTGGCAGTATCTCGTCGAGGGGCGCACGGGAACGAGGTGGATTGCTCGCCGAGCTTGCAGCGGCATCGGGTGCTCTGGTCGTCGTCGTGGGCGGTGTTGTGGTTCGCCCCGAGGGAAAACGAGGACACGGTTAGGTGCGCAAGATCAAGGCGAAGCTGTGTGCATGAAGGAAATGGCGCGGGGTGGTCTGGCTTACCAGGGGGAGGTCGTCGGAGAAGAACCAGACGATGGCAGCGACGGTTGTTGTCGTTGCCGTCGTTCTGGGGAGCCCGCGGGTGAATGGAAAGCGCCGGGAGAAGCGCCAGGGCTAGGAGAGTATGTGAGTGTGGTCAAGGAGGCGAGGGGCGATGCGGTGCTGACGGAATCGTCGTCGGAGCGTCGTCGGATAGTGGGTGGTGTGGCGAGAAATTGGGCGGCCTGGGGGCATGTTGAGGTGGGGCGACAGAGGGGAACGAGAGAGGAGACGCTGGCGTTTATCACTGTGTGGTCACGGCGAGGTTGAAGCGCGACATTATGGAAAATTGATCGCGAGCTTTCAATGGCAGAAATGGCCAGCGCGGTCGTTGCGGGGAGGAAGAAGATGAGCTGGAGGGGTGGGGCATGCTTGTCAGCGAAGAAGATAGAGGGGAAGCGGGGTCCAGTAGTCAGCGACTTAGCGGGTGTGAGTTCGAGTGAAAGAAAACGCTTCGGGAGGGAGGGAAATGGGCTGCTGGGCCTAGTTGGGCTGCTGGGTTGGGTCGACCAGATTCTATTTTGTTTTCCTGAATGCTTTTTCCTTTTCTGATTCTATTTTCTCTTTTGAAATTCAAACAACAAACAAACATTCAAAACAATTCAAACATTCACCAAACAATGCAATTGAATTTGGTTCTGTTTAACAACATAAACCAAAATCCAAAACAAAATAATGTTTTTATTTGAGAGTCCATTTATAATTAAATGAAATGGACATTAGTTAATAAACCAAATGGGTTTTAATTTATTTAAAATCTCCATTTGAAATCTAAATATTTTCAAAACCAAATCAGTAGGTTTTATTTGAAAATATAAGATACTTGGAAGACTTGTTTAAAATAAAATAACATTTTTATTTTAAGGTTAATTAATAATTAAATAAAATGGACCTTAGTTGTTAAATCAAATAGTATTTGTTTTATTAAAATCTTTATTTTGAAATCTAAAATAAAACCAAAACACTTCAGTAGGTTTTATTTGAAAATAATAAACACTTGGAAAATTTATTTAAAATAGATTAATAAGTTTTGGTGTTTAATTAAAATGGTAAAACCTTTAATTTAAATAAAATGGGATATTAAATCCTTATTATTTTATTTAAATAAACCTTTATTATTTTTATCAAAACAAAATGTTTTAATTCAAAAAGCTTGGCCAAGGTTTAATTTGGCTCTATAAAATAATCCTTATTTATATTTCTACCTTTTCATTTGAAAATCAAATCTTTTTATTAAAAGATCCAAAATAGTAATTCTAAATATTTTTATTTTCCTTTATTAAATGTTTTTTATTCCCTTTAGGATTTTATTTGATCCAAATAGGTTTTGAAAGTTTCCAATTGGAATCAAAAAGTTTCTTCTCACCCTGAAAATCAACAAAGTTTTATTTTATTCATTTATTTTTCACATTACAAGATTTGGAAAATCTTGGGATGTGATAGGAACCAAGGAGAAAATCAATGCCCCTGACATAGACGATGCAAGTATCAGATGTCGCTAACAAAGACGAGGCGAAGCTGATGGGACAGTACGCTATCTCTTCTCCCAGCACTTGATGGCACAATCATAATTTTGGAGTGCGCCAGAGGAGAAGAAGACGCGCGTGTCATGTTGTTTGAGATGGGAATACAACGGAGGTGAGCCTCACCAACTCTATGGCATGGCCATAATTTTGGTTGTTGGACGGTTAAAAATCTATGATTATTGTTTATGGATAATCAGTTTAAAAATTGTATTGTTTAACGTCCTGGAATCTGGTCCACACCACACATCACATACCCGTTAAAAGCACCAGATATAAATAAATTACAAATGAATTGTTTAATTTCAATGAAAATTCAAGAAATGACATTACTGTGATAGCTTCTCTATGCTCCTATTATTACTGTTTAATCCCACGCTGCACTAAATAATAGTTGATGAGGACTGAAACAAAAATGATCAAAATGCCAAGTAAAACAAGTTTCAAGCTTACCATTCGTCCGAAGAATCGTACAAAGATGATATTGATAGGGATGTTGGCAATATGCCCTAGAGGCAATCATGTATGATGAGATTTCTCATTGTATTCATAAAGATATTAAGTAGTCCTTGTATAAACATCTGATGTGTATCATTGAATATGTGATTCGGTTGTGGAACTATGCATTCATGTTGTTTGTACTAAATATCCTTGGTCATTGAGGTTGTGCTGGACACACAACTTAGACCAATGTGAAAGTTGGCTTGATGACTCGGTTCCACTTGTCATGGGAATGGAGATGCTATTCCAACTTACACAGACTAGGCTAAAGAGTTTAGCGAGTCGGATTGACCCATATTGAGGTACAACGAACAAGTTGTCATTTGTATATATCAATCAATGTAATCCTTAGACCTGAGGTTATTGCATAGTCCGAGTTGAGGATCACCGACTTAGGTTCTATCAAACGCTGATCCGTAACTGGGCAGTTATAAAGGCAGGGTTCGGGTCGACTAAGAATTAAGTTGCGTGATGTGAATAACCAAGATGGGATTTTGCCCCTCTTCTTGGAGAGATATTCTCTGGGCCCTCTCGTGAGATATGATTCGGAAAGCATGGCCATGCACGACTCGGTTAAGTGTTAACCGAGGCGATCGACTAAGAGTTAGTCGGGTGAATCAATTATCTCGGATCGAGAAGAGAGTCGCACTATTTAAGGGATGACATATATTCGCCTATAGTCTGACAAGGTATATCGTGAGGCAAAAGGGACTCGGACGTAAGTTGCATTGGAAAGGCAAGTCGTCATGACTCTTTGGTACTTGGGAGTCGGCACGTTCTGCTAGGAGCCTCTACCGACTGATCGATTGAGAGTCGGACTCCAATCGTGTCCAAGTAGCCATGAGCCTGCGGGGTCACACACTTAAGAGCGGGAGCAAGTTCGGATTGGATCTGAACCTGTAATCTGGTTGGGTTGGACCTAAACGGGATTAGGACTGAGTTAGTGAGTTGGACTCACGGTGACTAGTGTTATATGAGCTGTAGTGAATGCGTCGCGCGAGTAGAGCCCACGTTCACTCCCTATATATAGTGGAGCACCGTAACCCAGAAAGGTTAATCGTTGTTCGGTTAGGTCATTCCATGTGTTGGAAACCCTAGCTCCACAGTAGTCCTACCATCGTTACGAACCTAGCAGTTCGCCGCCGGTGCTCCTCCTTGTACGTGTGGATACCAGCAGAGGTGCTATGCGATCAGCACCAGGACGATCGGATCGTGAGGACTGCACTGCATCAACTGATGCGCTTCATCAGTAATCCTCAATTGCGCGTCTAGTGGTAAACCTCGTGGCCTTCTACCTCAGCTAGATCTTGGGATTACCACGTTAGAGGGGACATTTTTGTTTTATCTCCGCGTGGACCAACAGTGGTATCCGAGCGATAGCTTCTGGTTTTAGGCTCGAGATCTCGCATATGTGATATGCGGTTGGCTGTAGATGAGATCTATGTGCTGTTTGGTGGTCGATCTATGAGATAGATCGGTTTTGTACAAGGTTGATTGGATCAACTGTACTCGGGGAATGGTAGATCTGATTTCCGTGATCATACAGCTGAGGTTGTGGAACGACATACCCCTACCGGTCGGCTTCCGCCATCGGGGTAGACTGTGACACGTAAATCCAGAGGCGGTGATCAAAGATCAAAAAGTTTGATCGAATCGGAACAATGGTCGGAATCCATGTCCGGATCGTATATGAGATCTACGTTTTCGGAAAAATCGCCAGGCGTTGCCCGCACCCGGGAAGGACCGCCGGCTTCGCCCTGTCGTAGCGCCTTAGATGTCGTTGCGAGTTTCACAGCGCCGGTAGATATTGTATCTATGCATAACTTGTTTTTGCAGGAAGTTGTGAATGGTATGGTTCATGTGCATGTGATGTATGTGTGTAATCCATACGTGATCTGCGAATCACGGTTTTTGTCAGCCGGCTGGAGCCTAGGTGATGTCATTTTATTGTATAACGACCTGCGTGTCGGATTCTCTATGTAATTTACTCTACTAAGCTAGTGTAGCTATTTGGAGAACCTGGAAGGCATGCAAGGCGTTGTACATGTCGGTGACATGGAGTAAGACGGCAAGTGACAAGAGTTGGCACGAGTCGGATTACAGGCTTTGTGGAAATGGAGATCGCCATGAAGAGAGCCATACCATTTCAGATTATAATTGCTTTATTTTGTATTATTGTTATGTCTTAGTTTTACCTCTATTAGATAGTTGGTAAAATTTAATCCCTCAAAGAAGGTCTAGTCGGTTTTCCCGCTAGTGTTTGCACCATCACAAGTCGGACATTTTTGGTAGTGGGCTCATAAAATTGAGGTGCTGCCAATTCTTTCCGACTAGGTGGGTTCGAGTCGGACTCTTACTGCAGAAAAACTCGGTAAGCTAGACGGGTCTATCACAACGGTTGTGGGACTCGGGGAAAAGTCGTATGGGAGCCGGGGCATGTGATGCCACTCGTCCAACAGGAGTCGTATGAGATACGATTGAGAAGGAGTTGTCTACCTAGATCACTTGGCGGCTAGCGGTGATGCTAAAGCTCACTAGACGACTTGCTTATTTAGGATCCTGAATCACTAAGCAACAATCGGAGGGTGTTGGTTCTAGTGGGAGCATAAAATATTAAAATGTTTAATATGCTTGCTCTTTTATGAATACATGTCTTAAGTGTTTTGCATATTTTCTGTTGTAGATCATGCCACCAATTAGCAGTCACTCTCAGATATCCGGTTTTGCGTTGAGAACCATTCTTGAGAAAGATAAACTGAACGACACTAATTTTACCAACTGGTATCGAAATCTGAGAATTGTTCTCAAACAAGAAAAGAAGGACCATGTCCTAGACAACCCACTTCCAGATGAGCCGAATGAGAATGCGACTGTCGAAGCCACCAATGCCTACCGTCGGGCTAAGGATGAGTCCACGGATATTAGCTGTCTTATGCTTGCTCACATGGAACCGGACTTGCAAAATCAGTTCGAGCATGTTGAGGCCTACGATATGATCGAAAGCCTCAAAAGTATGTTCTGTGCTCAAAGTAAGACTGAGAGGTATCAAGTCTCTCAGGCTTTGCTGAGTTGCAAGCTTAAGGATGGTTATCCACTGAGTCCGCATGTGATCAAAATGGTTGGTTACGTGCAATCTCTGGAGAGGCTTGGCTACCCCATAAGTGAAGAGTTCGCTACGGATATAATTTTGAACTCTCTTCCTAGTGCATATGGGCAATTCATTTCGAACTACCACATGCATGGTATGGATAAGAAGCTCACTGAATTACATGGGATGCTCAAGCAGGCAGATGCGGATCTCAAGAAGGGCGCCAGTCAAGTGTTGATGGTGCAGAATAAGGCTAAGTTCAAGAAGAGTTCTTGGACTAAGAAGAAGGCTAAGTCAGGAGGAAAGCAGTGCTCAGACCCGGTCCCAAGCACTTCCTCGTGGACTAAGTCATCTCCTTCAGGATCCACTTGCTTCTACCGCAAGGCGGATGGTCACCGGAAGAGGAATCTAGCAAGTACTTGGCCGATAAAGCCAAGAGTGGAGGTATGACTTCACTCAGGTACACTTGTTTGCAATGTTATAGACATATATCTTGTTGATGCACCTAATAGTTCTTGGGTATATGATACCGGATCAGTTATTCACATCGCAACTCGTTGGTGGGACTGGTAAGAAGTAGGAGTGTAGCAAGAGGCGAGGTTGATATTCGAATGGCAACAAAGCAAGAGTTGCTGGAAGTCGGCACGATGCAACTTCATTTACCTTCCGGATTCATTATGGAACTGAATAATTGTTATTATGTTCCAAAGGCTCGACGAAACATTATTTCTGCTTCATGTTTGATGAGGCAAGGCTATGAGTCAAATATCAAGAATAATGGTTGTTCTTTGTATTTGAATGATATGTTTCACGACTTTGCACCCGTCCAAGACGGGTTATTTATTTTGAATCTTGATGGTGAGTCGGTTTATAACATAAATGTTAAAAAGTTGAAACCAAATGATCTGAATATGACTTACTTTTGGCACTGTCGGCTTGGTCATATAAGTTGGAAACGCATGAAGAAGCTCCATGATGATGGACTCCTAACTTCGTCCGACTTGGAGTCGTTCGAGACATGCGAATCTTGCCTACTCGGCAAAATGACCAAGACACCTTTTGCAAAGAGTTGCGAAAGGGCGTCCGACTTGTTGGGACTAGTACATAGTGATGTATGTGGACCAATGAGCACGACAGCCAGGGGTGGTTATGAGTACTTCATTACCTTCACTGATGATTTGAGTAGGTATGGATATATCTACTTAATGAAACATAAGTCGGAAGCCTTTGAAAAGTTCAAAGAATTCCAGAATGAAGCACAGAATCAACTCGGCAAGAAAATAAAGTTTCTTTGGTCGGACCGAGGAAGTGAGTACATGAGCAATGAGTTTGATGACCATCTGAAAAGTTGTGGAATAGTTCCTCAACTTACTCCGCCAGGAACGCCGCAAAGGAATGGTGTTTTGGAAAGGCGGAATCAGACCTTGTTGGACATGGTACGGTCAATGATGAGTCGGACAGATCTGCCTTTATCATTTTGGGGTTATTGTCTAGAAACAGCAGCGTTCACACTAAACAGAGTACCATCAAAATCGGTAGAGAAGACACCACATGAGACGTGGACAGGCAAAAAGCCGAGTTTGTCTTTTCTTAAGATTTGGGGTTGTGAAGCATTTGTCAAGCGACTTCAGTCAGACAAGCTTACAGCCAAGTCGGATAAGTGTATTTTCGTGGGGTATCCGAGGGAAACCTTGGGTTACTACTTCTACAACCGAGAAGAGGGCAAAGTGTTTGTCGCTCGGAATGGTGTCTTCCTTGAGAAAGAGTTTCTCAGTCGGGGAGTAAGTGGGATCACGGTGCAGCTCGAAGAAATTCGAGAGGAACCGGCTAGTGGCGAGTCGGCAAAAACCTTGGAGGTTGAGCCGTTCGTGGTAGCTGAGCCGGCAGCAGCACCTGTACTACGAAGATCGGCGAGATTACGAAGTGTTCGTGATGTGTTACTGTTAGACAGTGATGAGCCTGCAAATTATTCGGAAGCGATGGTGGGATCTGATTCCGAGTCATGGCTTGGAGCCATGAGATCCGAGATAAAGTCTATGGATGAAAATCAAGTTTGGAACTTGGTTTATCTGCCAGACGGTGCAAGACCCGTCGAGTGCAAATGGGTCTTTAAGAAGAAAACTGATATGGATGGAAATGTTTCAATCTATAAAGCACTCCTTGTCGCGAAGGGGTTCCGACAATTTCAAGGAGTTGATTACGACGAGACTTTCTTGCCCGTAGCGATGCTTAAATCAGTTCGGATCATGTTAGCTATAGCGGCCTATTTCGACTATGAGATATGGCAGATAGATGTCAAAACGGCTTTCCTTAACAGAAATTTAACCGAGGACGTGTATATGATACAGCCCGAGGGTTTAATCGATCTAGCTAATGATGACAAGGTATGCAAACTTCAGAAATCCATTTATGGGTTGAAGCAAGCATCTCGGAGTTGGAATATTCGCTTTGATGAGGTAGTCAAATCGTTTGGCTTCATCAAGAGTTCTCATGATTCTTGTTGATACAAGAAGTTTAGTGGGAGCAAAGTAAATTTTCTAATCTTATATGTGGATGACATATTACTGATTGGAAATGATATCCATATGTTTCAAGAAACCAAGGAATCATTGGAAAGGAGTTTCTCAATGAAAGACTTGGGTGAGGCAACATACATCCTCGGAATCTGGATCTATAGAGATAGATCAAGGAGGCTCATTGGATTGAGTCAGAGTACTTATTTGGACAAAGTGTTGAAGAAGTTCAACATGGAATCGTCTAAGAAGGGGTTCTTACCGATGTCCCATGGTGTAAAACTTAGCAAGACTCAGTGTCCTTCGACAACTGATGAGCGAAGTCGAATGAGTGCGATTCCATATGCTTCTGCAGTCGGATCCATCATGTATGCCATCATTTGTACTAGGCCGGATGTTTCCTATGCTCTAAGTGTTGTGAGCAGATACCAGGCTGATCCTGGAGAGATCCACTGGACAGCGGCTAAAAATATCCTAAAGTACTTGAGAAGGACTAAGGATATGTTCTTGGTTTATGGTGGTGAAGATGAACTCAGTGTAAAGGGTTACACGGATGCGAGTTATCTTACCGACTCTGATGATTCTCGTTCACAATCAGGATACGTGTTTATTATAAAAGGAGGTGTTGTGAGCTGGAAGAGTTCCAAGCAAGAGGCGTCTGCGCTTCACAACAGAGGTTGAGTATATTGTCACGGAGGCAGCAAAGGAAGCTGTTTGGATGAGGAATTTCCTCATGGATCTTGGTGTGGTTCGTGGCTCGCCCAATCCTAGACGGTATTGTGACAACAATGGTGCTATTGCACAAGCTAAGGAACCTAGACAACACCAGAAGAACAAGCACATACTCATGCGGTACCACCTGATTCTCCAGTTCGTGGATCAGGGTGATATCAAGTTATGCAAGGTACACACGGATGTAAATATTGCAGATCCGCTGACAAAGCCGTTACCACAGCCAAAGCATGAGGCGCACCTGAGAGCCATGGGCATTAGATGCTTAGACATGTGATGGCGGAAGATTGACTCTAGTGCAAGTGGGAGACTGTTGGGAATATGCCCTAGAGGCAATCATGTATGATGAGATTTCGCATTGTATTCATAAAGATATTAAGTAGTCCTTGTATAAACATCTGATGTGTATCATTGAATATGTGATTCAGTTGTGGAACTATGCATTCATGTTGTTTGTACTAAATATCCTTGGTCATTGAGGTTGTGCTGGACACACAACTTAGACCAATGTGAAAGTTGGCTTGATGACTCGGTTCCACTTGTCATGGGCATGGAGATGCTATTCCAACTTACACAGACTAGGATAAAGAGTTTAGCGAGTCGGATTGACCCATATTGAGGTAACGAACAAGTTGTCATTTGTATATCTCAATCAATGTAATCCTTAGACCTGAGGTTATTGCATAGTCCGAGTTGAGGATCACCGACTTAGGTTCTGTCAAACGATGATCCGTAACTGGGCAGTTATAAAGGCAGGGTTCGGGTCGACTGAGAATTAAGTTGCGTGATGTGAATAACCAAGATGGGATTTTGCCCCTCTTCTTGGAGAGATATTCTCTGGGCCCTCATGTGAGATATGATTCGGAAAGCATGGCCATGCACGACTCGGTTAAGTGTTAACCGAGGCGATCGACTAAGAGTTAGTCGGGTGAATCACTTATCTCGGATCGAGAAGAGAGTCAGACTATTTAAGGGATGACATATATTCACCTATAGTCTTACAAGGTATATCGTGAGGCAAAAGGGACTTGGACGTAAGTCGCATTGGAAAGGCAAGTCGTCATGACTCTTTGGTACTTGGGAGTCGGCACGTTCTGCTAGGAGCCGCTACCGACTGATCGATTGAGAGTTGGACTCCAATCGTGTCCAAGTAGCCATGAGCCTGCGGGGTCACACACTTAAGAGCGGGAGCAAGTTCGGATTGGATCTGAACCTGTAACCTGGTTGGGTTGGACCTAAACAGGATTAGGACTGAGTTAGTGAGTTGGACTCAAGGTGACTAGTGTTATATGGGCTTTAGTGAATGCGTCGCACGAGTAGAGCCCATGTTCACTCCCTATATATAGTGGAGCACCGTAACCCAGAAAGGTTAATCGTTGTTCGGTTAGGTCATTCCATGTGTTGGAAACCCTAGCTCCACAGCAGTCCTACCATCGTTAAAAACCTAGCAGTTCGCCGCCGGTGCTCCTCCTTGTACGTGTGGATACCAGCAGAGGTGTTGTGTGATCAGCACAAGGACGATCGGATCGTGAGGACTGCACTCTATCAACTGACGCGCTTCATCAGTAATCCACAACTGCGCGTCTAGTGGTAAACCTCGTGGCCTTCTACCTCTGCTAGATCTTGGGATTACCATGTTAGAGGGGACATTTTTGTTTTATCTCTGCGTGGCCCAACAAGGGATTTATTGTTTCTCATGCAGTTAGCCAAAAGATCCTCAAGAACATCCTCAATCACCCCAGCAACTTCTTCATATTCAAATTCAACTCCATTATTATCGTTTCCCTTCCCCTACCGCTCCCGCTAACCCTCAAGGCTCATCTTGTGCCTCCATGATGTGAACAGGGACAGGTTCAGCATCTTCAAAATGATGTGGAACTAATTTTTTGCATAGCCTCCACACCGTTTGCACTTCCATTTCCTTGCTCCTAGTCTTGAAAATATTTCAGTGAAGGCTTGGTCCTTTGCTTTCTAGGCCTCCTAGGTGGCCTCCTAAGAACTGGTGGTTCGAGTTTGAACCCTAGATCGATTATCTCCCAATTACTTTCATCAGCCATAGGTGGTATTCTGCATAAGTTTTAGCAAACTTGTCCATGGATAAATAATTAAGAACATAGTTCTCTATTTCAGCACCTCTACCTCTCATCTTTAAGATGAAGTGCAGTGCACGGTGGCATGGCAAACCAGTAACTTGCCACTTCCTGCATGAACATCTCTTATTTCCAATGTCTACAGTATACCTCCGTTCAGTTCCATGCTTGTCGTGTGCATAAACCTCAACCAATGTCTTGGAACTTCTGTCCATCCTTGTATTTATCATTCTCATTGTCCTGGTTCTTGTATTCAGTAACAAAACCACCTTTGGAACTATTTTTGTGACACACCCGGGATAACGGCTAAACAAATCCCAGACCTCCGTCTGACATAAGCTTAACCTTGAGCTCGAGAATATCCAGTGAAGAATCGGTAACACAGCAGTGGCCCTATGACACAAAATTTATTATAACAAGCTCATAACGAAGCAGAGAACCAAATTATTACAAGCAGACGTCACTGACCACAAACATCAAACAACGGAAGGCAAATTATGCTATTAAGTATAGCAAACTTAACAAATGGCCTAAGAGTCCTGAAGCATAATGATGACGTCCCAGCCCATAGATTCCAAGATGCCGTCCGGGAACCCCAAGCTACTCGTCGATGTCGATGTAGTATAGAACTCATCTTCAAGGAACACATACTCTGCCAAAAGTATCAACAAAGCAAGGGTGAGTACAGGGTGTACTCCGCAAGACTTATGGCTGATGGAGTTTTTTTTGCATAAATACATCTTTGTTTATAAAACAAGAGGGAGGAGAAGCTCGTCTAATCAGAGTATTTTAAAAGGGGATAAGAGAGCGACATCTCCGAAATATTCATCATCATCTTCTGATATCCACCGAATCATCATCATCTGAACCCTATCTAGGATCACCCCCTTGTACCCATGAGGAAGCATCCTTAAGCACACGTTGATCTGCCAAGTTTTACGATTAGGTTTATGTTCTCAATGATCTTAGAATCTGGTCACCAAGCGTTCATAACCGTGAACATGGCTTTTCGAAAAGATTTAACCCTGCAGGGGTGTACAACATTACCCACATGTACCAACCGACTCTTAATGCCAACATTTTAGCCCTCTTCCTTGGAAGGCCGGCAGAGGGTGGTTGGACATGACCTTTACCTTGCTTTCTCCGAGACCATGAGTCACTCAATAACTATGGTTCCGCTGTAACGGGTCAAATCCCGAAGCTGGTACTTAAATATGTGAGGCGAGGTTGGTTTACCAGGGGCGCTATCTACCCCAAGCAACCCGGTCCACGCTTCCCTACCTATTATGAATGCACCTCCTTCACCTCCTCTTTCGAAAACTTTTTCAATGCGTATGTCGAATGGAACGCCCAAACTATGTGACTCATGGAATCTACTAGGCAAGTTAATCAGGGGACGGGTTCCCAAGCCCCGTGTGGCTGTACGCTCATCTCAGTTCCAAAGGAAAGAACTCAGGTCCTAGCGGTGGTGAGCATGGGACTAGAAAACCACATCCCACCGTGGACTCCCATACAAGCCTTAGCATGTTTAATCTCATATCACCGATCTCATCTCATCATGTTCTCCTGTCATACTAGATTATCTGCATCTGATACATCATCTGGATGAACTAGCACTGACAGCTATGCATGGCTAAGCAAGACACAGATATAAGCTCTAGCAGTGCACACAAGCCAGACCTAGTTATGCTAGGAGCAGTGGATCAGGTAATATAAGCTCAAGGGAGTAATGCAATAGATAGGATACCCTATCTATCGATAAAAGACCACAGTAGAATCGTATGCATCATGGCAAGAATTAAAATGCTTTCGAAATCATAGGATTATATCATGGTGGGGCTATGCTTACCTTTGTCGGTTGATAATCAGATAAGAAGATCTTTGGGAGCCTTGTACTTGACTTGATTATAGTTGGTCAAGTAATGTTCGTCGATCTTCGATGGTCTTGATCTTGGTTGTTGATCTCGATCTTGATATCGTATTCTACCGGGAAGAAGAAAACACCTGAAAGAGAGGGGACACAATCAACACATTGCATCGATGCAATGCTCAACAAGGATGATGATATGACAAGTTGAATTGCATTGAAATGTAACCCTAAGACATGCTTGACAATTTAATCGGGGTTCCGAGGGGTAAAACCCTGACTCGGGGAAACTCTGGATGTATATGAAAGGGGTTGGTTTGTTCTTCTAGTTAAACTTGTCATGTAAGTTTCTTAACAATGCATGATTATATCTTAAAGAGATAGCTCTCATTTTTCTAAACATTTTGATATATTATACATATTTTCTGACTTAATATGAATAAGTTATTGATTATACAATATTTAAACAGATTCTGAAATTATTAAAACAATTAAAAGGGTTTATTGCGTCACTGTGACACCAAGCTGACATCAGCACAGCGATGCGGTCGTTTTTCACCAGACCACTGCCTACCCATAGTGGCTGACAGAGGGGCCCCGGGCCACCTCAGCTAGCCACGCTGGCCAAGCTTGTGCGGTGCTGACGCAAGCGCCACATCGATGCCACGCAAGCGCCACGCGGGCTCACCGGAGACGCGTCAGACGCAGCGAGGGACGGCGCTATAGGGCACGGGAGGAAGCGAGGTTGGGGGTTCTAGATGCGCTCGAGTGCGAGGAGCTAGAAACTGGCGGCGCTGGGCAGCTTGGCCACGGAAATCGCCGGCGGCGAGCAATACTGCGTCGACAGAAGCAAAGCAGGAGGAAGAGGAAGGAGGGGTCCAGGAGGACCATAGTCTCACCTCGGGGTCGGTGAGGCGTGAGGAGGCCGGACGATGCCGGAATCGATGATGGGAGCGGCGGCGGCAGATAGTGAAATCAAGGTCGGATAGCTCGATCCTGAGCGTGCTCGAGCGATTCCTACGGCGGGGAGGATCCTCAGGGGGCGGTGGAGCTCAAGGGCTACTCGGCCGGGCTCAGGGTGGCCAGAAGCGACAGCGACGAGCAGCGCCTGGCCCGCTAGGGTTTTGGTGTAGCGCAAAGAGCGAGAGAGAGAGGGCATGGGGAGGGGATAAGACCATGTGAGAGGGAGAGAGACATGCGGGATTCTCCTTATCCTCTCCTCTAGGCGCGATGAACGGTGGCGAGTTAGTGACGCAGATCAACGGCGTTGGCGGCGACACCCAGCTGCTTGGCGTTGGCAGCGAAGACGACGAACGTGATAGATGGCTGAAGGTGTATGGGATGGTGGTGGGCTGCAGCTAGGCCGAAGTGGGCCACTGACTTGCACCCTGCACAGTGGGAAGAGAGGAGAGAGATGGGCAAGCCTGGCTGGCTGCTGCTAGCTCTATTTTTTTCCAAACTCTTTTCTTTTTCTGTTTTCAAATTCTGTTTTGTATTTTCCAATTCAAAACTGTTTTGAGTAATTTGAAAATACCAGAGACTTTGTAAAAGTGTATAAAATATTGAGCGAACCCTTATAACCATTTGGTTCCATACATTTTGGTCATTTTCAAAATATTCAAAACCACCTTTTTGAATGGATTTCAAAGAGAGAGGAGAAGTAGGGTCTTAGGGTTTGCCTTGCATTTTTAGAGGATGATGCTCATGATGCACAAATAAACCCTAATTGATATTTACCTAAAACTGGGGTGTTACAATTTTATGGCCTAAAAATTTTCTCGCACAAATTCTCTGCCTAAAATCTAAAATTGAACCTTTATACACTATCTTATTGCATCTAACAAAATAACAATTGAAAGTGACTTCATGCGCCTAATCTTAGCATTAAATCTTTTTGTCATATTATTACAAACATAATCCACTTTGCTTAACTCACCAAACTTGCTTCTAGCCCATAACTTTCTATGATGGTCTTCGAGGTATTCTTTCATCTTTGGCATGGTATACAAGTTCCACATGCAAGTAGCATGCATGCTTGGGGTGGACGTGTATGCTAATCGCCATAAGTTTTGTTCAATGTTAAAGGTTCACACGATCATAAGAAGTCATCATTGAATATGTGGGAGTTAGTACGGATCTCCAGGTCCCACTGCTGATTATTGATCAGAGAGGGGTATCGATCATGTTTTCATTATTTGCGAACCGTAGGGTGACACACTTAAGGGATACCGAGACCATTTGGATAAAATGAAATGCCAGAGAAAGAATATCAAAGCACTAGAATTATTTCAATGGGGACTGAAATTGTTTCGGGTGAAATTGCTGAAAATAGTTCTGCATGTGAAATTAATATGTTCCAAGGAGTTTCATGTGAATGTTTGTTAATTACTGTAATTAACAAAATTCTGAATAAAATAAATAAAAGAGTTTTATTAAATGAGATCTTGCATTAAATTTGGTGGAAATTTAATGGAGACGAGTGGAATTTTGAGTGGAGGCTTTTTTGTGGGAGTGGGAGCTCCACCCACATGAATGTGGAAGAGGTGGGGGCATCCACCATGGCTGCCACACCGTGGACTTTGGCTTAACCCCTCTCCTCCTCTCATCACACACCTCCTCGCAAAGTATCTCTCTCCCCCTCTAGAATATTCCCCATGGTCTCGGATAACGAGATACATGTTCCCGATGGATTTTTATGGAGCAAGGATTTGCTTGTTCCGCTGCTTGGTAGAGTAAGTGCATGGAGGTTGTCAGGGTCCTGTACATGTGTGCGATCACGGATCCTCTGCTAAGTGTTGGTGCTGTCGGACTTCCACACGATCTTGAGATCGGCAAGAGATCGACTATATCATCAACGAGTCCATACTTGTAAAGCTTTGTCGGTCTTAAAGGGTATGTATTCTATGTATGTATATCCACCCATTGATTGTATCTAGATAGATGGATCGTGGAAGGTACTATACCCATCGTAGGAAATTTTTTGTTTTATATGCTGAGAACCCAACATATGTTTGTATGCATCTTATATTGCTTGTTTGGCGCTTTAGTAGCATTATAAGATAATCCCTCATTTAAATATCAATATATAATGTGTTCTTCCTTTACTATGCTCCATTAAGAAAGTTCGTCGTTTCGAGACACCACGTGAAGATCGGGTGTGATAGACTACGTTCACATACAACATGTTGAAGGGAATATGCCCGAGAGGCAATAATAAAATGGTTATTATCTTATTCCTTGTTTATGATAAATGTTTATTTCTCACGCTATAATTGTATTAATTGGAATCATTAATACATGTGTGTTTAATAAATTAAATGAAGAGGTCCTAGTTATGCCTCTCATATAAACTAGCTCGTTGATTAACAAGATGATCAAGGTTTCTTGATCATGGACATTGGATGTTGTTAATAATGAGGTCGCAACATTGGTGGAATGATGTGATGAACATTCATCTGAAGTATAGTAATACGATAAAAGTCATTATGTTTAAATTACTATAACATCATACAAGTAACATTAGTCCTTAGATCATGTCAATCACTAGCACAAGAAGAGTAGCTTGATAACATCAAACATCACACCATCACACGGTGACTATAAAGGTGGGTTCAGATTCTCCAACAGTTTTATGTAGAGGCTCATTGATCAAGAGTTGGATTTGTCCATTCCGATGACGGAGAGATATACTCTAGGACCTATCGGTGATATCACATTGATATAGCTTGCAAGCAAGTGATGGAGATCACTAGAATGTTATATCACAGAACGAGAAAAGAGTACATGTCGGTAACAAGATCAATATAGGTATGGCGATACTGATGATCAAACCTTGTACATGTAAAATATCGTGAAAAAATTATTTAGTTGCAATCTAAAGGTTCACACGATCACAAGAAGTCATCATTAAATGTGTAGGAGTTAGTATGGATATCCCGGTCCTGTTGCTGATTATTGATTGGAGAGGGGTCCTGATCATGTCGGCATTATTAGTCAACCATAGGGTGACACACTTAAGGGATATCTACACCATTTGGAGCAAATGAGTTGCCAGAAAATGAATATCGAAGTGCTGAAATTATTTCAATGGTCACAGAAATGGTTTTGGGTGAAATTGCTGAAATTGGTTCTTCGTGTGAAATTGAAAAGTAGCAAGGGTTTTGATGTGAATGTTTGTTAATTAATGTAATTGAAAAAATCTGAATAAATAAATGAGTTTTATTTAAAGAGAGATTATATTAAATTTGGTGGAAATATAATGGTTTTTGAGTGGGATTTTGAGTGGAGGAAATGGAGAGTCATTTTTTGAGTGGGAGCTCCACCCAAATGAATGGAGGAAGGGGTGGGGGCAGCCACCTTGGCTGCCGGCCATGGCCCTTGGGTGCCCGCTCCTCCTATAAAAGGCTCCCCTCTCCCTCTCTCTCACTCACAGCTCCTCATGAAGGATCTCTCCCCCCTCTAGAATTTCCCCATGGTCTCAGATCAGCGAGATACATGTTCCCGATGGCTTTTTCTGGATCAATATTTTATGCTTTCGTTGCTTTGCTGGAGCAAGGACTCGGAGGTTGTCGAGGTACCAGACGTGTGTGCGATCACGGATGCACCACTGCTTTGCGGTGCTGGACCGACTAGACTTCATCACGATATTGAGATCGGTAAGTGAACGAATACATCGTCCACGAGAACCAATCTTGTAAAGCTTTGTTGATCTTCGAGGGTAAGTCCTCTATCGATTTATATCCAACTGTTTCTTGTATCAGATAGATATATCTTGGTGCTTAGTTGTTCATATAGTAGGAAAAAATTTGTTTTCTATGCTGCGAACCCAACAGTGGTATTGGAGCCGGATCTATGCATAGATGCTTTGCACGGGTAGTACACATATGGTTATGTGGGTGCTGATGGTCACGTTATGTCTTCTTATGTGTATTTTGGATATTGGTGGCATTGTGGGATTAAGCGGCCTGGACAAACTTTACATGTCCTCGCACATAAGACATGTTCCACGCTTGACATGCAACTAGTTTTGCATAAGTGGCTTGCAGGTATCTGTCTCTCCTACTATATTCAATATCTGATTTACAACGAGTTTCCGATAATTTTATTATCATCATTGTGGTTCCATATTCGTAGGTAAGAACGGTTCTATCTCCGAAACCCCTCAGCCACGTAAAAACATGCAAAAAAAATTTATAGGCGTCTAGTTTTTTGGTTTTGTTGGGCAAGTACTATGGTCTGGTAGAATTATAATTTTTAGTATGGATTGATACTATTGGAAATTATAATATGCCAAAGTGTAAGTTCGATATACCTTGGCCTTACAAATATAGGAATGATAAAGATCATACCACGATGCACAAGATAGTGATCAAGTACAAGAACCATATCATATCACTTTTAGCATATGATGTTTGTTTGCATCTTATATTGCTTGTTTGGTGCTTTATTAGCATTATAAGATGATCCCTCATTTAAATATCAAGATAAAAATGTGTTCTTCCTTAGTATGCACCATTGAAAATTTCTTCGTTTTGACACATCACGTGATGATCAAGTGTGATAGACTCAATGTTCGCATACAACGGGTGTAAGACAGTTTTACACACGTGAGTACTAAGGTTCTTACTGGGCAAGCCTAGCATGTACGTAAAGGCCCTCGGAACACGAACTGAAAGGTAAAGCAAGAGTCATATGGTTGATATGATGTGTATATTGATGCGCGCCTTTGAAGCTGCACTAACTCATGTGATGATTGGTCTTCCTGTAGTGGATTTGGTTCATGTAATCACTAAAACAACTAGAGGGATGTTGGTTTTGAGTGTGAGTTTATTTCTAATTTGTATTAGTCGAACTCAATTTATTATAAATTAAATAAAAGTGAATTTGCATAATTTTTTGTAGTCATTAGCATCCGTTCACTACGTGATGCTTAGTTGAGATAATAGAACTATAGATTATGGATATTTAGTTTAAAAACTAGTATCTTATTGTTTTGACTGTCAATCTAAATTTTAGAAGTCCTATTGCAAACTTTTACCAAACTCCATTTACTACGTGAAGTTTAATATTTAGTATTAATTCAAGAGTAACAATTCTATTGTTAGTATCTAAATATCATGTTTGCCCCCATGATACTTGATATTCAAAAGATGATTTAGTATCAAGGTTATCTAGGAGCTGAAAGGATTGTTTCAAAAACCATCATGTATGGAAGATATAGCGATATCCAGAACAATGTTTTGGTTGCAACATGATAGGGTATAATTTAGAAAAATATATGTTCTCATATTTGATGAGAATTTGCAAAGGTTGGAGATTCTAGATGTCCTAATTCCCCAAAAAGGTTTTGGAAAGTAACATGATACTTCCGATTCGCCTTTATAAGCTATAGTAGCTTGATCATGAAAATTGTCATGATAAGGATGAATAGAAGATGTAGGTAAAATGTTTACTACACTAAGAGATTACTAAAGAATGATTTTAAAGAATTCTAACCATTTGATGATGGTGATCTACTTCAAGGTGCAAGTCCAAAGGTATTAGTATTTGACTATACACACTTTGGACTATGTGTCATGTGTATGGCGCCGCTTTTGATGTTGATAGTTCCTTTTAAAAGGGAAAGGAAATGCTGAAAGAGAGTCTCAGAAATATTTGGCAGAAAAATAAAAGGTTGGAAATGTCCAACTTAGGTATATAGATGATATACATGTTATGGATGTATTCTTTGCTTGTTAAACAATGTGGTTCTTTAGTATTGGATACCGAATTGGTTGGTGTGAAATATCATACAGGACAACTCAATTCAAGAACTACAATGGCCTAAGTAATCAGCAACAGAATATGTGATCATGTTCATCGAAAACAAACAAAGTGTTGCTGTACTTCTCGTTGAGATCAAAAGCTTACCTTCAAGATTTGTTTTAATAATTGTATTTTGGTCAGGTATTATGAGAACAAAAGGTTGTTCATATTCCATATAAGATCGGTGATTTACAAGTCTAGTTGGAGAAATCATGTCCATAAAAACTAATTTTAAAAATGTCATAGACAAATGATTGAAAGATCACATAAGAATTGACATCGTCATTTAAATTATATTGGAAAGAAAACATATAGAAAATCCATGTTGATGGAATTTTGGAGTCTTTTGATTTTCATCAAATGACAGTTTTGTGACTTTCCTAAAGATAATTTAAATTTCATTCAAAAGACAAAGAAGAACGAACGACTAACTTATTAGAATTTGTACATATTTATGTATGTAGTCCATTATCTAGTCATGAGCGATGAATTTAAATTTCATATGCTTTCTCCGGTTTTAGTGAATATATGTGTATAATTACTTAATGAGGAAGAAGTGTTAAATATTTAAAAAAATTCAAAGACTTTCAAGATGAAGTGGAAAATCATTGTAACAAGATAATAAAGAGTTTATGACTTGATCATAAAGGAATATATTTGAGTTACAAGTTTAGCAAAACACCTAAGATTTCAGGAATCATTCTATAGATTTGCATTTCCTGAAACACCATAGAAGTATGGAGTGTTTGAGATATGTAATAAAACCTTGTTTGAAAGACATTTATAAAACTACCATTGTATTTTAGATATTAAAGCTTTAGTGACTACCACTTTTACACTGAAATATCTCCATCGCGATTCGTTGAAATGACACCATATAAGTTATGGTCTGAGATAAAACATAAGTTGTCCTTTCTTAAATTTTGATATGATAGGCATAAGTAAAATGTTTATAACCAAAGTCGGATGAGCATGTCTTTGTAGGTTATTTGAAATAAAAGTTGGGTATTCCTCCATAACACTGACGACAAAAGTGTTTGTCTCTTAGAACGTCAAGTTTCTTGAGAAAGAATTTTTTGTGAAAAGTTAAATGGCAGGACAATAGATTTTTGGTAAGGTTATTGAACCTTAGCAATATTTGTTAAGTTGCGCAGCACCAAAAAATGTCCTGGAGACAGCCACAATGCTGAAGGCTCACGTGCCTCAAAGGTTGTGGTCACAGAGGTCTAAGTTCCTATTGAAGCGAGTAAGTCAGGTAAACAATCAAATACTAAGATTTGAGAGTAAATCATTATTATTTGACAATGATAAACCGACTACATGCAAAGAGGTAATGATGGTCCATGACTCTATCAAATGGCTTGAAGCCATAAAATCTATGATAGTTCCATACACGAGAAATCAAGTTTTTTAACTTGGAAGACCCTCCGGAAAGGTGTAAAGACTATCACTACATGGATCTATAAAGAAATAGACATGGATGTTTCACACATATGAAATAGTAGACATGTCAGTAAAGATTTTACGACAATGTTCAAGGAATTGACTATGAAAAGGTTTGATCTTTCATAGTGATATATAGTCTGGATGGATTATTGTAGCAATCACTACATATAATTTTGGTATATGGTAGCTGAACAACAAAAACAAAAACATTCTAATAGAATGGTTACCTAGGACATGTACATGACACGATCCAAAGGGTTTTGTTAATTCAAAGGATGCTAAAAGGTCATGCAATTTCAATGGTTGAACTAAGCATCACGGAGTTGGAATCTTCACCATGATGAAACCGTTAAAAGGTTTCATTTCATTAGAGACGATGAAGATGCTTGCATTTGCAAGAAATTAAGTGGGAGTGCTGAGACATATTTCTAATACATTATATGGAGGACATATTTTTGATTGGAAATGATGTATCTTTTATTGACACAGATTAAGAATTTCGTGTCAATGAAAGACTTAGGAAAAACTCGAATATTAGGAATCGATGTCTATATGGAGAGATCGAGATGCTAATATGGTTGTGCCAAATGTACATAGATGAGATATTCAATAAGTTCAATATTGAAATGACCAGAAAGGTTCTTTCCGCACGAAAGGTTTGAATCAAGATTCAAGTGTATTGACACTTGGTAAGTGAAATGAGATTCAAGTGTTTTGAGACTTGGTGAGTGAAATCATATGAATATTATGATCAATCAAACCGTGATATGTACACATCCAGATAAGTCCTATTCTCTAAATGTTATGAGCATATACTAGAATGACTCATAAGATGATCATTGGACAATAGTAAGGATATTCTTATAGTGTTTTGGAAGAGATAAGAATATATTTATGTAGAGGTGACAAACAATTACAAATAGTTCATTGTAAAGTGTTACATTGATACTAGTTTTTTTCACAAGATTAAGTTTATCTCAATTTAAATTATGGGTGGCACAATTAAATGGAAAGGAGGTTCCATGATGGATTTGGATGAATTCCAAAGTTTAGTTATTGTGACAGATACTGCAACAAAAGGCTAAGTATATGACTACTATAGTAGCAGCAAAGGAGGGCATTTGTGTTAAGTAGTTTGTTATCAAACTAGGTGTGGTTCATAGAGGGATAACACTATGAAGATATATTTTACGACAATAGTATCAACATGATTTAACCTCAAGGAACTAAAGGTATCACCAAAGAGCAAAATTTATACAATGCCATCTCATTGGATAATGAGTGATGCATAAACACGCAAAGAAATGCAAATACACACTGACTTTGAAGTGTCAGATCTGGAGATTATGTTTACCACTAGAAAACAGGTATACACAACACCAGAAAGCCATAGGTGTTGAAAGCGCAAGTTTTTCGAACTACATTATTGACTCTAGTGCAAGTGGGAGACTGAAGGGAATATGCCCGAGAGGCAATAATATAATGTCTATTATCTTATTCCTTGTTTATGATAAATGTTTATTTCTCATTCTATAATTGTATTAATTGGAAATGTTAATATATGTATTTTTAATAAACAAATAAAGAGTTCCTAGTTATGCCTCTCATATATACTAGCTCATTTATTAACAAGATGATCAAGGTTTCCTGATTATGGACATTAGATGTTGTTAATGACGAGGTCAGAACATTGGTGGAATTTTGTGATGAACATTCATCCAAATTATAGTAATATGATCAAAGACATTATGTTTAAATTACTATAGCATCATACAAGTAACTTTAGTCCTTAGACCATGGGATCATGTCAATCACTAACACATGAAGAGTAGCTTGATAACATCAAATGTCACACCATAATAGGGTGATTGTGAAGGTGGGTTCAGATACTGTAATAGTGTTATGTAGAGGCTCATGGATCAAGAGTTGGATTTGTCCATCCTGATGACGGAGAGATATATTCTGGGTCTTCTTGGTGATATCACATTGATATAGGTTACAAGCAAGTCATGGAGATCACTAGAATGTTATATCATGGGAACAAGAAAAGAGTATATGTTGGTAACGAGATCAAACTAGGTATGGGGATACAAATGATCGAATCTTGGACATGTAAAATATCATGAGACAAAAGGATTTAGTTGTAATGTAAAGGTTCACACGATCACAAGAAGTCATCGTTTAATGTGTAGGAGTTAGTACGGATCTTTAGGTCTTGCCACTGATTATTGATCAGAGAGGGGTATCGATCATGTCTGCATTATTCGCGAACCATAGGGTGACACACTTAAGGTATATCGACACCATTTGGATAAAATGAGTTGCTAGAAAAATATCATCGAAGCACTAGAATTATTTCAATGGACACCAGAATTATTTCAGGTGAAATTGCTGAAATTGGTTCTGCAAGTGAAATTGAAAAGTAGCAAGGGGTTTTATGTGAATGTTTGTTAATTAATGTAATTGGAAATTTCTGAATAAATAAATTAGTGATTTTTATTTAAAGAGAGATTACATTAAATTTGGTGGGAATTTAATTGTTTTTAGTGGGATTTTGAGTGGAGGAAATGGAGAGTCATTTTGTGAGTGGGAGCTCCACTCACATGAATGGAGGAAGGGTGGGGGCAGCCACCTTGGCCGCCGTCCATGGCCCTTGGGTTCCCCCTCCTCCTATAAAAGGCTCCCCTCTCCCTCCCTCTCACTCACAACTCCTCACGAAGGATCTCTCTCCCCCTCTAGAATCTCCCCATGGTCTCGAGTCAGTGAGATACATGTTCTCGGTGGCTTTTTCTGGAGCAAGGATTTTCTGCTTCCGCTCCTTTGCTAGAGCGAGGAATCGGAGATTGTCTGGGTACCGGACATGTGTGCAATCATGGATGCACCACTGGTTTGCGGTGCTAGACTTGCTGGTGCTGGACCGGCTAGACTTCATCATGATCTTGAGATCGGAAAGTGAACGACTACATCATCCACGAGAACCAATCTTGCAACCCTTTATCGGTCTTCGAGGGTAAGTTATCTATGGATGTATATCCACCTATTTCTTGTATATAGATAGATAGATCTTGATGCTTAGTTGTTCACATCGTCCGAAATTTTTTGTTTTCTATGATGCAAACCCAAGAACACCGCCGCCACCTTGTTGGAGGAAGAGGCCCTCCCCGCCCTTCCCATGACCTAGTACGAGGAGGCCCGTCGCACCGCCCGTGACCTGGGAGTATGAGGCCCGCAGTAGGAGCATCGCCAACACCTTGTTGACGAGCACCTCCCCCTCTCGTCTCTGCATTTGTTCCCCAATGCTTGTTATCCGGTATTAACTAAATTTCTACTAATTTAGTGATAATTGTAGATTTAGAATGGCATTAAGTACTAGTGCTAATTTAGTTCTTGCCTACTTGGCGTTCTTTGATCTTCTTGCCTACTATTTCCCAAACTGAACTTGATATAAGCTTGTTGGGTGCTCATAATTGCTATTTATTCTGCCTTCAGATATATTCTTGTATTGCTCTTGTGTGAACTATCATCATTCAATATATTTATGGATGTTTAGGTACTCTAAACCCACTGTTACCCTTTAGGTACTCTAAACCCACTACTGCATCTATATTTATCGTTTAATTATCACTTGTTAATACAAACTACATTTATGGTCTCCAATCACACATTTGATACACCAGACCCTGTCATATGCATAGAAACATTAATTATTTAATATACTATTCATATGGTGCAGTTATCACTCTTTGTTATATGTCTAATGATTATTGTATTTTTAAGTAGTATGGCGCAGAGGGAGTCAACGTACTGCGGTGTGTATAAGAAGCCAACGAGGATCCCCATTTGGGAAGATAATATCACAGTTGATGGGAGGAGACACCAACTTGGGACATGGTGGTCCCCCGAGGAGGCGGCACACTCCTACGACTGCATGGCAGCCCAGCACTTCGCGGTTAAGGCGATCCTAAACTTCCCCAAGCATCGATCTAGGGCCATTCAGAATAGGCCCGTGGATATGAGGGTCCCCAAGATGGCGGAGGAGATGGAGCATCGACTAGTCGACAGCTTCTTGAACCCTTGGTCCAGACACTCCATGAGGATCCTATGGTGATGGCGTAGCAGTACGAGATCTTGGCGGCTATTCAGCGCCAGAGCATGTCCAGGAGGCAAGTCCCTCTAGGTCCGACGGTGCGGTCTCCTCCACCGCGTTCCCCCAGGGCCCGTACTATGGGTTTAGCCTCGGTGACTTTACCATCACACCCATGCCATCCGCTTCTTCCTTAGGTTTGTCCGACGACGAAGACGAAACCTGATGTAGCTAGGATAGAGACGTGGGTCAGCTACTAGAACTTGTCATATATTACTTATCCTACTAGACTTTATGATGTTTTATTTGTTCTATGTACTTACTTTATAACTATGTTTACTTACTTTGGCATTGCATGGACATGAAGATTACCATAACGGTATGAAATTTGGTGCTAGCCATTTAAAGTGACTCGGACAAGTCCTTTCTTTTTGAATGAGACGGTATGTTCTCTAAAATACATGTGGATAATGCAAATATATCACTACAAGAAATTTGCTCACTAGTGACCTTCGTTTAACCACCATGGGTTTTTTGCTCATAGATCTATGACCATTCTGAACCAAGTGGTCGTAAGGCATTTGGAAGGGTCCAAAACTAGAATTTTTTTGACCAATTATATTAAGAAGGTCATATTTTTCAAATACAAAAAAGGTCATAGATGGATAAAACTAGTTTATAGCCTTATATCTAGCTCACTAGGACCAATTTAAATGGTCATGGCCATTGATTCTTGTTTCTTTAAAATGACTGGTTGACCATATCCACAATTTTGTCTATGTGTCTCGTGTCGTGTAATGGACTAGGAGGAACATATAATACGAGGGACCCACCTGTCATACAATAGACCAGCCAAATAGGACATGTTGACCAAGTTGACTGAACATATGGGCTCCCACCGACCTGACATGTAGGACGCTCCTAACATAAGAAAACTACACTGGAATAATATGGCAAAAAGCTAAGGCTTCCAACGATTGAGCCCGTGACCTCCTCCAACTAGCGATGCTACCAAACCACCAGACCAACGACAGCTTCATGACATATTGGCCCCGCGGGATGTATGCAAACATTTGTTCAAGTCGGGTTGGGCCTGGACGGTAGAGACCTAAAATTTGTTTTCTAGTGATTTTTTCCACGCCTGAGCCACTGGCCCATAGTCCATTAGAAGGTCTGTTTTGGGTAGAAATTGTGGGCTTCTTATAAGTTTGAGCCCATATAAATAGAGGGGCTTCAATTTTTTAAGAAGTCTACAAATATAAATTCAACGTCAATTTTTCATGTAACCACGGATTAATATGATATAAATATCATTATGGTTCATCTTATGGTTCATCTTAAAGCTACATATAACCTTAGTATTGGCGATTTTCTCATTTTATGTTATCCCGAGTATATGGTCTATCTTTTTTTGTTCTTGTGCTCTTAAAATGCAATCAAAACAGCGACAAGTACGTTCTCCGTTAAGGGTTGAGCCTCACTAAAATTGCATTGGATCCCTAATAAATAGCATATTGTGAGTCTAAAAATGATTTTTGCAAAAAATCACGAGCATTAGATCATATACCTATAGGTCAAATCGGACCTGCTTCCTACCGATTTGGCAGGAATTTATCTTTTTTGCGAGGGGTGGATGGAAAGGTATGAGATACCCCAGTTGAGGCACTGTACATATAAGTTGGTCTAGTATTTTTTTAAATATGGTGGTAGCATTTTGAATGAGCACTTTGGTGGTTGCTTCTCAAAAACGCCCTGTTTTTCGTATTCCAAAAATTGAAAATGCATTTTCTATACGACGAAACGTAAACTTACTCCTGCAACATTGTTTGCCATCCCAATATGCACATGAGTGCATAATATGGGCACATTATGACAAACTATGCCACGATTCTATCCATAACATTGGTCGTTTGGCCTGAAACCCATAAAACCTCGAACAAGATAGGTCATTTATGTGTAGGATTTTCCGAAATGCAATCAATATACCAAGTTTGGTATTTTTCCTCGCAACTATGTCACATAATATGACACAACGCGAAGAATTTACCTTGTTTCGAGCATTTTTTAATTTTTATGCCCGTTTCAAACTATGGTCAAAACGGCGGGCATGAAGGTGCTTAGATAGGGGATGAGCCTCGCTAAACTTTCATTGGATATCTGATAAAATAGCATATTATGAGTCTAAAAATGTTTTTTGCAAAAAATCACGAGCATTATATCATGTACCTGTAGTTCAAATCCGACCCACTTCCTACCGATTCGGCAGGAATTTGTCTTTTTCGCGAGGGGCAGCCAGATAGGTTTGAGATACCCCGGTTGGGGCACTGTCCATGTAAGGTGGTCTAGTATTTTTGAAAAATATGGTGGTAGTATTTTGAATGAGCACTTTGGTTGTTGCTTCGCAAAAATGCCCCGTTTTTGGCATTCGGAAAATGAAAAATGCATTTTTTGTACAACAAAAAGGAAAACATCCTCCTACAGCATTTTTTTTCCATCTCAATATGCACATGCATGCACAATATGGGGATATCATGACAAACTATGATGTGATTCTATCCATAACATTGGTCGTTTGTCCTAAAACCCATGAAACCTCGAACATGATAGGTCATTTATGTGAAAAAAAATTCGAGGTGTAATCAATGTACCAAGTTTGGTATTTTTCCTCACAAGTATGTCACATAATATGAAAACATGCAAAGAATTTACCTTGTTGTAGCGATTTTGATTTTTTATGCCCGTTTCAAACTATGGTCAAAACGACAGGCATGAAGGGGCTTAGCTAGGGGATGAGCTTCGCTAAACTTGCATTGGATATCTGATAAAATAGCATATTGTTTGTCTAAAAATGATTTTTTGCAAAAAATCACGAGCGTTAGATCATGTACCTGTAGTTCAAATCAGACCCGCTTCATATCGATTCGGCATGAATTTATCTTTTTCGCGAGGGGCGAATGGAAAGGTTTGAGATAGCCATGTTGTGGAACTATCCATGTAAGGTGGTCAAATATTTTTCAAAAATATGGTGGTAGTATTTTGAACGAGTACTTTGTTGGTTGCTTCGCAAAAACGCCCCGTTTTTGGCATTCAGAAAATGAAAAATGCATTTTCTGTGCGACAAAATGGAAAACTTCCTCCTACAACATTATTTTCCATCCCAATATTCACATGCATGCACAATATGGGTACTTTATGATAAACTATGCCGCGATTCTATCCATAATATTGGTCGTTTGACCTGAAACCCATGAAACCTAGAACATGATAGGTCATTTATGTGAAGGTTTTTCCGAGGTGCAATAAATATACCAAGTTTGGTATTTTTCCTAACAAGTATGTCACATAATATGACACCACCCGAATAATTTACCTTGTTTGGAGTGTTTTTGAATTTTTATGCCCGTTTCAAACTATGGTCAAAACAGTAGGCATAAAGGTGCTTAGCTAGGGGATGAGCCTCGCTAAACTTGCATTGGATCTCTGATAAAATAGCGTATTGTGAGTCTAAAAATGATTTTTGGAAAAAATGACGAGCATTAGATCATGTACCTGCAGTTCAAATCAGACCCCACTTCCTACCGATTTGGCAGGAATTTGTCTTTTTTGCAAGGGCAGACGAAAAGGTTTGAGATACCCCGGTTGGGGCACTGTCCATGTAAGGTGGTCTAGTATTTTTGAAAAATATGGAGGTATCATTTTGAATAAGCACTTTGGTGGTTGATTCACAAAAACGTCCCGTTTTTGGTGTTCGAAAAATGAAAAATGTATTTGCTATGCCATCCAATCAGAAAAGAGAACCAAAGTACCCACAGATCACCCTAGGAAGCAAATCACAGTCATCCACTGAACCTCCAGCCAACGCCCAGAATTTCATGTCAGTTTCTCCCGCCTTCCGATCCTCCCATAAAAAATGACTGAAACACCCTGTAGTTTCCATCCACAGTATCACAAGTGCTAAGGGGTAGTTTCGTCAAATCACACACCATCCATCCGGATCGTGGTACAGGGAACAAAAAACCCTAATCCCCTCACGCCTCTCGCTCAGACCCGCCGCCACCTCCCTTCCCCCTTGCTCTCGCTCTCGCTGTCTCTGTCCCTCCTCCCCTTACTTCCCACAGACTTCTCCCTATCGAACCCTAATCCCATCGCGCACACCTGCAGGGCCGCCGCCTCCTGCCACCACTAAGCCACAGAGACACTCCTCCTAGACCAACCTCGTGTGCGGCCCTCTCCGCTCTCCCAGGCTCCTCCGCCTACCGCGTCGTCATGCTCGGCCGGACGCCATGCTCCTTCTGCTGACCTCGCCGTTGCTGCAGCACCTCTACTTGTTCCTCCATCACCGCAAACCAATGGTAGGTCATCTCTGTCTCCCCTTCTCCTCATTTATCTCTCCAGGTTCCTCTCTCAATCTCTCTTTGTGCAGGCGTCCTTGGACGCGAGCGTGAACGGCATAATTGGGAGGTGGATCCCCGCATGGATCTGACGTCTCAGACTACCGTAGCCCCCCACTTTCGGCCGCCCTCGCGTAGCTATTCTCCTCCTCCCAGACCTCCTATGTGGACCCTTTTCGAAGTCCTGGTATGGTGACACAGAGGCCGAGATGCTCTGCCTCTGTAGCTGTTTGAGATGGGGTGGAGTTGTCCCTCTCTCTGGACCTCGACGTCCTGCACACCGTCGCAATTACCAGACAGCACACCTTCATCTACAACGCTCCCTTCTCCAGGCGCGCGCTCCGCCTCCAAGATAAGACGCAGGTTTGTCTCGTTTGCCGGATCCCCTTTTATTCATATTTCTACTTGCTATGCCTCCATCATCCCATGCCATTGTATGTATGGCTAGCTTGAATGACACTACGGGAATCTTTGGGTGTTGCAAAGTTGCTCTGTCTATATCAATCTGCTCTTTATGACTTATGACTTCCACTGATGTGATCTATTAAATAATAAGTTGAAAACTCTTGAATACTTTCTATCAAGCCTTCATGTTTAATTTCATACTAACAGCTTAGCAACCAGTGATGTTGTTTTCTTCTAGTATAAGAAATTCTATGTTTCTATTTCCTTTTTTGTATGTTGATGACTTCATTAATTTCCGCTCTTTAGGGGATACTTGTCTTTGCCTCTGTTATGGCAACTCTTGGCCTGCAAATCATCTTAGAATCGACACGCTCACTGATATCCGATGTAAGTTTCTATTGATGTTTGTTGTCTTCTAAATTCTATTGTTCATCTCTACTCTCCATGGCATTAAAATTCTATATACTTTCAAACTTTGTTTTCATGTATGTTAGTTCAATATTAGCCGTGTAAAGTAATAAGTAATAACCGAATAAATGATCAAGAAATTAAAGCACTTGTGATCCATTTCCTTGTTTTGACCTTTCTCTATTTGATCATGTCGTTTTATTATTGAGGAATCAGATATGAAATGGGAACTATAGTTTTGTGCTTAGGTTATAATATCGGCTTGTTAGGATTGTATGGCATGTGTTTGCGCTAGTAATATTATTTAATCATAGAAGATATTACTATTAAGTGCATTCCAGATAACTCGTGGAAGTGTGCTAGCTCCATCTGTTCATGCAAACCGAAGAATTTTGCAGGTCCTATATGAACTTGGCAGATTTTAGGCTAGTAGTTGTATTCGGTCCCCATATTTGAAAGTTGTTCGTTTCAATTGCATCCTAGATGAGTCATTGAAGTTTGGTAGCTCTCGTTCTTTACAGAACAACAGAGACAACAGTCTATATTAACCATGAGAGATCAACTAGTTTTATATACCCAAGATAGAGGAGGAACTGATAGGTGAGCTAGCGTGCAGGTACATTGACTTCCTAGAAGATGATACAATTAGTGGTGTTGGTTGATTAGGTAGTCGTATGTTGTGGTGTTATGCTCAGTTAATGTCTTTAGCTATGTTGTGCTACTAGCTACTTGCTAAGTCTGACTCTATAATATGATACATAGGTAGTATTACTGTTAAGTGCATTTCAGGGAACCCATGAAAGATCAACTGGTTTCATACGAGTATAAGCCCATAGCCATCATCTATTAGTTTTGTTGTCAAACACCATCTGAGCAAATGTTAAAATCATTGTTTATTTAATTCCTATATGTCACAAGGATGATTCCTATTGTGATGAATGCTTACAGAAGAAATCTACATGTATAAAATGATATCTCCTGATTTTGGGAATCTTGCTAGCTAAAATGCATGATAAATTTTCAAGCTTCAATGTTAGCTTCTATTTGATGTTGTTACTATCAACACTTCTTTTTTTAGTGTTACATTTCTGTTTTTATGCTGTTTATTCACTCATTGAATCTGTTAATTTTCTGTTCGACTACATTATAAAGTGTGCTGCAATACAGTTTGTCCTTTTCTTCCATCTTATATTGATGTCCTTTTGTCTTCTTTTGCGAGATGGACTGATATAACATATGGTCCTAAAACCAAGGTGATCCAAAAAATTGTTGTTTACAATTGTCCGTAAGTGCAACGGTTTGCTACAGTTGTTGACTAAATTTCATGCAAGGAGACAATGGGACAAGGTCTTCCCAAGTCAAAATACATAATGTTCTTTGTGGGTTACAAGGGTCATAATTTTTTCTGTGATAACGTATTTGAAATTTTGTTATAAGTTATTGTGTGTTGTATGTTCATTCAGTTGTAAGTCACTGTCTTTTGTATGTTCACTATGTAAAACTGTATCAGGATAACTTCAGCTGCTATTTCAAGAATTTCGTATATTCTCTTTCTTCCCATTTCATTTTTTTGCCAGTTGTGTGTCGTCAAGATGCCTACATTTCAAATATGTGATTTTTTTGTTGAAACGTGAGACCAAGTGGTACTAGTCATTTGAAATTCTGACTGTAGACTGACAAACGGGATCCATGATAGCTGAGGCCTTCTGAGTAGGGGGACCAGCCTTTTATAAAATTAAAAATGGACAAAACTATTAGGCCAGAACATGCCACGACTGAAAAGTATATGGGCTGAATTTTTGGGCTTGTCCTACTAAATAACTGCATAGTAAATACCAAATTTGCAAAATAAAAAGGCTAGAATTGTTGGTCTTGGCCCATGTAGAGCACCTCATTGGATTGGGCTAAATTCGATCTACAAGTATTGCCACGTAGGATTGGCTAATGTGGAGGCTTACATGGACAAACAAGATAGCCGGTGACCAAACCATCTATATTGGTCATAATAGTCTATGACCAATTTATAGGAAAGGTCTTTATAGTCTGTCAGTGACTCTCAGCTTTTGACCATGTGTTTTTGGTCACGCAAAGGTCATAAAATGGAGACAATGACCATTTAGTGACCAATATGGAGGGTCAAAAATTAGCACATTTATTGTAGTGTATATATGTTCAATCAAAATCATGAGTAATTGTTATATCCTATGATTTTACTCAGTCAATCCCTTGGGGTGCACGACTTCCTTTCCTCCTGACTCTTCCAACGAGGGTAAAGATATGAGTGAACTCTAGATAATGCTAGTAACCAATGTCCTAGCTAGCTGTATTGAACATTTGATGTATACGGCTACTGTTTCCTATGTTAATATCTATTTTTCTATGATTATCTTGTATACCGTGTATTCGCCTGTATACTGTGTATTCTTTATATTTTCTTATTATTTTTTTGCTGGGTTACATAATATCCCCGGTGAAACGGGATGGGCGTGGTGGTACGGGCACTACCCATGGCGAATAAGATTGTTCGCCGGTGATAACAAAGAATACCTATAGGGGTTCGTAGCATGGAAAAAAATTCTATCACAAGAACACACACAAGGTAAGATCTAATCTACAAGATCGGTACAACGACTTGATAGAGTACTAAGCCTCGAAGATCCAAAGTGTTTAACAAGATACAGATCTCTCATGGGTGATGTAGTCGTTCACTTGCCGATCTCAAGATCGCGTAGACGATCCTTCCGGCTCCATGTTCCAGCAGCGCTCCTATAGTGGGTCACACATTCCGTACTTGATGAAGACCTTCCTCTCCCTTATTCAAGCAGGCAGCGGAGGTTATAGATCTCCTCTCGATTCCAGCAGCACGACAACATGGTGATGAAACAAAAGAGTAGATCTCGTAGGGCTTCGCCTAAACCGAAGAGAGTGTTGGTGGAGTAGAGAGGACTCGTCATCTAGGGTTTAGAGGCCGAGGGGTGGAGGTGGCCGGCGGCTAGGGAAGGTCTAGGAGGCGGTGACTTGAGGATGTTCTAGGGCGACATCAACTTGGGAGGGGCAACCGGCATAGGGCTTGTGGTGTAGGGCAAGGGGGCGACCCTCCCCTCCTTTTATGGGACGGAGAGGTGGAAAGGGGGAGGGGAGTCCTCCCCCAACTCCTATTCATGACCGGCGGCAAGGGACAAAGGGGAAACCTTCCTCCACTAGGTTTCCTCCTCTCCCTCCACTTGGTTTGACTATCAATGTTGGGATTTGACTTTTCAAATTGGAGCTTGACTATTCAATCTAGAATTTGATTATTTCACTTCCCATTGCCCACCCAAGTGACCTAGGACATGATGCAACCATTCCACTTTGATATGACACATTCATGTACCCTTCCGTCTCCGGAGTAGTGGACCTTCTAGACCCTTCTAGAAGCTTCTAGTGAAAACACCAAAAACATTTCCGAACCACGGAATTGGACTTTCCTTATATAAATCTTATCCTCTAGACCATTCCTAATCTCCTCGTGATATCCTGGATCCAATTCGAGACTCCGACAAACATTTGGTATCCAACATATATTACATATCTACTAAACAACATCGAATCCTTAAGTGTGTCTCCCTAAAGTTCGTGAATTATGCGGACATGATCGAGACACTTCTCTGATCAATAACCAATAGAGGAATCTGGAAATTCATATGGCTCCCACATATTTCTAAGATTACTTCATGATCGAATGAACCATTTACATATGATACCAATTTCCCTTTGTCTCGTGATACTTTACTTTTCTGAGGTTTGAACGTCGGTATCTTCGCATACCTAGTTCAACCTCGTTACCGATAAGTACTCTTTACTCATTCCATGTTATGTGATCCCTTGTGTTCTAGTCACATGCTTGCAAGCCAATTGGATGACATTCTACCAAGAGGGCCCAAAGTATATCTATCCATCATATGGATGGACAAATCCCACTCTTGATCCATGTGCCTCAACACATACTTTAAGATTACTTAATGCCACATTTATAACCACCCAGTTACAAAGTTGTGTTTGATGTCATCAATGCATCCATCTGGTGATGGCGATTAACATGATCTCATGGTCGAAGGATTTAGGTTACTATGTATTTGAAAGCTTATTGCAAAAGAACTATTGAAATGACTTGATATTATGCTACGCTTAACTATAGGAGTGTGTCCATGACATCATTCTCCTAGTGATATGATCTTGTTATTAATAACATCCAATGTTCATGATTAGGAAACCATAATCATCAATTAATCAACAAGCTAGTATTACAAGAGCCTTACTAGGGACTCTTACATGTTTACAAATCACACAAGTATCAATGTTTCTGGTTAATACAATTATAGCATGGTATGTAAACATTCATCATAAACACAAATATATAATAATAACTACTTTTATTATTGCCTCCTGGGCATATCTCCAACAATACCCCTGTCAAATTTGGGGTGTGCCGATGATGTGTACTTACCGCCAGCGAGATGGTCATCGGCGAGCCCGCACTCGCCGACGGTAGGCCATTTTGGTTAGCCGGCGGTAGGGTTTTCCCTACTAATGAAAGTTCGCATTATATTATTTCTACTATGTTCTATTGGTTTGATTGCTTCATTCTATGTCTTTTGATCAGATTATAAATTACTAAGTGGACTGTATTACATGATGATTACTATAGAGCAATCCACACCATAAGTTATATTTTGTTTATTTGCATGATACTTGCTTATCCTGCTTCAGTTTTATTGTGGTTATCCTATTTAACTTCATGTATACTAGTTCGGCTTATGATCTTTTTGCGTGTGATAAAGTGTAACACCCTCAAAAAAAATATAGTATATGTTTGCACCACGAGATAAATACCTACCTCCTAGGAATGGCCATGCACAATGCTGTAGCATGCCTAAAAATTGCGGCGGGCCCCTGGGTGCGGCCTAATCTTGCACGTCCTTTGGAAAAACACAAGTTTTTGGTGTTCAGAAAATATAACGTCAAGATTTATCCAAACGACCATGAAATATCTAGTTGAAGAAGTTGCTTGTGATGCAAAGAGGGAGCTAGGTGTCGGGTTTGGGCTCAACCATGGAGTGGTTCTATGTCCTGGGAAGCGAGGGGGATCTAGGTTTGAAAGCCATGTTAACTCACAATCGATAGACATCCTGGTGGTGCCTTGTGTGCCAAAGGACCTGGTATGCCTTGCTTATGATTTTATGAGGGCAGTGGGTCACATGCAAGGGCTCCGGGAGGTGTTTTCGCATTTTTTTTATTTTGTTTGTTGCTACCAAAAAAAGGCGAAACCCATATGAGGCCGTGACAACACAAGGGTCGGTGCAATCTTAGACCCAGGCATGCATCCATCCTTGGTACAATATGGGGAACCCCAAACCATTTTCCCCTGAAAATTGAGTGTGTATTATAGGGTACCTACAGTTAGAAACCACATTTATCGGGCTGTAACTCAAAAAAATACAGTATGTGCTTGTACCACGAGATAAATACCCACCTCCCGGGAATGGCCATGCACCATGGTGTAGCATCCATGAAATTGCCTCGGGTCCCTGGGCGGCCTAATCTTGCACCTCCTTTGGGAAAACACCGGTTTTTTGGGTTTATAAAATGGAAAGTCAAGATTTCTCCAAATGACCACGAAATCTCTAGTTGGAGAAGTCGCTTGCGATGCCGAGAGGGAGCAAGGTGCCGGCTTTGTGCTCAATCCATGGAGTGGTTCCATGTTCTGGGCAGCAGGGGGAATCTATGGTGGAAAGCCAATTTAACCCACACTCGATAGACTTCTTGGTCGTGCCTTGGGTCCCAAAAGACCTGCTATGCCTTTCTTATGATTTTATGATGGCAGTGGGTCACATGCAAAGGCTCTAGGAGCTGTTTTAACATTTTTTCGATTTTGTAGATTTTGTTTGGTGCTTCCCAAAAAAAATGGCGAAACCCACCGGCGGCCACGTCAACGCAATGGTCGGTGCAATCTTGGACCCAGGCGTGCATCCAGCCTACGTACCCCATGGGGAACCCCAAACCATTGTCCCTAGAAAAATTGAGAGTGTCTTATAGGGTACCTATAGTTAGAAACCGCATTTACCGGGCCATAACTCAAAAAATACAGTATATGCTTGCACCACGAGATAAATACCCACCTCCCGGGAATGGCCATGGACCATGGTGTAGCATGCGTTAAAATTGCCTTGGACCCCTGGGCGCGCACTAATCTTACACATCCTTTGGGAAAACACCGGATTTTCTGGTTCAGAAAATGAAAAGTCAAGATTTCTCCAAACGACCACGAAATATCTAGTTGGAGAAGTTGCTTGCGATGCCAAGAGGTAGCTAGGTGCTGGGTTTGGGCTCAATCCATGGAGTTGTTCCATGTTCTGGGAAGCGAGGGGGAATCTAGGATTGAAAGTCATGTTAACTCACACTCGATAGAAATTCTGGTGGTGCCTTGGGTGCCAAAGGACCTGGTATGCCTTGATTATGATTTGATGAGGTAAATGGGTCACATGCAAGGGCTCCGGGAGCTGTTTTCAGAAAAAATTATTTTTTATTTTGTTTGGTGCTGCCCAAAAAAAGGCGAAACCCACCGAAGACTGCGACAACGCAAGGGTCGGTGCAATCTTCGACCCAGACATGCATCCATCCTAGGTACCACATGGGGCACCCCAAACCATTTTCCCTTGAAAATTAAGAGTGCATTATAGGGTACCTACAGTTAGAAACCGCATTTATCGGGTTGTAACTCAAAAAAATACAGTATGTGCTTGCACCACGAAATAAATATCGACCTCTCGGGAATGGCCATGCACCATGGTGTAGCATGCGTGAAAATTTCCTCGGGCCCCTAGGCGGCCTAATATTGCACCTCCTTTGGGAAAACACCAGTTTTTCGGGTTCAAAAAATGGAAAGTCAAGATTTCTCCAAATGACCATGAAATCTCTAGTTGGAAAAGTTGCTTACGATGAAGAGAAGGAGCAAGGTGCCGGGTTTGGGCTCAATCCATGGAGTGGTTCCATGTTCTGGGCAGCAAGGGGGAATCTAGGGTTGAAAGCCAATTTAACTCACACGCAAAGGACCTACTATGCCTTTCTTATAATTTTATGATGGTAGTGGGTCACATGCAAAGGCTCTAGGAGGTGTTTTAACATTTTTTAGATTTTTTTAGATTTTGTTTGGTGCTTCCCAAAAAATGGCGAAACCTGTCGGCGACCGTATCAACACAAGGGTCGGTGCAATCTTGGACCCAGACATGCATCCAGCCTATGTCCCCCATTGGGAACCCCAAACCATTTTCCCCTGGAAAATTGAGAGTGTCTTATAGGGTACCTAAAGTTAGAAACCGCATTTACCAGGCCGTAACTCAAAAAATACAGTATATGCTTGAACCACAAGATAAATACCCAACTCTCAGGAATGTCCATGCACCATGGTGTATCATGCGTGAAAATTTCCTCGGTCCCCTGGCCGCACTCTAATCTTGCACCTCCTTTGGGAAAATACCGGATTTTTGGGTTCAGAAAATGAAAAGTTAATATTTCTCCAAACGACCACGAAATATCTAGTTGGAGAAGTTGTTTGCGATGCCAAGAGGGAGCTAGGTGTCGGGTTTTGGTTCAGTCCACGGAGTGGTTCTATGTTTTGGGAAGAGAGGGGGTAATCTAGGGTTGAAAGCCATGTTAACCCACACTCGATAGACATCCTAGTGGTGCCTTGGGTGCCAAAGGACCTGGTATGCCTTGCTTATGATTTTGTGAGGGCAGTGGGTTACATGCAAGGGCTCCGGGAGGTGTTTTTGCATATTTTTTTATTATGTTTGGTGCTGCACAAAAAAAGACGAAATCCACAGGACGTCGTGACAATGCAAGGGTCGGTGCAATCTTAGAACTAGGCATGCATCCATCCTAGGTACCACATGGGGCACCCCAAACCAATTTCCCCTGAAAATTGAGAGCGTATTATAGGGTACCTATAGTTAGAAACCGTATTTATCGGGTCGTAACTCAAAAAAGTACAGTATGTACTTGCACCGATAAATAAATACCCACCTCCAAGGAATGGCCATGCACCATGGTGTAACATGCATGAAAATTGCTTTAGGCCCCTGGCGGGGTAATCTTGCACCTCCTTTGGGAAAAAACCGGTTTTTCGGGTTCAAAAAATAAAAAGTCAAAGATTTCTCCAAACGACCACGAAATATCTAGTTGGAGAAGTTGCTTGCGATGCCAAGAGGGAGCTAGGTGCCGGGTTTGTGCTCAATCCATGGGGTGGTTCCATGTTCTGGGAAGCGAGGGGGGATCTAGGGTTAAAAGCCATGTTAACTCACACTCGATAGAAATCCTGGTGGTGTCTTGGGTGCCAAAGGACCTGGTATGCCGTGCTTATGATTTTATGAGGGCAATGGGTCACATGCAAGGGCTCCGGGAGCTGTTTTCGCATTTTTTTTTGTTTGGTGCTGCCCAAAAAAAGGCAAAACCCGCTGGAGACCGCGACAACACAAGGGTCGGTGCAATCTTTGACCCGGGCATGCATCCATACTAGGTACCACATGGGGCACTCCAAACCATTTTCCCCTCAAAATTGAGAGTGCATTATAGGGTACCTATAGTTAGAAACCGCATTTATTGGGCTGTAACTCAAAAAATATAGCATGTGCTTGCACCACGAGTAAATACCGACCTCCCGAAAATGGCCATGCACCATGGTGTAGCATGCGTGAAAATTTCCTTGGCCCCTGGGCGGCCTAATCTTGAACCTCCTTTCGGAAAACACTAGTTTTTCGGGTTCAGAAAATGGAAAGTCAAGATTTCTACAAATGACCACGAAATCTCTAGTTGGAAAATTTGCTTGCGATGAATAGAGGGAGCAAGGTGCCGGGTTTGGGCTCAATCCATGCAGTGGTTCCATGTTCTGGGTAGCAAGGGTGAATCTAGGGATGAAAGCCAATTTAACTCACAATCGATAGACATCTTGGTGGTGCATTGGGTTCCAAAGGATGTGCTATGCCTTTCTTATAATTTTATGATGGAAGTGGGTCACATGCAAAGGCTCTAGGAGCTATTTTAACATTTTTTTAGATTTTTTTAGATTTTGTTTGGTACTTCCCAAAAAAATAGAGAAACCCACCGGCAGCCGCATCAACCCAAGGGTCGGTGCAATCTTGGACCCAGGCGTGCATCCAGCCTACGTACCCCATGGGGAACACCAAACCATTTCCCTTGAAAAATTGAGAGTGTCTTACAGGATACCTACAGTTAGAAACCTCATTTACCGGGCCGTAACTCAAAAAATACAGTATATTATTGCACCACAAGATAAATACCCACCTCTCGGGAATGGCCATGCACCATGGTGTAGCATGGGTGAAAATTTCCTCGGGCCCCTTGGCGCACCCTAATCTTGCACCTCCTTTGGGAAAACACCGGATTTTCGGGCTCAGAAAATGAAAAGTTAAAATTTCTCCAAACGACCACGAAATATCTATTTGGAGAAGTTGCTTGGGATGCCAAGAGGGAGCTAGGTGCCGGGTTTGGGCTCAATCCATGGAGTGGTTCTATTTTCTGGAAAGCGAGGGGGATAGGGTAGAAAGCCATGTTAACTCACACTCGATAGACATCCTGGTGGTGCCTTGGGTTCCAAAGGACCTGGTATTCCTTGCTTACGATTTTATGAGGGCAGTGGGTCACATGCAAGGGCTCCAAGAGCTGTTTTCGCTTTTTTTTGTGTTTGGTGCTGCCCAAGAAAAGGCGAAACACACAGGAGGCCGTGACAATGCAAGGGTCAGTGCAATCTTAGACCCAGGCATGCATCCATCCTAGGCACCACATGGGGCACCCCAAACCATTTCCCCCTGAAAATTGAGAGTGTATTATAGGGTACCTATAGTTAGAAACCACATTTATCTGGCTGTAACTCAAAAAAATATAGTATATGCTTGCACCACGAGATAAATACCGACCTCCCGGGAATGGCCATGCACCATGGTGTAGCATGCGTGAAAATTTCCTCGGGCCCCTGGGAGCTAGTTGGAGAAGTTACTTGCGATGCCGAGAGGGAGCTAGGTGCCGGGTATGGGCTCAATCCATGGAGTGGTTCCATGTTCTGGGCAGCAAGGGGTAATCTAGGGTTAAAACCCAATTTAACTCACACTCGATAGACATGTTGGTGGTGCCTTGGGTTCCAAAGGACTTTCTTATATTTTTAGGATGGCAGTGGTCACATGCAAAGGTTCAAGGAGCTGCTTTAACATTTTTTCTGATTTTTTAAAATTTTGTTTGGTGCTGCCCAAAAAATGGCGAAACTCGCTGGCGGCCGTGGCAACGCAAGGTTTGGTGAAATCTTGGACCTAGGCGTGCATCCAGCCTATGTACACCATGGGGCACCCCAAGCCATTTTCCCCTGAAAAATTGAGAGTGTGTTATAGGTTACCTACAGTTAGAAACCGCATTTACCGGGCCATAACTCAAAAAATATAGTATATGCTTGCGTCACGAGATAAATACCCACCTCCCAGGAATGGCCAAGCACCATGGTGTAGCATGCGTGAAAATTTCCTCGGTCCCCGGGCGTGGCCTAATCTTGCACCTCCTTTGGGAAAACACCGTGTTTTTGGGTTTAGAAAATGGAAAGTCAAGATTTATCCAAATGAGCATGAGATCTCTAGTTGGAGAATTTGGTTGCGATACTAAGAGGGAGCTAGGTGCCAGGTTTGGGCTCAATCCATGGAGTGGTTCCGTGTTCTGGGCAGCGAGGGGGGAATCTAGGGCTGAAAACCATGTTAACTCACACTCGGTAGACATCGTGTTGGTGCCTTGGGTGCCAAAGGACCTGGTATGCCTTCCTTATGATTTTATGAGGGTAGTGGGTAACATGCAAGGGCTCTAGGAGGTTTTTCACATTTTTTTGATTTTTTTTTGCTGCCCAAAAAATGGCGAAACCCACCGGAGGATGCAATAACGCAAGGATCGATGCAATCATGGACCTAGGCATGCATCAGCCAAGGTACCCCATGGGTCACCCCAAACTATTTTCCCCTGAAAATTGAGAGTGTATTATAGGGAACCTACAGTTAGAAACCTCATTTACTGGGTCGTAACTCAAAAATATACAATATATGCTTGCACCATGAGATAAATACCCATCTCCCGGGAATGGCCATACACCATGGTGTAACATCCATGAAAATTTCCTCGGGCCCCTGGGAGCGGCCCAATCTTACACATCCTTTAGGAAAACTCTAGTTTTTTGGGTCCAAAAATGGAAAGTCAATATTTCTCCAAATGCCCACGAAATCTCTAGTTGGAGAAGTTCTTGCGATGCCGAGAGGGAGCTAGGTGCCGGGTTTGTGCTCTATCCATGGAGTGGTTTCATGGTCTGGAAAGAGAGGGTGGAATCTAGGGTTGAAAGTCATGTTAACTCACACTCGATAGACATCTTGGTGGTGAGTTGGGTGCTAAAGGACCTCATATGCCTTTCTTACGATTTTATGAGGGTAGAGGGTCAAATGCAAGGGCTCCAGGAGCTATTTTTGAAAATTTTAGATTTTTTAGATTTTGTTTGGTGTTGCCCAAAAAAATGGCGAAACTCACCGGCGGCCGCAAAAACGCAAGGGTCGGTGCAATCTTTGACCCAAGCATGCATCGCCCAAACCATTTTCCCTTGAAAATTTAGACAGTTTTATAGGGTACCTAGTGTTAGAAACCGCATTTACCGGGCTGTAACTCAAAAAATACAGTATATGTTTGCACCGCGACATAAATACCCACCTCCTAGGAATGGCCATGAATAATGGTGTACCATGCGTGAAAATTTCCTCGGGCCCCTGGGTGCGCCCTAATCTTGCACCTCCTTTGGGAAAACACAAGATTTTTAGGTTCAGAAAATGGAAAGTCAAGATTTGTCCAAACGACCATGAAATCTCTAGTTGGAGAAGTTGCTTGCGATGACGACAGGGAGTTAGGTGTCATGTTTGGGCTCAATTCATGGAGTGGTTTCATGTTCTGGGTAGCGAAGGGGGAATATAGGGTTGAAATCCATGCTAACACACACTCGATAGACATCCTGTGGTGCCTTGTGTGCCAAAGGACCTGGTATGCCTTGCTTATGATTTTATGAGGGCAGTGGGCCACATGCAAGGGCTCAGGGAGATGTTTTCACATTTTTTGATTTTTTTAGATTTTGTTTGGTGCTTCCCAAAAAAAGGCCAATCCCGCCGACAGACACGCTAAAGCAAGGGTCGATGCAATCTTGGACCTTGGCATGCATCCAGCCTAGGTACCCCATGGGGCACTCCAAACCATTTTCCTCGAAAAATTGAGAGTGTATTACAGGGTACCTACTGTTAGAAACCACATTTACCGGGCTTTAACTCAAAAAATATAGTATATGCTTGCACCACGATATAAATAACCAGCTCCCGGGAATGGCCATGCACCATGGTGTAGCATGCGTGAAAATTTCCTCGGGCCCCTAGGCGCGGCGTAATCTTGCACCTCATTTGGGTTTAGAAAATTGAGAGTCAAGATTTATCCAAATGACCATGAAATCTCTAGTTGGATAAGTTGCTTGCGATGCCGACAGGGAGCTAGGTGTTGGGTTTTGGATCAATCCATGGAGTGGTTCCATGTTCTAGGCAGCGAGGGGGGAATCTAGGGTTGAAATCCATTTTAACTCACACTCGATAGATATCTTGGTGGTGCCTTGGGTTTCAAAGGACCGGGTATGCCTTGCTTATGATTTTATGAAGGCAGTTGGTCACATGCAAGGTCTTCGGGAGCTTTTTATACATTTTTTTGATTTTTTGATATTTTCTTTGGTGGTTCCCAAAAGAAGGCGAAACCCAACGGAGGCCTCCGCAGCACAAGGGTCGGTGCAATCTTGGACCCAGGCATGCATCCATCCTAGGTACCCCATGGGGCACCCCAAACCATTCTCCCCTAAAAATTGAGAGCGTATTATAGGTTACCTACTATTAGAAACCGCATTTACCGGGACAAAACTCAATAAAACACAGTATATGCTTGCTCCACGAGATAAATACCCACCTCCCGGGAATGGCCATGCACCATGGTGTAGCATGCGTGAAACTTGCCTCGGGCCACTCGGCGCTCCCTAATCTTGCACCTCCTTTGGAAAACAATGGTTTTTCAGGTTCATAAAATGGAAAGTCAAAATTTATCCAAATGACCTTGAAATCTCTAGTTAGAGAAGTTGCTTGCGTTGCCGAGTGGGATCTAGCTGTCGGGTTTGGTCTCAATCCATGGAGTGGTTCCATGTTCTGGGCAGCGAGGGGGAAATCTAGGGTTGAAAGACATTTTAACTCACACTCAATAGACATCTTTGGGATGCCTTGGGTTCCAAAGGACCTGGTATGCCTTTCTTATAATTTTATGATGGCAGTGGGTCACAAGCAAAGGCTCCAAGATCTGTTTTCACATTTTTTTGATTTTCTTTAAGATTTTGTTTTGTGCTTCCCAAAAAAAGGTGAAACCTGCCGGTGGCCGCGAAAAGCAAGGGTCGATGCAATCTTGGACCTAGGCGTGCATCCAGCCTAGGTACCCCATGGAGCACCCCAAACCATTTCCCCTGAAAATTGAGAGTGTCTTATAGGGTACCTCTAGTTAGAAACCGCATTTTACTGGGTCATAACTGAAAAAATACAGTATATGCTTGCACCACGTGATAAATACCCATCTCTCGGGAATGGCCATGCACCATGGTGTAGCATGCGTGAAAATTGCCTCGGGTCCCTGGGCACGGCCTAATCTTACACCTCCTTTGGGAAAACACCGTTTTTTGGGTTCAGAAAATGGAAAGTCAAGATTTCTGCAAATAACCACGAAATCTCTAGTTGGATAAGTTGCTTGTGATGCTCAGAGGGAGCTAGGTCCCAGGTTTGGGCTCAATCCATGGAGTGGTTCCATGTTATGGGCAGCGAGGGGGGAATCTAGGGCTAAAAGCCATGTTAACTCACACTCGATAGACATCCTGTTGGTGCCTTGGGGGCCAAAGGACCTGGTATGCCTTGCTTATAATTTTATGAGGGCAGTGGGTCACATGCAAAGGCTCTGGGAGCTATTTTCACTTTTTTTGATTTTTTTTGTGATGCCGAAAAAACGGCAAAACCCACCGGCGGCCACTATAACACAAGGGTCGGTGCAATCATGGACCCAGGCATGCATCAGCCAAGGTACCTCATGGGGATCCCCAAACCATTTTCCCCTGAAAATTGAGAGTGTATTATAGGGCACCTACAGTTAGAAACCTCATTTACTGGGCCGTAACTCAAAAATATACAATATATTCTTGCACCAGGAGATAAATACCCACCTCCCAGGAATTTCCATGCACCATGGTGTAGCATGCACGAAAATTTCCTCGGGCCCCTGGGAGCGCCCTAATCTTGCACATCCTTTAGGAAAACTCTAGTTTTTGGGTCCAAAACTGGAAAGTCAATATTTCTCCAAATTCCCACGAAATCTCTAGTTGGATAAATTGCTTGCGATGCCGATAGGGAGCAAGGTGCTGGGTTTTGTCTCAATCCATGGAGTGGTTCCATGTTCTGGGCAGCGAGGGGGGGAATCTAGGGTTGAAATCCATTTTAACTCACACTCGATAGAAATCTTCGTGATGCCTTGGGTTCTAAACAACCTGGTATGCCTATCTTAGAATTTTATGATGGAAGTGGGTCACATGCAAAGGCTCCAGGAGCTGTTTTCAATTTTTTTGATTTTTTAAGATTATGGTTTGTGCTGCCCAAAAAAAGGCGAAACCTGCCGGTGGCGGCAACGCAAGGGTCGATGCAATCTTGGACCTAGGCGTACATCTAGCCTAGGTACCCCATGGAGCACCCCAAACCATTTTCCCTTGAAAATTGAGAGTGTCTTATAGGGTACCTACAGTTAGAAACCGCGTTCACCGGGTCATAACTCAAAAAATACAGTATATGCTTGCACCACGAGATAAATACCCATTTCCTGGTAATAGAAATGCACCATGGTGTATCATTCGTGAAAAATTTTTGGGCCCTTGGGCGCGCCCTTATCTTGCACCTCCTTTTGGAAAACACTTGTTTTTACGGTTCAGAATATGAAAAGTCAAGATTTCTCCAAACGACCACGAAATATCTAGTTGGAGAAGTTGCTTGTGATGCGGAGAGGGTTATAGGTGTCGTGTTTGGGCTCAACCCATCCAGTGGTTCCATGTTCTGGGAAGCGAGGGGGGATATAGGGTTGAAAGCCATGTTAACTCACACTCGATAGACATCCTGGTGGTGCCTTGGGTGCCAAAGGAACTGGTATGCCTTGCTTATGATTTTTTGAGGATGGTGGGTCAGATGGAAGGGCTCTGGTAGCTGGTTTCACATTTTTTTATATTTTGTTTGGTGATGACCAAAAAGGCGAAATCCACTGGCGGCCTCCAGAACGCAAGGGTTGGTTCAATCTTGGACCCAGGCATGCATCCAGCCTAGGTACTCCATGGGGCACCCTAAACCATTTTCCCCTGAAAATTGAGAGTGTGTTATAGGGTACCTACAGTAAGAAACCGCATTTACCGGGCCGTAACTCAAAAAATATAGTATATGCTTGCACCACGAGATAAATACCCACCTCTCGGGAATGGCCATGCACCATGGTGTAGCATGCGTGAAAATTGCCTCAGGCCCCTGGGCGCGCCCTATTCTTGCACCTCCTTTAGGAAAACACTGGTGTTTTGGGTTCAGAAAATGGAAAGTCAAGATTTCTCCAAATGACCATGAAATCTCTAGTTGGAGAAGTTGCTTGTGGTGCCGAGATGGAACGAGGTGCCGGGTTTGGCATCAATCCATGTAGTGGTAATCTAGGGTTGCAAGCCATGTCAACTCACACTCGATAGACATCCTGGTGGTGCCTTGGGTGCCCAAGTACCTGGTATGCCTAGCTTATGATTTTATGAGGGCAGTGGGTCAGATGGAAGGGCTCCAAGAGCTAGTTTCACATTTTTTTGATTTTTTTATATTTTGTTTGGTGATGCCCAAAAAGGCGAAACCCATCTGTGGCCTCTGCAACGCAAGGGTTTGTTCAATCTTGGACCCAGGCATGCATCCAGCCTAGGTACCCCATGGGGCCCCCCAAATCATTTTCACCTAAAAATTGAAAGTGTGTTATATGGTACCTACAGTAAGTAACCGCATTTACCAACCCATAACTCAAAAAATACAGCATATGCTTGCACCACGAGATAAATACCCACCTCTCGGGAATGGCCATGCACCTTGGTGTAGCATGCTTGAAAATTGGCTCAGGCCCCTAGGCACGCCCTAATCTTGCACCTCCTTTGGGAAAACACTGGTTTTTCGGGTTTAGAGAATGGAAAGTCAAGATTTCTCCAAATGACCATGAAATCTCTAGTTGAGAAGTTTCTTGTGATGCCGAGAATGAGCTAGGTGTTGGGTTTGGTATCAACCCATGGAGTGGTTCCATGTTCTCGAAAGCGAGGGGGGATCTAGGATTTGAAGCCATGTTAACTCACACTCGATAGACATCCTGGTGGTGCCTTGGGTGCCAAAGTACTTGGTATTCCTTTCTTATGATTTCATGAGGGAAGTGGGTCACTTGCAAGGGCTCCGCGAGATGTTTTCACATTTTTTTGATTTTTTTAGGTTTTTTTGGTGCCTCCCAAAAAAAGGAGAATCCCGTCGCTGGCTGCGGCAATGCAAGTGTTAGTGCAATCTTGGACCCAAGCATGCATCTATCCTAGTTACCCCATGGGGCGGGCTTGTTACTATTTGGCCCAAAAGTTCACAGGTGAAGGCATCGTGGGGTCGGAGTTGCGTGTAATCATCGTGATTCAAAAAGTTGGGGGTGGGGGTAATTACCGAGAGGGGCATTTCAAGTGAATGGTGGCCAAACAAAATATTTTCAAATCTTAGCCGTTATGTCAGGATATTCCATTACATTAGTAACTGTCATGCCCCTTCTAAGTCACCCTACACGTGTCGCACGGACAAAACCATTTATGTAAGTTACTAACCCCCGACACTGAAACCGACAGTGGCGACAGCGGCAGCGGTCCTTTTTTTCCTCCCCCCTCACTAAATCTGGTTTAGTAGCGACGGTGGTCGTTATTCTCCCTGCCCCTCCCCCTCCCACACATCCCCCACCCCCATCCCCACCCACACACACACTGAATCCGGAGGCGGCTGTCACTTTTCTCCATGTCCTGCCATATCCATTCCCAGCATGTCTAGCGATGCCAAGGTGGTAGCTACATCGGCGACTAATTCGGCTCCGTCGGAGCCAACGTCTCGGGCAAAACGCCAGACAAGCGAAGAAGTGGTGGGGTCTGCACCCCAGGTTAGCTAGAAGTTCAGCCAGAAGTATGCTAAAAGGGTAGCTACGAGCAGCGGGTTGAAGAGAAAATCTAGGCCGGCGATAGAGTGTTCGGCTGGAGTGTAGGATCGTGCAACCCAGATCTCGAAGAAAACCACCTGAGAGAAGAGAGAGAGGTGATTTTTTCTTTTTTGTGCCTTGTCTTGCAAGTAGATTAGTTACTGCAAAGTAGTTTCGAATGAACTGAAAGGTCCCCTTTTTTATCAAATTAGGAACAACTTCGATGAAGTGGACCTATATGAGTTCACGGTTAATATCCGCCAATACACTGCAAAACTAGATTTTGGTTGCGAGAGGGTTGTGTTCGGGTAGGATGTGCATCTGCTTGTCAACTACAAAGAGGCTATGTCTGTTTCGTAGGTGATAGATATGCTTCATGCTAGGATTCCTTGGGGATCTAGACAGAGGGCAAAATTGGTGTGGCATAACATGAGTGATACCTATATGAAAATTGAGCACTCCTATGAGCTTCAGATGCTTTGGGAGGGTTGTGCAACTGATCGTAAGGTGAAAGATGAAGCGATGATTGATGATATGTATGCAGATATGGGAGATCTTGCTGCCAGAGCTTCTACTGCTCGAGTTTACGGACGACCATATGCTGATCAAGCTAAGTTCAATATACACCCATAGGTGGATTCATACACAACAAAACTTGATGAAGGAGTTAATAAGCTAGTTTCATCATGTACTGTGGAGATAGTCGTCAATTCCAAAAACATAATTCTTGTTGAACTGAGAGAGATGATTGGTAAGGAAATAATTATTTTCCCTAAGCAGATGGCATGACTCTGGTGGTGGAATCATAAGAAGCAGGAATTCATAGTGGTTTTCGATACCGATGGTCTGATGCAGATTATGCGACGAAAGAAGCAAACAAGGAAGGTTTTCTTCATGGCTACAATTTCTGATGTTGTTGGACAGGTTGTAGTGGATGCAGAGGCCCCTGTCGTCGCTAAACAGAATGAGGCGATAGACGTTGATCAGATCTGATGAGAGCTGCTACCCAGGGCATGTCATATAGACCGCAAGCTTCCCCTATCTATATTTGTAACAAAGATTGTTGCTTCTTTGAAATTGTGTTGCTATGGTCGTGTTTGTTCAGAGATTGCAATTTGATGTTCTATGAGCTAATGAGATTTTCACACATATCACTCGATGAAAGCATCATTATTTTAATAAGACATAAGTACATTGTAATTGACATGATTATGTTTGTTGAGATGATGTGATGTACTTGTTTATGAGATTATGATTGTTGAGAGATTATAATATAATTATCTGTGAGCTGTTGGTATTTTCGGACATATCATTCATTGAAACCATCACTGAACAAGGTGATATATAAGTACCTTGTAGTTAACATGATTATGATGTAATATAGATTATGATTGTTGAGAGATTATAATATAATTATCTGTGAGCTGTTGGTATTTTCGGACATATCATTCATTGAAACCATCACTGAACAAGGTGATATATAAGTACCTTGTAGTTAACATGATTATGATGTAATATAATGCTCTATGAGATGAGTAGTTTGACTACTTATTATTTAGAAGGAAGTACTATCATGGATGAATGAGCAGTAGGAAGAAAACTTACTAACTAGGAGACAATGATCTATTCGACGGACACTTCTAGGATTTTGGAACAATGGTTAAGTGGTTAGTACAATAAACAGTTCATTAGACCCTAAAGCATAAACCCTAATCCTATATTGTTCGGCACATAAGATTTTGTATGTTGCTATAAGTCAAGCAAATTGGGAAGAAGTACATGATTAATATTATAAATTAAAATGAAGGTAGAGAAAAACTATTAGATATGAGAGAGTAATCCAGCCACGGGACATTGTAGCAAGCCAATTTAGTCAATGTTGCAACGCTGATGCACTTCACTTTCCCTACTCCTGCTCTATCCACTAACTACCCTCCTCTCTCTCCTGACTGTCACCGACGCATCGTCGTAGACACATTCACCATGTCGCCCTAGAATGACGAGGACGACCAGTCAAGCAGCGACAACCTTTTCTCTGACATCGAGTCTTCCCTTCCCAATGTGATTTCCTTTGTTTTCTCGGCAATGGTTAAGCATTGGTAATTACCTCGACCCAATACTTGATATATCCATGCAATCGTGCTTATTTCTAGCTTTTCGTTCTCTTATAGGTACCACTCACGATCTATGACCCCAATTGGGAGGGCATAGATCTCGATTGGTAAGTACCATGTGTCCATGGGCTAAAACTGAGGAAATATGTTGCATTTGAATGCAATAACACTAGAAGAAGGTTTTTGGGCTATACAAATCAGGTGTGCTTTTGTTATGTACAATGGTGACATTAAGAAAATTGTGTAGTGTTATGTTGATAATTAGGTCCCGTGTGTTTTTCTAGGTTGGCCCGATGTGTAAAGAATTAGAGTGGGTGGATCTTGAGTGGCCAAACGCACTTAAGAAATGGTTGTCCCAGTTGTGGGATATGTATGAGCTCGAAAGGTCGGGGAGATTTACAGATTCCTGTGATGCAGCTACAAACAATTACAAACTCTTGGTAGGAAATAAGGATCTAGAAAAACAAATCTAGCATTTGCGGTCAGAACTAAATGACACAATCAATGGTAGCTTGGTGGTGGGAACTGCACAAAAGCTTCAGAAGGTACAAAATGATATGGATCAGCTCATGGAAGAGAATAAGAAGCCAGAGTACTGCATTACAGATCCGTTAAAGGATCTGAAGAAGGAGAGCGAGGTGAACAAGGACAAGCTACAGAGGATGAAGGAACTTTTAGATGAATAATTTTTGCCGTGGTTGTATCTGAAACTAGTTAACTGTAAGACTTGAAATTGTGATATCTTAACTAATACAAATCAATCCTTTAGAAAATAACCTTTCATAAGAAAGCATAGTTTTCATAGAGATAGTTCCATGTTTACAAAATCACTACTACATGGATAAAACATGATTTGGTCCTTCAGAACTCATAGTTTGCAAACTAATTTCAGAATAACTTATAGTTTGGACTGAGCCTGGCATGGAGATGCTTGTTTTCCTTCCTGAGAACCTCCAGTTGGAGGGTTCGTTTAATCAAGTCTGCTTTGGTTTTTACCTGCTCCCTCAGTAGTTGGACGCGTGCCTCCTGCTGGTTCAAGCGCTCCGTCTAGGATGCGACAAGCTTATCAGTAAGCTTAAGATTATCCCCCATGAGATCCTTGATGATCTCCCCCTTCGCAAGCGATGAGGCGATAGCTTTCCGGTGAAGTTCCTTCGAGCCGACGATGTTCACCTTAAAATTGTGGCACTTGTCATAAAGGATCGTGGCTTCTTCTCTCAGGCAGTCATGGGCCACTTTCTGAAAATCCTGCTTCTCCATTTGGATGGCCATCTTGTCCTTTAGCCAGGTTGTCAATTCTGGGTGGATCTTGTCCTTCTATTTAAACAACTAACTAGTATTAAAGTCATAACTTGAAGGACGGAGCTATCTAGGATTGTTCAAAATTTAACAAAATCAACTAGTGGCAAGTCCTAATTCCAATGTCAGAGAAATATAGGCTTTTTCCCAATTCAACAGGACAAAATAGCTGCACATTCCTAATTTCAATGTTAGAGCAATATAGCCTTTTTCCCAATTCAAAACGATAAAGTAGTGGCACAGTCCTAATTTCAATTTCAAAGTAACCTAGGACTATCTCCATCTAAGGGTGATGTGGTTTTTTCCAATGTAACCAAATAATAGTGGCATAGTCATAATATAATTCCAAGCTCAAATACATAATAGAAAGAAAGGAAGATGTCCATTCATGAGAACATAAACCCATAATTAGTTGATAGGCAAGTAAGATAAACAGAGAAATACGTAGTTACTCAAAGATTCTTTAATTACAAAAGAAGTGGGGCATGAACTGAGATTCTTGCCCCCTCTAATTGGATTCTGACTTGGGAATTTCCTGATACGCCTCCATCTTGTACGTTAGCTCCTCGTTCTCCTTGTTGAGACTCTTAAGCATGGTGAGACCTCGGTCCATGTCCTCCTTCATTCGTCTCACTGCATCCAGGCAATGGTCCCTGTCATTGTAGGCTGTGATGGAAGCCTTTGCTTCGCTGATGCGTTCTCTGCGTGTCTTGATAGCTTCGTCCAGCAGGAGGATGCATCTATTCTAGAGATTCTTCTTGTCACACATGAGCTTCATAATTAACTTGATGGTGCCGAATGACTGGGAGATTTTGTTGAATTCTCTATCGCAGCTATCAGTGTTGGTAAAGCTACCTGGAATGGTGATAACACCATTAGGCCCTGTCATCTTCAGCATAAGGTATGTGTAATATGGCACTGCCATGAATCTTGCGAATCCCACGTGCCCGAGAATGGCATGGTACTGTGAGGGCCAATCATATCACTTAGAACTTGAGGCGCTCACGCCTGAAGTTATTGGGCATGCTGAAGATGACATCAAGCCATATTTTGCCCAGGGGATACACTTCTTTCCCCAATATAATACCGTGGAAGTCCATGTCTGATGCCTCCAAGCTGCATAGCGGGATCCACATGGTTGCGAGTGTGCTGGAGAACATCAGATTGATGCTGCTGCCGCCTCGATCAAGACGTGGCTCATTTTGAATCCTCCGATCTATGCCTCAAGCACCAGGTCAGAGTGACCCTGGCGAGGTATTTGTCGTGGGTGATCCGAGCGATCAAAGGTGATGCACGACTCCGAGCCGGTGAGGTACTCAGGTATGGCAGGCGGAGACACTACTAGGAAACTAGCTATAGATAGACAGACCTTCTGTGGCGCATGGTTCTGACCATGCGCCACAAAAGATGTCCACTGGCGCATCTGTGTCAATGCACCACAGAACCCTCAAACTTCTGTGGCGCTTGGACTTTGGAAATGCGCCATAGAAGTAACGTGGGACCCACACCAGGACTTGGTCTATGAAACATCTATGGCCCATTTGAGCATATGCGCCACAGAATTTGGCACTTCTGTGGTGCATATACTTAGATGCACCATAGAATCATCAGGTGGGACCCACAGCAGGCAGGCTTTGACCGTGCTCTGACCAACCATCTATGGCGCATATGGCTATATGCGCCACAGAAGATTATGCCTTCTGTGGCGCATATCGCCATATGCGGCACAGAACAAGTATGCGGGCCCCACGGTCTGGCCACCTATGAACAAGCTTCTGTGGCGCATATATTGATATGCGCCACAGAAGGTCAAACTTCTATTGCGCATATCTACCACATGCGCCACAGAATGCTTCGTGCTACTCAGAATATGTTGAGAATTTCTAGTACATTTTCCTCTTGCTTTTCCCAACTAAACAAGTACCAGTGGCATAGATAGAATACTAGACAATCTACTAGATAGACAGTGGCATACATCATTGAATGAACTAAGCATATAGCCCTTGAACAGCAAAACAACAATGGCATACATCATTGCAAATGCACAAACTACAACAAACATTACAAACTCCTTCACATAGCCGAGGGCGATGGCAGTGGAAGATGCCAAACCTCCCTGTCCACGCGCGTCTGCAGCCTGTGGACGTGCTCCTCCATGGACACGTTGGGGTCGATCATCGACAGCCACCCGATTGGTTCCGCAATGTGCGCACTCTCCTCCGGGGACGCGATCACGGCGTACACCATCATGGCCTTGTTGTAGAGGGCCTCGTGCTATAGCCTGGCCTCCTCCTCGATTAGGCTGACCTCCAAATCCCATGGCGGCTGACTCTGAGCACTGCCCCTCAACCTCGCCCCTCCAATGCGAGTAGGCTACAGGGGACGCGAGCAGGCTCTGCTCTCCAGCGAGTCTTCCGATGAGTTATGAGAAGCCATCAGGGACAGGACGATGCTTTTGACAGGGAGTGTGGTAGATATATAGAAGGGTGGAATTAAACCTAGATGACATTTTGTGCAGATCTAGACGCAGGGTTCTGTGGCGCATATGGTTGATATGCGCCATAGAATTCTATGGCGCATATCATCCATATGCGCCACAGAACCCTGCGTATAGATCTTCTTTTGAATGGGCTCTGGTCGACCATATGTGGGCCCCACAGTCTGGCCACCTATGACCAAGGTTCTGTGGTGCATATGGATAATATGCACCAGAAAAGATCGAAGTTCTGTGACGCATATCGTCCATATGGGCCACAGAACCTGCGTCCAGATCTGCACAAAAAGGTGGCAGCTTTGCACCCCCTCTATCTACCACCATCCATTTCACATCCTTCTTCCCCCTCCTCCCAGCTCGTCTTCCTCCTCTCTCCCACCCCATTGTCCCATAATTTTGTCCATTTTGTTGTATTTAAACCTGCTATAGTTGATAGATTGCTTAGGGAAAGACTTTCTCCAACTTGTAGATCTAAAACACACTTTTATCCTCCACATCTCTATTTGTGTACCACTACCTCTCCATAGATCTATTGGTCCACACTCTCTCACATCACAGACTTGACTCGGTATTCAATCTACTAGGTGAGTAATTGGCCATGAATATGCATGTTTTGTAGGTGTAAAGCTTGTCGCGTGGGTGGTGTGTACATGCGATGCATGGCGCCAACATGATGTTTGTGCATGAAGCTTGGGTGGTACATGAATGTTTGCATGGAAAGAAGTTTCTTGTTGTTGCTTGTCTACCCCGGTGTGGTGCATGTATGTTTGCCGAAATGTTGATTCATTTCTATTTCGGCAAATTTTTGCACCACCCATATGTCCTAGTTTTAGGAAAGGTCATGCCGAATTTTTCTGGCAACCATGCATGTGTGTTTGTGTGTGCATAAGGTGTGGTATCTAATTAGCCTACTCTCTCTTTTTCTCTATATGTGCATACCACGCAGGCAACCATGGTCGTCGGGATGAGCGAAGGTCAAGTTACTAGGTATAATAAAGACGCGAAGGCAGACATGATTCGGAACAACAAGACCCAGATAAGATGTCTATGTCAAACATGCAAACGACTTCGATGAGGAGCGTTGGATCGACCCTGATTCTGGAAAATTGGAGGATCACCTGCTCAGGCGCAGTTTCAGGCGCGACGACTTCGATAAGGAGCCGGCAACAAATGTTGGTGGTCATCATGAAGAAGTGGGTGGGCGAGAAGATGGAGAGTCTTCCGGTGGGCATGGTCATCATGACGAAGAATATACCGACGGGTATGATCATAATGACGCAGAAGGAGATGTCGATGGGCATGACCATAATGAAGAAGGAGAAGAAACGAACACCCATACAATGATAACTTTGTTGTTAAGGAATTGCTAGTCAAGGAGACGAGCAATGCCAAAGCTGCAGCCAGAGAGAAAGCCAAACTGGCGCAAATGGAGATAGATGGGATGAATCCATTGTATCTTGGGTGTCGTCCCGAGGATACATGCCTGAGTGTAATGCTCAAGGCTATAGAGATGAAGGCAAAACACAAATTGACCGACGTGAGCTTCAAAGCTAACATGGAATTCTAGCGCGATCGTCTTCCTAACGGGAACACATTGCCAACAAGTATAGAGGACGCCAAGAAAATTGTGTACCCACTCGACCAACCACATGTTAAATACCATGTATGCATCAATGATTGCACGCTTTATCGTAACGAGTACGCGGAGAGAACCACATGTCCGGTGTGCGGCCATGTACGATACAAGATAAGGAACAAGAAAGTTCCTCGAAAAGTGGTATGGTACTTTCGTATCACTCACCGTCTACAGAGATATTTTGTAGATCCTAAGGAAGCAAAGCTAATGCAATGGCACACGGAAAGGGATAAATCCGAAGATTATCCAGAGAAGGGCAAGATCCTGACACACTCTTCAGACGCTAGCTAGTGGAATGCATTGGACATCGAGTTCGAAGAGTTTGGGGGCGATGCAAGGAACATCAATGTGACACCCCCGGGATTAGGGCTAGACAAATCCCATACCTCTGTCTGATATAAGTCTAACATAAATCTCGAAAGCGTGCACAGATAAAATGAATAACACAACAACGACCCTACGACACAAAACAACTATTACAGCAAGCTCATAACTGAGCGAAAAAACAAAATATTACAAGCATAGGTCACTGACCACAAACATCAAACAACGGAAGGAAAATTATGCTAGTAAGTATAGAAAACTTAACAAATGGCCTAAAAGGCACGAAGCATAACGATGACGTCCAATCTATAGATCCCAGACTGCCAATTAGGAACCCCAAGCTACTCGTCGATGGCGATGATGTAAAGAACTCATCTTCAATGGTAATACTTACCCTGCTGCAAAAGTATCAACGAAGCAAGGGTGAGTACAGGGTGTACTCCGCAAGATTTATGGCTGGTAGAGTTATTTTGCATAAAGCCATCTTTGTTTTGTAAAACAAGAGGGAGAATAATCTCGACTAGTTAGAATATTTTAAAAGGGGATAAGAGAGCGGTATCACTAGCTTTGATCATCTTTTGATATCCACTGAATCATCATCAGCTGAACCTATCTAGGATCACCCCCTATTCCTGAGGAAGCATCCTTAAGCACACATTCTTAACTTGCCAAGTTTTACGATTAGGTTCAAGTTCTCTATGATCTTAGAATCTGGTCTCCAAGTTTGTCCATAACCGTGGACACAGCTTTTCGAAAAGATTTAACACTGCAGGGGTGTACAACTTTACCCACACGTACCAACGGATTCTTAATGCCAGTTAACATTAGCCCTCTTCCTGGGAAGGCCGACAGAGAGTGGTTGACCACGACCTTTACCTTGCTTTCGCCGAGACCATGAGTCACGCACTAGGGAGATGCCGTCGTAACGGTTCGAGTCCCAAAGCCGGTCCCTAATGATGTGCACAAGGTTCAAGATTATGGATGCTGGGCATCTCTTGTTCCCGGCCACACTTACGTACCTGTTATGAATGCACCTCCTTTACCTCCTTCGAGAAGAACCAGAATGCGTATGTCGAATGGAAAGACCAAACTATGTGACTCATGGAATCTACTCGGCAAGTTAGTTGGCCGACGGGGTTTCTAGGCCCCCGTGTGGTTGTACGCTCATCTTGGACTGTAGGCAAGAACTCAGGTCCTAGTAGTGACAAGTATGGGACTGCAAAAACCACAACGCACCGTGGCCTCCCATACAAGCCTTAGCATGTTTAACTTTCATCTCTGATCATACCACGTCATCCTGTCATACTAGGTTCATTAACAGCTCTGATTCATCAACCGGATGGATCAGTGGTAACAACTAAGCATGGCTAATAACAACAGAGATAATATCTCTAGCAACGCTTCACAAGCCAAACCATAGTTATGCTAGGAGCAGTGGATCAGGGAATATAGGCTTCAAAGGTAACATGCATCAGACAGGATTACTCTATCTATTGATAAAAGACTTTAGAATCGTATGCACATGGCAAGAATTGAAATGCTCGAAAACATAGGATTATATCATGTGTGGGGCTTCGCTTGCCTTTGCATGTTGATATCCAGAAAGCATAGCTTCGGACACCTGGTACTTGACTTGATTGTAGTTGATCAAGTATTGGTCTTCGAGCTTCGCTGGTGTTGATCTCGGGCTTCGATCTCGATCTTGATTCTGATATCGTACTCTACCAAAGAAGAACCAAATACCGGAAAGAAGGGGAAACAATCAACACATGGCAACTATGCAATGGTCAAACAAGGATGATGATATGACAAGTTAAATTGCATTGAAATGTAACCCTAAGACATGCTCGACAGTTTAATTGGGGTTCCGAGGGGTGCAAACCCTAATTCGGAGAAACCCCAGATGTATATCAGAGGGGTTGGTTTGTTCTTATAATTAAACTTGTCATGTAAGTTTCTTAACAATGCATGATTATAACTCTAATAGATAGATCTCATTTTTCTAAACATTTTGATATATTATTTGTAATTTTTGATTTAAAATGAATTAGTTATGAATTTCTCCAATTTTAATTCATTTTAAATCATTATTAAAACAATTAAGCATTTTTGGGATTTATTAAATTATTTTCTAGCTAGCCCCACATGTCAGACTTTTATTAATTTCAGAAATCATTTCCAAAAAGAATAAAACCCTGACAAACAGGGCCCACCTGTCAGCATTTTCTTGTCATAGAAAACATTTAAGATAAAACAAAAGGGAATTATGACCTCATGCTGACGTCAGCATCACGTCAGCAATGGAGGTGCTCTGAGATCGAGCAAGCCCCCATCGATCGGTTGCACGCGGGGACACATGGTTGGGATTTCCGGAAAGAGGGGACTAAGCTGGGTCGCGTAGAGGTAACGCCGCCCTCAAATGGTCGTCGGACTAAGGTGGGTCGCTTAGAGGTAACGAGCATCTACGGCGGAGCTCGGTGGCGCACGGCTGGAGGATGAACCAGGAAGCAAGGGGAGCAGAGGAGGGTTCTGGCGTGACCAGCGGCTCACCACGAACGCGATGGATGGGTCGGGGACACGAGGCGAGGCCGGACAGTGATGAATCGACGATGACAACCTCGGCGGACAATGGTGGTTCGGGGTCAATTCCGACAAGGGGGAAGCACCCATGCTTGCGTGCTTCGGCAGGGATGAAGAGGGCGGCGAGGCACTTCCATCAGTTGCCTCGGCGTGGTGCGGGGTGGCGGGAGACGTCGGGGCTCGCTGGCGTCTGCAAGCTAGGGTTTTAGCCTAGGAAGAGAAACGAGAGAGGGAGAGGAAGAAGAGAAATGGGGCATAGCTATGGTTCATCGGCAGCGTCCAGGGGATCTTGTAGGCGCTCGGGGTGTGGCGGCACGGATCTTGGCGTGGGCGACGGCGGCGCTAGAGACAACGAGCTGCTTCGCTACATCCACCGGCGAGGAAGAATACGAGAATAGGACAACAAAGAGGTATGGGCCAGGTGGGCTGGTTTGGGCCTAGGGTGGGGCTGCTGCAGCGCGGCTGAGCGGCAGGTAGAGAGAAGAGTGGAGTGGGCTGGCCTGGGGTGCTGCCTGCTTCTGTTTTTATTTCAAAAACGATTTTCCATATTTTGTTTGCATTTTTATGTTTAAACTTTTAAATTCAAACATGTTTTGAGGATTTCAAAAATACCAGAGGCTTTCGGTAAGTATAAAAAATATTGCAGGGACCCTTTATAACCATTTGGGTTCCATAGTTTTTGCACTTTTCAAAATTTCAACACCATTTGAAATGTTTCAAATAGAGAGTGGGAAATAGGGTTAAGGGTTTTGTGATTATTTTTCATGCATGCATTTCAAAATGATGATGCTCATGAATGCACATTCAAACCCTAATGTCTATTTAGTAAAACTAGGGTTGTTACAGTCAGGCTGGGTATGAGCACCGATGGACTCAATCCTTTTGGCAACCAGAGTAGCACGCATAGCACCTAGCTCGTGTTTGTGTGTCCGTACAACATCCCCCATGGCTCTGCAGAAATCAAAGGTAAGTACACATGAGCATTCTTATTCAGGGGCCGAAACTGCCAGGTATCGATATGCATCTTTATCTCGGGATATTGAAAGAGGAATTAGACACATTGTGGGAAACGTCAGACCGTACGTGGGACGCCTACACTAAAGAATATTTCCCTTTGAGAGCCACGTTGCTCACGACGGTGCAGTACTATCCTGGTTACGCATATGTATCGGCCCAGGTGAACCACGAAGACAATACATGTGTCAAGTGCATGCATAAGACCCCGCATCTCCAGCTACCAAAGGATCTCGGGTCCTTGAAAACCTTGCTCCAAGTGACTCGAAAGTGGCTTCGCATGGATCACCTGTGGAGAAAACGCGGAGACCTGTTCAATGGTAAAGACGAGCTCGAAAGAGCCCCGCATACGAGGAGCGGCAAAAAAATCGAGGAGCTTCTGAATAATTGGGAAGAGTGCCTTGCGCCTGGAAAGAAGCGACCGAGGACAAAGCCGCTTCTAGGTGTATGGAAAGCGAGGTATGTTTTCTGGGACCTACCATACTGGAAGGTCCTCCACACGCCCCATAGCCTCGATGTAATCCACATCACGAAGAACGTTATCGAGAGTCTGCTTGGCACTCTACTCAACATGTTGGAGAGGACCAAGGATGGGCCGAAAGCAAGAAATGACCTGAAATTGCTTGGCATCAAGAAGGAGCTTCAGTACCCTTATAGTGATGATGATGACGATCAGACGGAAGGGACTCCGGGTCACCGCAAAAGGGTTAAGAAGAATGAGCTGGTTGTGCTTCGTGTTGCCTGCTTCACTCTGTGTTAGGAGGAGATCGAGCAGTTTTTCAGGTGCCTCCTAGGAGTCAAAGTTCCTCACGGTTACTCAGGAAAGATAAGCAGATATCTCGACATAGCAAAGAAGAGGTTCAGCAGTATGAAGTCCCACGACTATCACGTGCTGATGACACAGATACTTCCAGTTGCGATACAAGGGATAATGGACGAGAACGTCCGTGAGACGCTGTTTGGCCTGTGCAACTTTTTTGACGTCATCTCTAGGAAGTCGATCGGCATGAAGCAGCTCGACAGGCTATAGGAAGATATCATGGTGATACTATGCGAGCTAGATATTTACTTCCCGTCCGCATTCTTCGACATCATGGTGCATCTGCTTGTCCATGTCGTGGATGACATCATCCAGTTCGGGCCGACATTCTTGCACAACATGATGTTGTTTGAAAGACAGAACGGTGTCATCAAAGGGTTCGTTCGCAACAAGTCCCGTCCCTATGGAGGCATAGCCAAGGGCTTTCTGATCTACGAGTGCATCTCTTTCTGCGAGAACTATCTAACCACCGAGAACGAGGATGTTGGAATACCCACCAAGAAGCACCTCGGCAGGCTTGCTGGGTATGGTCACCGCGAGGGCCACCGCTCAATGCATGTCGGAATTTCTAATTGACGCGCCGACTTTGGCAGGGCACACCGAGTCGCGCTATAACACATTGAATTGCTAAGCCATTGGGTGGAAGAGCACAAAAGCTTGATCGAGTAGGAGTACGTGGACCGGGCCCGCCCTGCTGGAGATATGCCCTAGAGGCAATAATAAATGTAGTTATTATTATATCTTTGTGTTTATGATAAATGTTTACATTCATGCTATAACAGTATTAACCAGAAACATTAATACTTGTGTGATTTGTAAACTAAATTAGAGTCCCTGGTAAAGCCTCTTTATAATTCTAGCTTGTTGATTAATAGATGATCATGGTTTCTTGATCATGAACATTTGATATGTTGTTAATAATAAGGTCATATCATTAGGAGAATGGTATGATGGACATACTCCTATAGATAAGCGTAGCATAAAGATCAAGTCATTTTAATAGTTCAATTTCTATAAGCTTTCTGATACATTACCTAATTCCTTCGACCATGAGATCATGCTAATCACCATCACCGGAAGGATGCTTTGATGACATCAAACACCGCACCATAACTGGGTGGCTATAAAGGTGGTATTGAGTGTTCAGAAAGTATGGGTTGAGGGACATGGATCAAGAGTGGGATTTGTCCATCCATATGACGGATAGATATACTCTGGGCCCTCTCGGTGGAATGTCATCCAATTGGCTTGCAAGCATGTGACTGGCTCACAAGGGATCACATACCACGGGAACGAGAAAAGAGTACTTATCAGTAACAGGGTTGAACTAGGTATGCAGAGATACCGACGATCAAAACCTCGGATAAGTAAACTATCGTGAGACAAAGGGAAATTGGTATCGTATGTAAGTGGTTCATTCGATCGCAAAGTAATCATAGAAATATGTGGGAGCCATATGAATTTCCATATTCCTCTATTGGTTATTGATTGGAGAAGTGTCTCGATCATGTCCGCATAGTTCACGAACCGTAGGGAGACACACTTAAGGATTCGATGTTGTTGAGTAGTTATGGAATGATGAGTAAGAGACCGAATGTTGTTCAGAGTCTCGGATGGGATCCGGGATATCACAAGGAGATCCGGAATGGTCCGGAGAATAAGATTCATATAAGGAAAGTCATGTTTCAGAGTTGGGGAATGATTCCGGTGTTTTCACCAGGAATGTTCTAGAAGGGCCCGGAAGGTCCGACACTCCGGAGGGGAAGGGTACATGAATGTGTCATGACAATATGGAATGATTGCATCATGTACTAGGTCACTTTGCTGGGAAAAATAAAGAGAGAAATCCAATCCTAGTTTGAAAGTCAAACGCCAATTTGAAAAAGTCAAACGGCAAGTTTGCTTGGTGGAGGGAGAGTAGGAAACCTACTTGGGGAGGAAGTCTCCTCCCTCCACCCACCGGCCAAGGAGTTCGAGTTGGGGGAGGACTCCCTCCTCCCAACCGGCCACCCTCCACCTATATAAGGAGGGGTAGGGCGCCCCCTACCCCTCACACCTAAAACCCTAGCCCCAAGCCGCCGGCCTCCTCCAAGTCGCCGCCGCCTAGGGCCTCCTCCCAAGTCGCCGACTAGGGTTTCCCCAAACCCTAGCCGCCGGATACACCTCTCCCCTTGGTGCTTCTAAACCCTAGATCTCCAAGGCACCTCTCTTGCTCCACCATACTCGCTCCGGCTTAAGGCGAAGCCATACGGGATCTCCCCTCTACTTCCGACACCACGTCGTCGTGCTGCCGGAATCGCGAGGAGAGTGATACAACCTCCGCTGCATGGTAGAACAAGGGAGAGGAAGGTCTTCATTGAGTACCGAACGTGTGACCGACTGTGGAAGCGCTGCCGGAACGTAGCGCCGGAAGGATCGTCTACGCGATCTTGAGATCGGCAAGAGTACGACTACATCACCCACGAGAATCTGCTCTCGTTAATCGCTTTGGAATCTTCGAGGGTGAGTTCCTCTATCGACTCGTTGCTACAATCTAGTAGATAGATCTTGGCTTGTTTGTTTGCATGCAGTAGAATTTTTTTGTTTTCCATGCTACGAACCCCTACAATGGTATCAGAGCCGTGTCTATATGTAGATCTGTTGCACGAGTAGAACACAATGGTCATTGTGGGCGGTGGTGCTTTTATTCTCAATTGCCTTTTGTGTACTTTGCATCTTGCGGTATGATGGGATGAAGCGGCCCGGGCTAACCTTACATGACATCGTTCATGAGACTTGCTCCACGCTTAACATGCAACTTGTATTGCATAAGTGGCTTTGTGGGTGTCTGTCTCTCTCATCATAGTATAGAACCAATTTACAATGGACACTTGATAGTTCAAGCATCAACGTTGTGGTTCTTGTTCGTAAGTTAGAGAGACACTTATTGAAAGCCCCAAACCACGTAAAACATGCAAAGAAAATTAGAGGCGTCTAACTTTGTTTTGCAGGGGTGTGTTGTGATGTGATATGGCCATGATTGTGATTATATTTTATGTATGCAATGTTCCTTATTGTAAGTTGGCAACCGAAAGGAGCCATATAATTGTCTTTAAATTCTGTTAAGACCTGCGTGTCTATTCAAGGTAGTTCTAATAGTTGAAACTGGTGGACGACAACCATGAAATGACGCCATTGACCTTGACGCCATACCGGTGATGATGGAGATCATGTTCGTGCTTGAAGATGGAGATCGGAAGCAAGGCCATATCATATCACATATTATGAATTGCATGTGATGTTAATCCTTTATGCATCTTGTATTGCTTAGTTAATGACGATAGCATTATAAGATGATCCCTCAAGCACACAAATTTCAAGTTTTAAAGTGTTCATCCTTAGTAAGCACCATTGCTAAAGCTCGTTGTTTCGAAGGACTACATGATGATCGGGTCTGTTAGATTCTGCGGGTGTATACAACGTGAGCAAGCCAGATTTGCTCATGCGGAAGCTAAGGTTTGATCTTGACGAGCCTAGCATGTACAGACATGGTCTCGGAACACGGATCACCGAAAGGTAAAGCATGAGTCATATAGTAGATATGATGAACATGTTGATTGTTCGCCATTGAAGCTACATCAACTCTCGTGATGATCGGTTTTGATGTGGTGGATTTGGTTCGTGTGATCACTAAAACAATGTGAGGGATATTGTTTTGAGCGGGAGTTCACCTAGATTAATTTAACTATTAATTAGAACTCAATTTTTCATAAACTTAGTCTAAACTATTGCAAATATGTTGTAGATCAATGGCGGCCCCTACCATCAATTATAATGCGTTCCTAGAGAAAGAAAAGTTCAAAAACAATGGAAGCAACTTCGCGGATTGGTTCCGAAATTTGAGGATTGTCCTCAATGCTAGTAATTTGACCTATGTGCTGGATGCACCGCTGGGTGAACCACCTGCAGCTACTGCTAGCGATGAAGTAAAGAATGTTTACATCACTCGGAAGAATCAGTACTCCACAGTTCAGTGTGCTATCTTGTATGGTTTGGAATCGGAGCTTCAGAAAAGGTTTGAGAACCAAGACCCACATGATATTGTCCGTGAACTCAAAATGATATTTGAGGCTCACGCGGCAGTTTAGAGTTATGAGGCTTCTGAAAAGTTCTTTAACTGCAAGATGGAAGAGGGCAGCTCCGTCAGTGAGCATGTGCTTAAGATGTCTGGGCACACAAACAAACTCCAAAGTTTGGGTATAGTGATTCCTAATTCTTTGGGGATTTACCGTGTCCTCCAATCACTACCACAAAGTTACAAGAACTTTGTGATGAACTACAATATGCAAAACATGAACAAGATGTTGCCAGAACTCTTCTCCATGTTAAAATCTGCATAAGTGGAGATCAAGAAAGAGCACCAAGTGTTGTTGGTCAATAAGACCACCAAAATCAAGAAAGGCAAGTCTAAGCAAAAAGGAAACTTCAAGAAGGGTGGTAAGAAAGTTGCCACACCGACGAAGAAGAACAAGGCTGGACCTAAGCCTGATACTAAGTGCTTTTACTGCAAGGGATAAGGTCACTGGAAGCGAAATTGCCCAAAGTACTTGGCGGATTTGAAGAACGACAACATCAAGAAGAAAGGCATATCCGATATACATGTTATTGATGTGTATCTCACTAGTCCTCGTAGTAGTGCCTGGGTATTTGATACTGGTTCGGTTGCTCATATTTGTAACTCGAAACAGGTGCTGCAGAATAAACGGAAGCTAGCGAAGAACGAGGTGACGATGCGCGTTGGAAATGGATCAAAGGTTGATGTGATCGCGGTCGGCACGCTACCTATTTATCTACCATCGGGATTAGTTTTATACTTAAATAATTGTTATTTGGTGCCTGCGTTGAGCATGAACATTATATCAGGATCATGTTTATTGCGAGACGGTTACTTGTTTAAGTCCGAGAATAATGGTTGTTCGATTTATATGAGTAATATGTTTTATGCACATGCACCTTTGATATATGGTCTATTATTATTGAATCTCAATTGTGGAAATACACATATTAATAACATTGAAGTTAAACGTTTGAAATTGAGCGATAACTCGACCTACATGTGGCACTGTTGTCTTGGTCATATTGGAGTGAAGCGTATTAAGAAACTCCATTCCGATGGACTTCTTGAATCACTTGATTTAGAATCACTTGAAAGATGCGAAGCATGTCTGATGGGTAAAATGACTAAGACTCCATTTTCTAGGATGATGGAGCAAGCTACGGACTTATTGGAAATCATACATACCGATGTGTGTGGCCCAATGAGTGTAGCATCGCGCGGTGGTTATCGTTATGTTCTTACCTTCATGGATGACTTGAGTAGATATGGGTATATCTATTTCATGAAACATAAGTCCGAAACTTTCGAGAAATTTAAGGAATTTCAAAGTGAGGTAGAGAATCAACGTAACAAGAAGATTAAATTTCTACGATCTGATCATGGAGGTGAATATCTAAGTTACGAGTTTGGCGAGCATTTGAAGAAATGCGGAATACTTTCACAATTGACACCACTGGGAACACCACAGCGTAATGGTGTGTCTGAACGTCGTAATCGAACTCTCTTAGATATGGTTCGTTCTATGATGTCACTTACAGATTTACCGCTATCGTTTTGGGGTTATGCATTAGAAACAGCCGCATTCACTTTAAATAGGGCACCATCTAAATCCGTTGAAACGACACCGTATGAATTATGGTTTGGGAAGAAACCAAAATTGTCGTTCCTTAAAGTTTGGGGTTGCGAAGCTTATGTAAAGAAGTTACAGCCGGACAAGCTTGAACCCAAAGCGGAAAAATGTGTCTTCATAGTATACCCGAAGGAAACTATTGGGTATACCTTCTATCATAGATCCGAGGGCAAAATCTTTGTTGCTAAGAATGGATCCTTTCTAGAGAAGGAATTTCTCTCAAAAGAAGTGGCTGGAAGGAAAGTAGAACTCGACGAGGTTGTTGAACCATCTATTGAACTTGCGAGTAGTGCAGCACCGGAAGTAGTTCCTGTGGCGTCTACACCAATAATATACGAAGCTAATGATGATGATCATGAAACTTCGGTTGAAGTTGCTACAGAACCTCGCAGGTCAACGAGAACTCGTACCACTCCTGATTGGTATGATCCCGTTATGAGTGTCATGTTGGTGGACAACACCGATGACCCTGCGACATATGAGGAAGCGATGATGAGCCCAGATTCCAATAAATGGCAAGATGCCATGAAATGCGAGATTGGATCCATGTACGAAAACCAAGTATGTACTTTGGTGGACTTACCGGATGGCCGGAAGGCTGTCGAGAACAAATGGATTTTCAAGAAGAAAACAAATGCTGATGGTAATGTTACTGTCTATAAAGCTCGACTTGTCGCAAAAGGGTTTCGACAAATTCAAGGAGTTGACTACGATGATACTTTCTCACCGGTAGAGAAGCTAAAGTCTGTGAGGATTTTGTTAGCAATCGCTGCATATTATGATTATGAGATATGGCAGATGGATGTCAAAACGGCGTTCCTCAATGGAGACATTGGTGAAGAGTTGTATATGATGTAACCCAAAGGTTTTGTCGATCCTAAAGATGCTAACAAGGTATGCAAACTTCAACGGTCCATATATGGATTGAAACAAGCATCCCGAAGTTGGAATCAACGTTTTGATAAGGTAATCAAAAATTTTGGTTTTATACAAACTTATGGAGAAGGTTGTATTTACAAGAAAGTGAGTGGGAGCTCTGTAGCATTCTTAATACTATATGTAGATGACATATTGTTGATTGGGAATGATGTAGACCTTCTTAATAGTGTCAATGATTATTTGAATAATAGTTTTTCAACGAAAGATCTTGGAGAAGCAGCTTACATATTAGGCATAAAGATTTATAGAGATAGATCGAGACGCCTAATATCATTGTCACAAAGTACATATTTGGACAAAGTTCTTAAGAGGTTTGGAATGGAAGATAGCAAGAAAGGGTTCTTACCCATGTTGCCCAATACGAACTTGAGTAAAACTCAAAGTCCAGCAACAGAAGAAGATAGAGAAAGGATGAGTAAGACTCCCTATGCCCCAGCCATAGGATCTCTAATGTATACCATGCTATGTACTAGACCCGACATTGCGTATGCTGTTAGTTTGACTAGCAGATATCAAAGTGATCCAGGAGTGGATCATTGGACAACGGTCAAAAACATACTTAAGTACTTGAGAATAACTAAGGATATGGTTCTTTCTTATGGAGGTGATGAACAGCTCGTTGTTAATGGTTACACCGATGCTAGTTGGAACACCGATCCGGATGATTCTAAATCTCAATCTGGATACGTATTTACTTTGAATGGTGCAGCAGTTAGCTGGAGGAGTGCAAAGCAAAGCGTTGTGGCGAGATCTTCAACTGAATCAGAATACATAGCTGCTTCGGAGGCTTCACAAGAAGCGATATGGATGAAGGAGTCCATTACAGAGCTCGGTGTGGTTCCAAGTGCGCTGGACCCAATGTCTATCTACTGTGATAACATGGGCGCCATAGTCAATGCGCAAGAACCGAGGTCACACAAGAAGCTGAAGCACGTCAAGCTACGTTTTCACGCTATTCGAGAACATGTCCAAGATGGTGACATAAAGATTTGCAAAGTACACACAGATCTAAATGTGGCGGATCCGTTGACTAAACCTCTCCCGAGGGCAAAACATGACCAACACCAAACTGCCATGGGTGTTCGGTATATTACCATGTAATCTAGATTAGTTGACTCTACTCCAAGTGGGAGACTGTCGGAGATATGCCTTAGAGGCAATAATAAATGTAGTTATTATTATATCTTTGTGTTTATGATAAATGTTTACATTCGTGCTATAACAGTATTAACCAGAAACATTAATACTTGTGTGATTGGTAAACTAAATTAGAGTAACTGGTAAAGCCTCTTTATAATACTAGCTTGTTGATTAATATATGATCATGGTTTCTTGATCATGAACATTTGAGATGTTGTTAATAACAAGGTCATATCATTAGGAGAATGGTTTGATGGACATACTCCTATAGATAAGCGTAGCATAAAGATCAAGTCATTTTAATAGTTCAATTGCTATAAGCTTTCTAATACATAGTAACCTAATTCATTCGACCATGAGATCATGCTAATCACCATCACTAGAAGGATGCTTTGATGACAGCAAACACCGCACCGAAACTGGGTGGCTATAAAGGTGGCATTGAGTGTTCGGAAAGTATCGGTTGAGGCACATGGATCAAGAGTGGGATTTGTCAATCCATATGACGGATAGATATACTCTGGGCCCTCTCGGTGGAATGTCATCCAATTGGCTTGCAAGCATGTTACTGGATCACAAGGGATCACATACCACGGGAACAAGAAAAGAGTACTTATCAGTAACGGGGTTGAACTAGGTATGCAGAGATACCGACGATCAAAACCTCGGATAAGTAAACTATCGTGAGACAAAGGGAAATTGGTATCATATGTAAGTGGTTCATTTGATCGCAAACTAATCGTAGAAATATGTGGTAGCCATATGAATTTCCAGATTCCTCTATTGGTTATTGATCGTATAAGTGTCTCGATCATGTCCGCATAATTCACGAACCGTAGGGAGACACACTTAAGGATTCGATGTTGTTGAGTAGTTATGGAATGATGAGTAAGAGACCGACTGTTTTTCGGAGTCTCGTATGGGATTCGGGATATCACGAGGAGATTCGGAATGGTCCGGAGAATAAGATTCATATAAGGAAAGTCATGTTTCGGAGTTGGGGAATGATTCCGGTGTTTTCACTAGGAATGTTCTACAAGGGTCCGGCACTCCGGAGGGGAAGGGTACATGAATGTGTCATGACAATATGGAATGATTGCATCATGTACTAGGTCACTTGGCTGGGCAAAATAAAGAGAGAAATCAAATCCTAGTTTGAAAGTCAAACGCCAATTTGAAAAAGTCAAACGGCAAGTTTGCTTGGTGGAGGGAGAGTAGGAAACCTACTTGGGGAGAAAGTCTCCTCCCTCCACCCGCCGGCCAAGGAGGCCGAGTTGGGGGAGGAATCCCTCCTCCCAACCGGCCACCCTCCACCTATATAAGGAGGGGTAGGGCGCCCCCTACCCCTCACACCTAAAACCCTAGCCCCAAGCCGCCAGCCTCCTCCAAGTTGCCGCCGCCTAGGGCCTCCTCCCAAGTCGCCTACTAGGGTTTCCCCAAACCCTAGCCGCCGGCTACATCTCTCCCCTTGGTGCTTCTAAACCCTAGATTGCCAAGGAACCTCTCTTGCTCCACCATACTCGCTCCGGCTTAAGGCGAAGCCCTGCGGGATCTCCCCTCTACTTCCGACACCACGCCGTCGTGCTGCCAGAATCGCGAGGAGAGTGCTACAACCTCCGCTGCTTGCTGGAACAAGGGAGAGGAAGGTCTTCATTGAGTACCGAACATGTGACCGACTACAGAAGCGCTGCCGGAACGCAGCGCCGGAAGGATCGTCTACGCGATCTTGGGATTGGCAAGAGTACGACTACAACACCCACGAGAATCTTCTCTCGTTAACTGCTTTGGAATCTTCGAGGGTGAGTTCCTCTATCGACTCGTTGCTACAATCTAGTAGACAGATCTTGGCTTGTTTGTTTGCAAGCGGTAGAAATTTTTTGTTTTCCATGCTACGAACCCCTACACGCCCAAAGAAGAAAGGAGACGTAACAAGAGAGCACAACTCCATCTTCACGGGTTGGTTCAAAAAAAGGCTGCTGGACAATCCCCCGCGGACGTCTTCTACGAAGATCAACAACTCATATTCTCCTCGTCACAGGGCCCAGCATATAACGTAAAGACCTATCAGTCGTACAACATCAACGGTTATAGATTCTACACCGAGGAAAAGGACATGTATAGCAAATATCAAATCTCTAGAGTAACTATGACGTCCTTCGCCGATGACAAGACTACTGTCATGGAAAGATTCTTTGGAAGGATCGAGGAGATATGGGAGCTCGACTACAGTGGAGAGACAGTACTGATGTTTTGTGTTAGATGGGCCAAGAACGTCAAAAAATAAGGCCGGTATTTCACCACATGCGTTATACCTGATGCCAAGTCGGCAAAGAACGCCTCCGCGAAAAACGAGTCGTGAATACTCGCTAGCCAAGTTGATCAATGTTTCTTATTATCGACCCGTCAAAGACCAGTCATGTTGTGGTGAGGAGGGGCAAGAGGAGCATCATCGTAATGGAAGGATCCACCAACGAGCAAGACTTTGACACGAACGGAGATCCGAAAATCGAAGAGGAATTCGACAAGTACTTCAACATGCCTACTACTACTATAGTAAGAAGAAAGACCACACTACCTACTAAAGGTTGTCCATTCATGAGAAGAAATCTCATACTGCCCGGGCTAAAGTATTGAACCGCGAAGAAAAAGGGCAAGAATATTATGAAGAGAGGCAAGATCGAAACATCACATGATAACGTGTGACATTTTTTGTGTATTAATTCATATGTGTGCTTGCAAATATATATTAGTTAGAGACTAAACATATATCGTGATATTCGTGTGGGTATACAAATTCACATGCGTTTGTGAGAAGCACAATATATACATATAATTCGGGAAGGTTTTTTGAATAAATATACAGGTGTATGTTCTTGGTTTTAAATATATTTGTAACATATAATTTTTAAACAAAGAACAAAAAAATTGATGCATCCAGGATTCGAACCTGGCTGCCACAGGTTCATGTCCAACTACATGCCTCATAACTACTAAGCTAGTTTCTATTTTGTGTCCAACTACGGCCGCGTGCCGTTTTTGACTAAGTGCCAAAGTTTTGTGGCGCATATCACAGGAATGAACCACATATGTTTCAACTTCTATGGCGCATTCCAGTGATATGCACCACAAAACATTGGCACTTAGCCAAATAACCGGTTTGGCCGCACGACCCTTTCCGATAATCTCTAGATTTCCTCCATTTCCCCCGTGCTCCCGAATCGAACCCTAGCCTAGCCCGAACCGCCGTCGCCACTCGCCCGCATGCCTCCGCTGCCGCACGCCTCCATATCTTGCCAGTCACTCGCCCGCACGCCTTCGCCGCCACACTCCTCCACCGCTCTCCCTAGCACCTGCACACCGGAGGTGGAGGAGGAGCCCGTGGTGGAGGAGAAGCCCTATCTCTTGCCCCTGCCGACGTAGCCCGTGGAGGAGGAGATCCACCGCCTCCACTGGAACCCGTGGAGGAGAGCCGCCCCCGTCACCAGAGCACGTCCGTAGTGCACAGGAGGAGAAGGGCAGTGCACCGGCGTCTGGCGCGACCTCACCGTCCATCGGCGTTCACCTGCTACCCACCTAGGTAATGCTCTGAACTAGTACTGATCTTGGATTAGGGTTAGGGTTCGTTGGATTTTATGGGCACCGCAATAGGGTTCTTGGGAATGCTCTGTAGTTTGCTGATTAGGGTTAGGGTTCTTTGGATTAGGGTTAGCGCCACCTAGGTAATGATCTGAACTAGTGATTGCTAGGATAGTAATACACTACCATGTCAGATATGTGCACACTAGCAAGAATAGCAACAATCAATGTTAGTTAAACCTTTTGTATATATTACAATCAAAAAACAATAGGACAGTAATAATTTAAAGTATGCTCTGAACTAGTGAAATAACATGAACATCCACAATAGCAACAATCAATGTTAGTTAAACCTTTGGTATATATTGACACATATCACACATTTTGGTAGTGTAGATATTGATGTTAAATGTTGTCTCACCGGTAATCAAATAGCTTAATAGAAAAGGACATCCCTTGCTTCAATAGTGTGGTGGTGTTAACTAAAATCTAGCAGCAGCCCTTGCTGTGTGTCACGATCCACCGGTTGAGTTTGCTTGCCTGCTGGCCTAGCTAGAGAAGGTCTGCAGCAGTGAGTGATGGACCATTATTGAGATCCACCAATAAATATAATAATAATGCGAAATCAGTAAGTGGGAATCAAGTATTAAGCTAAGATGTATACCAAACCTTTGTAATATTTATTGTTTGCTGATTGTTGCTATTGTTCCCCTTTTGTTGAATCTGCACACTTTAAATTATTACCAGGGATATGTGCCAATCTATCTCTATGACTTTGTCACATAGTTGTGCTGGGTGCTTCATCAATGTTTGGGTGTGAATCAAAATGTCCAATACCTCCTGGTCTTGCTGAATAAAAGAGAGTGGGGAAAATTATTCGATAAAACTGTTGCTACTTGGAAGAGTTTCAATGGTATGTTGAGGACAGGAACATTTCATAACCTATGACCTTAAATAAAATACAATTCCCTGTTTGCCACTCCTGATCACCTATTTCCTGTAGTCAGATTAAGTAGCCTTCTCTTTAAGTAGAACATTCTCATTTCCTAAAAAGAAAGGTTATTGTGAAGTATGACACCTTTGTAGCATAGAAAAATGGATTATATATTCCAATAAACAATTGTTAGACTCTTTTAGCTGAACTTTTTCTCATTTATACCCACAACTACAAGCAGAACCCACAAACTACTGTGGTGCTAATGTTGTTTATTTATATGAAATGGTGTTGCTGTTGTTTGTGTATATGATATGGTGCTCCTAATCTTTATGTATATGAAATGGTGCTTTTATGCTGTTTATGTTTATGAAATGGTGTTGCTGCTGCTGTTTATGAATATGATATGGTGCTAATGTTTTTTATTTATATGAAATGGTGCTGCTGTTGTTTGTGTATATGATATGGTGCTACTACTGTTTTTGTATATGAAATGGTGGTGTTGCTGTTTATGTATCTGATTGATGATGGATGATGTAAGAGAAGGCGGCGATCATGGATTGGGTTATTTTCTTTGTGTGTAAGAATGATGGATGGGGTCAATGGGGTTGTCAATGGGGCCATGGGGCTATTTGTTCTTGCAGGGATTTCAATTGAGTTGCCCGTTTCTCCCGAAGTGTTGATTAACTTCAGTTTCGGTTGAGAAATGGGCACTCGTAGGTCCAAAAATTAGCAAAGGTCATGCCTAATTTTTCGGTCGATATTTGTGCTAACTTTTTACCTTTTTTAATAATAAAGTGCAAACATGTCGACCAATGACAAGGCCGGTCCTTCTAAGCACATGAGCGTCATGGATCAAGCCCGAGAGGCCAACAAGTCGTTCTGGGGGGACGTACCAAGAGAATGAGGAGGAGGAGGAGGAGGAGATGAGAATGACACCACCACCGGCGACCATCGTCGGAGGTGCTGGGGAAATGAGGGAGATCCAGATAACGAGGAGGACAACGACTATGATGGAACTAGTGAAGGTGGGGAGGAGGGTGACACCACCGCCGATGGCGGCGAGCACACGGATGGCGGTAGCGGCAACCCGGCCGCTATACAAAAGAAGAAGAAGAAGAAGAAGAAGAAGAAGAAGAAGATTAAGGATTGGAAGCGGCAAGTGCTCGCCAATGTTTGTGATGAGTTCACTGAGGTCAAAGAAAGTGGCCAACCCATTGCGACATGCAACTCGGGTGCATCATCCGAGAAAGCATGTCGATCAACATAGAGTACATCCGAAGTGCTGCCAATCGGGCTTTGGTTGAGAACCTCCTTAAGAAGCTGTACAAGTGATACACATTCCCAGAGAAGTTCAGAAACCTGGAGTGAAAGAACTTGGTGAACAAACTACCACTGACACACATGAGCAACGCCTTGAGAAGCTGGGAAACCTGGGTAAAGAACAACATTGACAAAGGTGAAAGATGGGAGATTATAAGTAGGAAAATACGATGCTCGCCAAAGAAGAGTTCAAGGTATTTAAGGCGGACTTAGCTACCGCTGACTCTAAAGCATGGATTGCATGGGGAAAGAGTATGCGAGAGCAGAACATAGGTAACCACCGGCTTGTAAGCAGCGGATACGGAGGGAAACAACCCATTTGGGACAAGGAGGACACCGAGATTGAACGCCTGGGTAAATAGAACCCATGGCATAAAATCACGGACTTGCAGGTCTGAAACTTTGTCCGGGCCCGCTACTACCTGGAGCCGATTACAGGGGAGTTCGTCACCGATGACCCGGAGGTGAAGACCTTTGAGGACGAGCTGGTAAGGAATTTACCGCGGATCTCTCAAGAGTTTATAATTAAAATAATTAAGCCAAGAACCTAAATGCATGGGTTCACCCCTCCTTGTCTCTCTACAGGAGAAGTAATTGAATGCTACTGGTGTCTTGTCGTCCCAGGATTCGACGGCGGAGCCATACGACAATTTTTTCAATAGGGCGATGAATGCTTACAAGAAGAGGGACAAGAATTTTCTGCCAAAATTAACTAGTCGTGTGTCCGGCTTCGATAGGAGCATGAAGTTTGTTGAGTACTACAAAGAGAAGGCAAAGAAGAGAAGGGAGAGGAAGAACCAGTCGGCAGCTCAAGATAAAGCCGATGTTTAAGAGCTGAAGTTGAAGGTGAAGACATTAGAGGAAAAAGTGGAGGAGAAAACAGTGGACAGGTTACTGGAAGAAAAGCTCTGCGCGATCATCACCCTTGGGTTGTTCGAGGGGCTAGCTGTTTGGAATGCGGCAGGTCGACAGGGGCCGATACATGTGCCCAGCTTTAGCGGCAGCAACTCGAGCATCAACGTTAACGCGTCGCTAGACTTGGTCACCCTGTTGGCCACCATCGCCGCGACGCAGCCGCAAGAGCTGGTCGTCGCACGGCTGCCCCTGCAGCTCCCGCCAAAAATAACAAGCCACAGCCGACGGCGGCGCCACCGCGGGAGAATGCTGATGATAGGCCTACCGCCGGGACAGGTCGTGTGTAGACATTAGCCAAGCTCAGCGCCCTCACCAAGGTAACTAATTAGTTACTCCGCTTCATCTTCTTTATGCGCCTTTGCTGACTTCCACCTCGATCATGATGCCCAACATATGTGTTTTGACTCAGGATGTTGCTTGTGTACTACTCCACAAAGTTGTTGGTGGCGAGTTGACGGATGTTGCCAAGGGCAATATCATACAACCGACGAACCGCATGATGCACAACAATCCAATGGACGATGCCGTTATGAGTGTCCAGATTGCTCGGGTGTTTTCATGGTGCGATGACATGGACACCCCCTTTCAACCTTAGGGAGCCGATGAACACAAGACCCTTGCAGAATGCCACAGCTGGCCCTTGACATGGCTGAAGTCTCAGATTTGTCTTGTGGGGCACACCGGCACCACCTCGATCGTTCGGCAACCACCTCAGAACCAGCCATCATCGTCGCCACCACCTGTCACCACCAACAACTGTTGGGAGCGTGTGGGACGCCACAAGGTGAAGCCATCGCACAGCAACCGTCGTCGCCCCCGCCACCACCATCACCACATGGTGGCAACAACGAAGATGATTAAGAATTTATCAACATCGACGACTTCATCAACACCGGTGCCGAGAAAGGATTGTCCATGCCTTCTGTGGATGAAGAACTCTTCGTTGCTCGCGACAGTCAAGGTGGACATCCCACTACATGCACGCAACGCCTGGTTTTCCATGGTTTTTCTCAAGAGACGCCTCCGGCCTCCGATCAACAGGAGAAACCTGCTGGATTCGTCTTTAGCCCTGGCACACTCTAAAAGGCGGCCGTTGAGCACTTAGCATCCCCAGTAGAGGAGCCTGCTCAGAAGAGGAAGAAGCACATGAAGAGAGGTAAGAAAGCCGAGAGCGAACCTACTCCAAAGAGGATCTAGGCTAAGGATGACGTTGTACCAGCCCGCGAGGATGGCTTGCCGAGGATGCATGTAGTCGGTGAAGCGATACTGACTCCGTAGCTTCTTTGCCTTGCTCGTGGACATATGCTTGCTTTGAATGATGGTATCAAGACACTAGGGGGCATGCTTCTTAAAGACAACGATCCAAATTACCTGGTTTTCACTGTCAAGGTTCCATTGGACGTGGACTTCGTCCATGAAGCCCCCGCGGACGTGTTCTTCATAGCGTACGAGGATGTCTTTAAGCTGTTTCTCTCGGAACGGCTGGACTATAACATGGTCCGCCTATTCGCGCTCAATTTGGCGATGAAGACCAAGAGAGAGCAAACCCCCTATATCGCGATAGTGGATCCCTACTACATGTGTGATAGCCAGTTGAGGGAAGGATCAAAGACGCGTGCCATTGCAACGGTGTACCTCAAGAAGTTCCTGGTGGACCATAAGAGGACGAACACGCTTATTTTGCCTTTGTTTCCCGAGTAAGTACACACATCCGCTAGCATTGGTAACTTAGGCTTTCTAATAGCTTTCTTCCTTTGCCCTTTTCCAACATCCTGTTTCAATCGTGTTGTGCAGAGACAAATACTGCACACTCATCATCATTTCCACAAAGTACTCGCTAGCAACGTATTTCGACTCGTGGAGTAAGAAGAAGAAAGACTGCACCAAAATAAGGAGTGTTCTGAATGAGTCTCTTGAGGGTTATGCTAGAAAGGGATGCCCCTTCGTCAGCAAGGGGGAATGTTTCAACAATGGCATACACGTGTTAAAGCACGTGCTCGAGTTCCCCTGCATCAAGGAGCCGGCTACTGGCAACGCCAAGGAGGCCTTCTAAATCATGCATCACCTTAAAGGGTTTGTTCGGGATTGCCAGAACCTAACTCTACCATCTAGTCTCCGAGCATGGGCCGAAAATTTGGCGCAAACCAACGATGATGATCTTAGAGAAGACTTCCATCACATCCAGGTTAAGTTGTCAGAAATCATCGTGGAAGATTTCAACACAAGGGGAGGGGTCCTAATACACAACAGAGGGTTGACTAAGAGGGAGATAGAAAATATTCTTCGTAAGCAGGGTGACAACATGACGTGGATGACGAAGGATGGCTATCTACCGTTCCCAAAGCCAAGCGTTAGCAGTTCTCAATGATCGATGTGTGCGCCTAGAATTATCATATATGTATGTGTGTAGTGTTGTGCCACAAACTATACTACTGTGGTCATATGTTCTAAACTTCACTATTGTGATCGTTGTCATTGAACTTCTATGATTTTGATCGATATGCTATCTTTTATGTTTACTGATCTTTTGCTTTAGTTTATGTGAATATATATGCATGTGAACCAATTTAGTTATTTCTGTTGAATGATTTACTAATATGCCTTATCTATAGAGATGACGAAGTGGTACGTGGTGTACAAGGGTTGGGTTCCAGGAGTCTATGATGAGTGGGAGGACTGTCAGAAACAGGTGTACAAGTTCAGCAGCAACAGCTACAAAGGATACGCGACTCGAGAGGAAGCGGTAGACAAGTGGAGGAACCACCTGTGGAAGGAGAACCGGATGAAGATATTGCTAATGCTCTTGCTCACGGTCATCACAGCTGCATTCTGTTTGATTCTAGTGTAACCGGTGACCACTTCATTTGTAATGTGAGATGGTGAACTTTGTACCAACACTTGTATAAATATTCGCCAGCTTGTCACTTGTATTGTAATATGATGACCACTTGTGTACCTCGATCGGGCTCTAAGTAGTGTGATGGCACTATATTCCTGTTTGTATTATGTTTGTTTTCATATACTAAGTGAAATATACTGTTTCTACTGATATGTGTATAATACATGTATAATGCGTGTATAATACCTGTATAACACCTGATTATGGACCAATACTGTTTTTTTAATACCTGAAATACACACCTGTGGCGCATGCAAATAACCTTCTCTGGCTCATACAACTTCTGTGGCGCATTTGCCATAATGCGCCACTGAACAACGGCATGTGGCGCATGGGGCAGAATGCTCCACAGTAGTATCATGACTTCTGTGGCGCATTTCAAAATGCGCCACAGAAGTTCTCATCAGTGGAGACATAATAGTGGCGCATCCAATATGCGCCACAGAAGGCCAAAAATGATGCGCCACTAATGAAGGTTTTCCTAGTAGTGAGAGGTGACTGCCAGGTTGACCTATTAAGTGATCGTCTTCTGCACCCTACTGGATGGTCGTACCTTTTGTATCATCATGGCCCCCAACGACTGCGGGTATGGCTCTGCTTTGTTGTTCTAGGCTGGGGCAGCAACAGGCTGTGCGGGTGCTCCCGGTAGCGGAGGTGGGGCTCCATGTGCTATGGCTCCTAGGGCGGGGGCGAATCCTGGGTTCACCGCCTGACGCCGCATCTAGGCGTACCCTTCGTGGAGCTCTTGGAACTCCCAGCAATCTTTGAGCATGTGGTTGGCCTTCCTTTTGCCATCATGCTTCTCGATGTAGAAGTGGATGGTGCACGGACCCGATAAAGGCGCTGCCATGTTTGTGTTGGCTTTCCGTTGTCGAGGTAGTTGCTATTGCAACACCCGTCGTTGCGGTTTCCATCCTCGCGGCGATCAGTGTAACCAGCCGCGACCATATCGACCTCTTCACGCTCGTCGTATATGCGCGCTCTTCTTTTTCCTCGGCGATCGCGTCGGCTGTCGAAGTTGTCTTCGTCATCTGAACATGTTTGGTTGATGGTGTCCTCACCATCGGCCTAGCGATTGGCGATGTCCATCAGATGATCAATGGTTTTGGGCTTGACGTGCCCGAGCTCTTCTCTGAATTCGCGGTGCCTTATGCTGATGTTGAAGGCGTCGATTTCCCTTTCCTCCGAGATGTTCTCGGCGGAATTCTTGATGATGGACCAACACTGTATGTATGAGCGGATACACTCGTTGGACCATTGGTGAAGAGTGCATATTTGCATCATGTTTTGTATTATTATTTGCATTGTAGTGGTAGGATCTTGGTGTTTTACGGTGTTCGCACGCACCTTTTATGTTTATTTTCACCAGGATTAGAACAAATGATGGATACGATGGACACAATTCTTGGACCAGTTGTATTTGTGTGAAAAGGAGTAAAAACCAATGTAAATCGCTAAATTGGGAAATATCAATAACACCAGCAGAAAATCTGAAGCGATTGGAGGACATAGAAGGTTTAACGACCAACTATACGGCGGGAGCAAATTTTTCGGCCATATACTTGGCGCCGCCACCGCCTCCTCAAATAGTTTCACCCCCTGCAACTGGATCGGGGAGACGACATACAGAACGGCCAGAAATCATAGAAACCTCACCTCCAGAAGGGATCTGGAGGAGGAACTCGTCCACCGGGGATCCATCTTCACCCTACGCAGATGCAGGAGGCTAAGGCATCGATCTTCATCATCAATCGCTGCATCACCACCATCTCCATCCATCCCATCTACATCTTGTCTAGATCTTGTTGTAACTTCTATACTCGTTGTGGATTTATACAAGTACTATTCATTTATGATAGATTCCATTGTTTTTTCCATGATGTTGATTGCCTCCATGTCTGAGTAGATCATTAGTTCGGGAGATGGAGAAACCCTAGCATGAGATTGAAATAAGATAAAGTTTATTATGATATTCATCATTGTGACCATGTGTTAGATTGTCTTCATATTAATATTGGGAGAAGTCGACCTCTCAATATTTGCCTCTTGTGGAGACTTGATGGAGGGAACTACTTGTTGGTAGACGGAGGTGTGCTAGAACTTACAGTGACTTGATGACCCACAAGTATAGGGGGTGTATCGTAGTACTTTCTATAAATAGGAGTGTTGATCCCAATGAGGAGCAGAAGGTGCTGAACTATGGTATGGAGCAGGAACTACTTAGCAAACGGAATTTTAGTGGTTTTCTGACAAGGCAACAAAACAAGGAGCAAGTAGTAAATACAAAAAACAAATGGAGCAAGTGTCCCAATCCTTTCTTAGCAAAGGACAAGCCGGTGGAAATACTTATAAGGACCAAACGTTCTCGAGGACACATGGGAATTCTGTCAAGTGCTTTCGCTTCAAATAGCTGATTACTCTTCTCTGGTGTTGGAAGTGTTGTGTGGGTGAACCTGTGCTAACATACCGCCCTTCGTAGGACTAATACATACTTGTGATTAAACCCCCTACAAACATCCGTAACTACAGGAAAGTAATTAAGATATAAATCTAACCACAGCCTTAAACTCTGAGATCATACGCTCCCTTTGTCACTCTGGCAACCCCACAATTAGTAGCCAAATACACAATGCATTCCCATAGGGCCATAAATGGTGAAGTATCATGTAGTCAACGTTCACATGATACCACTAGAAGAATAGCACCACAACTTAAATACTAAACCATTGAATAATAACTCATAAAAAATTCACTACTAACAACATGACTTCTCCCATGTCCTCAAGAACTAGACGAACTACTCACAAGACATCATATGGATCAAGATAAAAGATGATATGGTAATTGATAACAATCTGAACATAAACAATAATCCAATGGTTCCACTCACAAGCATCAACTACAATAGTAATCAACACCGGGAAAGTTTCCCCTAATGAACTAAACAATATCCAACACAATTGTTACAGCGGGATGGGAGTGGTGATGATGGTGCTGGTGGAGATGATGGTGTGGATGATGATGATCCTGATGAATCCTAGCTTGATGACGGTGTTGATGGCGACGGTCTCCCTTCTCCGAGAAGGAATTCCCCCGGCAGAATCTATCTGCCGGAGAGATATTTCTCTCTCGGTGTTTTCTGCCCCCCAGAGGCGGTGGAAATCTATCTGTGGTCGCTCCCCTGGTGTTGGGGTTCCGTAGGGAAGATATAGGAAAAGGGGCGAAATCGGAGGCCAGGCAGGTGGGCCACACCTGCCCTAGGCGCGGGGTTAGGTGGGCCCACGCCTAGGGGGTTGTGGGCCCCCTGAGGCCCCTCTTCGCTCCTCCTTCTGGCTTCCTTAGTCTTCTGGTAAAATAATATGTTTCCATATTTTTATGGTATTTTTCTGATCTTTGCGAAATTGCACCGAAACGCCTTCCTTTCCATCAGAATCTAGACTCCGGTAGTCCATCCTCCAGGAATCATCCAACATGCATAAACAGATGAAAATCCATAAGTAATACCTCATAATAAGACAAATATCAATGAATAGAGGTCAATTATGATATAGAATGGTGATGCAAATTGGACGTATCATGACTATAAAGCTGTTGGCACTCCTTACGTGTCAACTTGGTGAAAGAACATTTTATAATCCCTAGTGTTTTGTGTGTTAGATAACAATATCAAGGACTATTTAATGTGTGTTGAAGTGTTGCGGCTCTCTTTGAGAAAAAGGGAAAATGATTCTACCTTTGGGGGCGGATAATCCGCCCCTCCCTCTTCCCAAGCAGGCGCAAACCCCAGAAGGGGGCGGAGTTTTGGCCGGATTTTCCGGCACCGCCGGATAATCCGCCCCCCTTGCTCATCGCCAAGGCGCAAGCCCGAGAGAGGGGGCGGAGGTTTGGCCGGAATTTCCGGCTTGGCCGGATAATCCACCCCTAGAGGGGGACGGATTATCCCCTCCCCCCCAAGATCTTCACCAAGTTCACAGGCACCAGCCCCAGAGAGGGGGCGGAGATTCCCCCGGAGAATCCGCCCTTGGGGCGGAGTTTTCCCAGGGGGCAGATAATCCGCCCCAAGTGGGGGGCGGATAATCCGCCCCCAAAGTTGTGCAACGGCCAGATCTGGGGAGGGGTATTTAAGCCAGCCTTCCCCCTCCTGCCAGATCTCTTGATTCATTCAAAAACTATGAGATCTGATCTGCAACCTCCATCCAAGAGAGCTCCACCTAGATCCACCCAAAGGCCCCGTCCCTTGGGGAATCAAAGGAGGAGAACTCGATCTTCATCATCAGCAATCAAACGCTTCATCTCCTCTCCATTCATTTGGAGAACCACCGATATATTATTTCTTTCAAATACCTAGATCCTTGTTTTTGTTTATATTGATAAACCTTGTTCTTGTGGCAGCTTTTTGTCATCTCGGGAGCCCCCAATTCGGTTCTGGGTGTGTGCCCCGATAGTATTGTAAAAGGCACCGGTTCCCGCCTCGAAGGGATCCAATAGTGGAGATGGTGGATCAGGCCTCTCGTGGCGAGATCCATCGGAGAATAGGGTGAGGACTATTGTGGCGTGGTGGTCTTAGAACCACCCACCCCTCCAACGCAGATGTACTTCCCTTAACAAGGAAGGAACTGCGGTAAAACAAATCCCTGTGTCTCCACGTGCTCCACTACGGTTTCCTCGCTCCTCTCTTTACGTGCTTAGTAGTTAGGGTTGCATATAGGGAAATTCTCATAGTTGCATATCTAGAGAATTTACTTTGTGTCAAGCCTAAAATTGAAAAAGTATTAAAAATTGGTTAGCACCTATTCACCCCCCACCCCCTCTAGGTGCCCATACGATCCATTTCAATTGGTATCAGAGCCTCGGCTCTTATTTCGGGCTTAACCGCCTAAGATAAGTATGGGTTCCAAGGTAGATGGGAGTGATGCTCCGGAGGTAGTCACCATGAACGATCTCAAGACGTTGGAAACAACCTTGGTGAGTTCAATGGAGGCTAAGATGGAAGAGATGCGTCAATTGATAATGCGTCTCTCCACATCCGCAGCATCACCTCCATCTAACTCTGAGGATACCTCTCCGCAATCCAAGGAAACGGGTAAAACTGTTTCCAAAGATAACGAAGTGGTTGGTGATGATACTAGCAAGAGCTCCTCCTCGAAAAAGGATAGCAGTAAGGATGGATACAATGAAGTTTCTCATGTGTATTCCCCTGATCCACCTATCCCTCACCCACATATACATAATAGGGGTGATCTACCCAAACTTTCTGCATCTACTTTTTCTCAATGGCAATTTTTTATGAAGTCTCATGTGTGCAATTCCTCCATTGAGTTGTGGAAAATCATAGAAAATGGTCTTCATGTTGGAAACCCCAAGAATATCACAAGAAGAGAAATTGTTGATAGCCAACTCAACGCTACAGCTCTACACATGATACAGCTTGGTGTGGGTGACAAAGACATGCCACACATTCAGCATCTTAGCACAACTAAAGAAGCTTGGGATGCCCTCACCGAGCTCTTCATCGGAAATGAAAGTATGAGAAGGAGTAGATATGATGCTTTGAGCAACGAAGCTGAAGGATTCTATATGCTGGATGGAGAAGACCACGAGGACATGTATAGGAGGCTCAAGGCTATAGCCACAACCTTTAGAAACCATGGTGCAGCTCATGTTGATGATGCTTGGATCAAGCGCAAGTATGTTAGTGCTCTTATGCCATTTGAGCCCAAAGATTTGAAAATTCTCCAAGGTAGGCATAACTATCACCTCATGTCATCCAATGAGGTAATGCAAGAAATGGCCGCTTTCAAAGTGGATGCCAAGAATGCCGAAGATGCTCGTGCTCGAGCTATGGGGATGCAAAAGGGGGTCAACATGGCCTTGAAGACTAGTGTGATTGATCATGATGAATATGCGGTAGAAGGTTTGGACTGTCCTGAGGATATAAAAAGGATCCACGGACAATACTTGGCTCTTTATGCAAGAAACTTTTGGAAAGATCCAGCCAAGGCTAAAGCTGAACTAGAACGCAAGAGTGGAGCCTATGGAAGAAAAGAAAATGGTCCCAAGCTGAGAACATGCTTCAATTGTGGTGACCGGCTGCACTTTGTAGCTGAGTGTCCATATCAAAGTAGGGAAGATAATGGAGGAAGACTTATTTTCAAGGACAAGTCAAAGGCTCCACGCAAGAAACAGTTTGTAAAGAAGAATGCTCCCTTCAAGAAGCAACCGAAGATTGTTCTAGTGGCTCAAGAAGAATATTCATCGGGAAGTGAAGATGAGGACGAGGATGATAACTCTCAAGAGGTGGCTGCTATAGCCACCACATCTACAGCAACATCTCTCTTCGACTCTTTGAATGAAAACATCATCAACAAGAACGCTACTTGTCTCATGGCAAGAAGCTCTGAGGTAATGACTTCTAACTCTTCTTTATATAAGGCTATAAGTTACATGGATGATCCTACTAGTCTTAAGGTTAAAGAAGAGATTCTTGCTTTGGATTACATCTACACTAACTTGAAAGGTGAGCACAAAGTTTGTTTTGAAGCTCTTATGGATCAGCTGGCCCAAAATGAAGCACTCCTCGAAGAAAAGGGCAGAATTGAAAGGGAGGATGCAATGGAAATTGCATCCTTAAAAAATGCTCTTGAAGAAGAAGAAGAGGCTCGGGTCTCTCCTGAAGAGAGGCTTGAGTCTATTGAAGAGTCACATGAAGAAATTGTGACTAAACTTGTTAGGAAACGTGACAATGCAGTCACCAAAGCAAAGAAGTTAAAGAAGGAAAAGATTGACTTTGGGGCTGCTCATGATAGACTCTCCGACGAATTGGAGAAACTTGACAATGCTCACAAGGCGTTGAAAAACGATTTCTCCATTCTCAATGAGTCACATGATCAGCTTCAAAGTCGATTGGCCAAATATGATGCCCCTAGCTCATCCAACTTAACATATAGTAACAAGGAAAATGCTAGTGTGGAAAAAGAAGTGATCAAGGACATCACTCCCAAGGACAAAGGTGTGCTTGATGAAGTCCTTGGCAAGCAAAGGTCAAACCATGGTAAAGAGGACTTGGGTATGTCACCAAGTCCAAGAAAAATAAAACCAAGAAGAATAAGTCCAAGAATGTTCAATCAAAAACAAGCACCGCTGAGAAGAATGTCACAAAAGACAAGACTAACAATATTGGTTTTGCAGGGTCTCACAATTCAAATTATGAACTCTTTTGTGATGTTTATGGCGATGTTTATGCTTATTATATCGGTCCCTTTGATGAATATATTGCTTGGTCTATTTGGGTCCCAAAGACCTTTGTTATTAACATGAAAGGACCCATTGAAAAATGGGTACCTAAAACCAAGTAATTCTCTTGAGGCTATGCTTAGGTGGGTGAAATAGGTGCTGGATAGTGGCTGCACTAGTCATATGACCGGAAGCAAGGAGATCATCACGGAGATGCGTCCAAATCATGATAATATCACAATCTCCTATGGTGATAAGTCTAAATCTCAGGTATTGGGTCTTGGCAAGGTAGTGGTTTCCCACGATATTTCTCTCGTGGACGTCATGCTTGTTGAGACCCTCGGTTACAACCTTCTTTCTGTTCGTGCCCTTGGTAAGATGGGTTTTGTTGTTTTTATCGATGATGATTTGGTGGTACTCTTGTGGATCAAGTATCTAAAGGTCGCTTTCGTTGGATATGTTGAAAATGACCTGTATGTGGTGGACTTCTCGAGGAAACTATTCGGAAGGCCGACGTGGGCTGGCTATGGCATCGCCGTTTAGCCCATGTCAACATGAGAACTTTGCAAAGTCTCCAGAAGGGTGGCCACATCCTTGGACTAAAAGACAATGTCTCTTTTGCCAAAGATCGTGTTTGCAGGGCTTGTGTAGAAGGAAAAATGCATGACTCTGCCCACAAGAGGAAGACTATTGTGTCATCAAAGAGGATCTTGGAATTACTTCATGTGGATTTATTTGGTCCTCCTTCTCATGCAAGTCTTGGTGGGAAGAAATATTGCTTGGTCATTGTTGATGATTACTCAAGATATACATGGGTCTATTTCTTCAAGCTGAAAAGTGAGACTCAACAAACTTTCATTGACTTTGCCAATGAAGTTCAATGTCAGCAAAATGTTCCTATCTTGACAATAAGAAGTGAAAAAGGCTCTGAATTCAAGAACTACACTTTGAATGAGTTTCTTAGCGAAGAGGGGATTAGACATCAATATTCAGCTACGTACACCCCTCAACAAAATGGTGTAGCCGAAAGGAAGAACCGAACTATGATGGATATGGCAAGATCAATGTTGGCTGAATTCAAGTCTCCCTATAATTTTTGGGCTGAAGCCATATCCACTGCTTGTCACTCATCGAACCGGCTCTACCTTCAAAAGATTTTGGACAAGACTCCTTATGAAATACTTACTGGTAACAAGCCCAACATCTCATACTTCAGGGCATTCGGGTGTAAGTGTTTCTTTCTTATTAAAGGTGTCCGTTTCTCAAAATTTGAGTCTAAGGCTTTAGAAGGTATTTTTGTTGGTTACGGTGCCGAATCCCACACTTATAGAGTCTACAACAAGCTCACTGGGATTGTTGTAGAATCTTGTACTGTGGAATTCGATGAAAATAACGGCTCCTTTGTAGGGCAAGTTGATGTTTGTGATGCAGATGTTGAAATACCCCAAGATGCCATAAGAAGAATGGGCGTGGGATTTTTCCGCCCCATTGAGGAACCCCTTGTGGCGGATCGGGAAGGACAATGCTCCACTCATGTGGAGCCCTCATCTACGCAAGATCAACAAGCTCCTACTGTTGGAGAAAATCCTGCATCAACACCGCAATCTGCTGAAGATCATCTGTCCCCTGGACAAGTTGGTAGTCCCAGGCCGGACTATCCGCCCCCTCCAAGGGGCGGACAATCCGCCCCTGGCACCCCAACTCATTCCAGAGGATCCGAAGGAGAAGTCAACAACTCTGGAGCTCCCAGGCCGGATTCTCCGGCCCCCGAGGGCGGATTATCTGGCCCTGGGTCTCCAACTCCTGTCAGGCACTCTCAGGAAGAAGGTTCTAGTGCTTCACCTCCCAGGCCGGATAGTCCGGCCCCTCCAAGGGGCGGATTATCCGGCCCTGAAGAACAAACTCAGCAGCAATCTTCTGGTGTTAACACAGATCAAGATCAAAGGCAAGGCAGTGATCAAGACAAGGATACAAATACTGAATCAACTCCTTCCAGAAACAATAAGGACATTGAGGCTCGTCGTCAGGCTCGTGCTGATCGGAACCTTGAACTAAGGGGTCACACTCTTGACAAGGTTGTTGGTGATCTTCGACGAAGGGTATCCACTAGAAGAGAACTTGCAAGCTTCTGTGATCATCAAGCTCACATTTCCATGGTTGAACCGAAGAAGGTTTTTGATGCTCTTGAAGACCCCGATTGGGTTGTTGCAATGCATGAAGAATTAAATAACTTCGAACGCAACAAAGTTTGGAAGCTCGTAGAGAAACCAAAGGATTGCCGCAATGTTATCGGCACCAAGTGGATCTTCAAGAACAAACAAGATGAAAATGGCATTGTTGTGAGGAATAAAGCACGATTTGTGGCTCAAGGATTCTCTCAAGTGGAAGGAATTGATTTTGGCGAGACTTATGCTCCTGTGGCTCGTCTTGAGTCCATCCGTATCCTTCTTGCATATGCAGCCCGTCATAATTTTAAATTACAACAAATGGATGTTAAGAGCGCTTTTCTTAATGTTCCTCTACATGAGTTAGTATACGTCAAGCAGCCCCCAGGGTTTGAGGACCCCAAATTTCTGAACCATGTCTACAAACTCGATAAGGCGCTCTATGGCCTTAAACAAGCCCCACGTGCGTGGTATGAGCACCTTAAAGAGCTTTTGCTAGACCGTGGATTCGAAGTTGGGCAAATCGATCCCATTCTTTTTACTAAGAAGGTTAATGGGGAGCTTTTTGTATGCCAACTTTATGTAGATGACATTATTTTTGTCTCTACTAACCAAGCTTTTAACAATGAATTTTCAAAGCTTATGACTGACAGGTTTGAGATGTCCATGATGGGTGAGCTAAGGTTCTTTCTTGGATTTGAGATCAAACAACTTAGAGAGGGAGCCTTTATGAATCAAGCTAAGTACATCCAAGACATGCTCAAAAGGTTCAAGATGACGGATCTCAATGGCGTTGCTACCCCAATGCAAACAAAATGTCATCTTGAGCTCAATCCCAAGGGTAAAGACGTGGATCAAAAGGTATACCGATCCATGATCGGCTCTCTCCTTTACCTTTGCGCCTCTAGGGCCGATATCGTGTTAAGTGTAGGAGTGTGTGCAAGGTACCAAGCCGCTCTTAAAGAAATCCACTTAGTGGCGGTCAAGTGAATCTTCCGATATTTGGTTCATTCCCCAAATTTTGGGTTATGGTATCCCAAGGGTTCAAGTTTCTCTCTATGTGGTTACAGTGATTCAGATTGGGTTGGTGACAAAGATGATAGGAAATCAACCTCTGGTGCATGTCAATTCTTGGGCAGGTCTCTAGTGTGTTGGTCATCAAAGAAACAGAATTGTATTTCACTCTCAACCGCCGAAGCTGAATATGTTGCTGCTGCAAGTGCTTGTACACAATTGTTATGGATGAGGCAAACTTTAAAGGAATATGGTGTCAATTGTGACAAAGTGCCTCTGTTATGCGACAATGAAAGTGCTATCAAAATTGCTTACAATCCCGTGCAGCATACAAGAACAAAACATATAGAGATTCGCAACCACTTTATTAGGGATCATGTTGCTCGTGGTGATATTGCCCTATCCTTTGTGAGCACAAAGAACCAACTTGTTGATATTTTCACTAAGCCTCTTGATGAAGCAAGATTTTGTTATTTGAGGAATGAGCTAAATATCATAGATTCAAGGAGCTTGGCTTGACTACCCTTGCACACTCACTTGCTCTTATTCATGTATTTCGTTTAGATGCGGGCATAGACATAGGGGGAGTGTGGTCCTAATTGGTTGGGCCAACCCTCCCCCCATAATGCCGAAAGCAAGTAAAATCTTTCCCTCAATATCATTTTGTGATATGTGGGTCATCGATGAGCATTGGTTTTGAACTCAAGATACATCTTCGCGGTGTCATGCCATGCGCTCCAACATGGTGGCTTCGGCCACCGCCCTCTTCCTAGAGAAGAGTTGGTTTCTCATGGGTCCTGTTGGATTTTCTTGCATATCTCATGTTCTTATGGAAAACTCACTCAAATTTGGCTGTTGTTTGCTTTGATTCTTGCAAATTTGGGTGTGTAGTACCATCTCAGTTTGATGCTCTTAACCCAAGCCTTTCTCTCCCTCCTTGAACCATCTATTCTTGCACACATGTCCTCTAAAACACCATCGAGGGGTTTGCTAGGATGCTTAGGCCTTAATCTATAATTTACAGAATTTTAGGGGGGGGCGGACTATACGCCTTAAGTGGGGGCGGATTATCCGCCCCGGGCGAAATCGGCCCCTTATAGGCTGGGTCGGGGAGGGCTTGCTCAAACAGAGCAGCCAGTCCTCCCCCAACCCTACCTCTGCTCCCCAGCCGCCGCCGGAGCATCCGCCTCTCCCGGAGTCAATTCGACCACCGGATTCTCCAGGCTCTCCCCGGATCTTCTTCACCTCGCCTCCGGGTATCTTCTCCTCCGCGATTTTCCTCCAATGAGTGAGGGTAACTCCCTCATCTCTCTCATTTTGTATGGGATGCATTTTATTTGGTGGAAATCTCGTTGTAGACGATCCATGGTGTTGTTCCTTACATGCTAGAATCAGTAGAATTGCAACCCTAGTACCCGATCTGTTTTGCCATGGTAGATCTGGGCCAATCCAGAAAATTTCTGCGGGGGGCGGATTATCCGCCCCTGCCAGGGCCGGATAATCCGGCCTGGAGATTAAAACTCTGGTCTATTTTGGTCCTGCTCCTACAATACACATCGTTAGTTATGGGTTGCATTGCTACTCTTTATCCATGTTTTCTCCTGGAATTGTGTGTATGCTTATCTCCATGCTATCCCTCTAATGCTTTTCACAGGTGGTTCCAAGCCGACCAAGACCTTCGTCCATCGCTCCCGTGCCCGCTACCTCAATCCTACTGCAGAAGGGAAGTTTATTGACGAGACCGATGTCAGCAGAGAAGCAAGAGAGGCTGAACGGATGGCAGAGGCAAGTAAGAAAACTAAGAGGCCCGCATCTCGCAAGGGCAAACAGTCTCGGCCCAATTACAAGGCTATGGACAGTCTTCAGTATGCCACCATTCGCCAGACTGATTATTATGATGAGGCTGACAGTGATGGTCCCCCCGAGGACTCTATGTTTTGGAATGCCCACTTTCGGGCTATTCATGATGATGTCTATGCTACTCTCAAGCTTCGCCCCATGCACCCCATCAACTTGACTGCGGCTCAATCCAAGGCAAGGCTCCTTGAGGCATTGGAGGTGACCAACAAGATGGGGCTTCACCACCTTATGACCATTCAATGCGACTATGACTCATCTGTGGTGCGGCAGTTTTTCTCCACACTTGTGATCTGCGATGATCAGTGCCGCACTATGAAGTGGATGACCGGGACTACAATGATTCAGTCGGACTTTCGCACCTTTGGGCAGGTTCTTGGTTATGCATTCCATGGCCGTGACACTCCTTCGGGCCACCGTATCATTTCTCCTCTGAAGCCATCCAAGGATACTGCACTTGCTCCTTGCCTTTCTTCTGATGGTGTTGCTGGTAATTTTGCTGGTCTCTCTCCCTTGTATGCCTCCCTTGTTGGCATATTTCGGGACTGCATCGCTCCTAGTGGTGGCAACAATGACAGGATCCGTGGCCACCTAGTTCCACTCCTTGCTTTTGCTCACGAGTGTGCCACTAACTCTGGATCAGCCACAGGTTACAAACTGGATGGCATGGACTATATTTATCATGAGATGACGGATGCTATGATCAACAGGCTCTCTATTCCTTATGCTCCTTTCATAATGATGCTCGTCAAGCATATGTTTCCACATGAGGATTTTGGCACTGCTCTGGATGGAATTCACAAGCCCAAGAAAATCTATAACAAGGCTCAGAAGACCCATCACCCTTCCACTACCCCGGAGTCCTTCATGCATGATGCTCAGGCTAGTGGTCATCGTTCCACGGTGTCCCCAATGGCACGCGAGGTTAAGCAGCTCACTTGGTTCCAACGGCACATTCTTTGCATGGGCATTGACACTCACAAGGGCCAATATGAGGCTTACCGCAGGGATCATGAGAGGGATCACAGGGAGCAGCTTATTCTCCACCATGTCTCAGGTGCCACTGGCCATCCACCTCCCCCCACTGCTCCGGATCCGTATGCTCAGTGGAACACCTCAGGGATCAACTATGGCGAGCTCGAGAGTTTCCTCTTTCCTCCTCCACCGAGGGCACCCACTCCTCCAGCTGATGATGATGATGATGAGTATGATGAAGAGGAAGGGGACGGGAATGACTACGACGAGGATGAGGAGGAGTGATCTTCAAGGGCGTTAGCATCGCTCTTCTTCCTTTTTGGCGTTTCGATGCCAAAGGGGGAGAAGTAGTTCTATTAGGTCTCGTGGATTTGCAAGGGTCGGGCGCAAGCATCTTTCTTTCATTCATTTTATTTGCTTGCTTGTGCCTCTTTAGCGTGAACTCATTTGCTATTTGTGTTTGATTGTGTAAGACTTTGTCGTGCTCCACTAAGTTTGGTACTATGTGTGGTATTCATGGAATTCCGGATTTATCTATTGTGGATCTCAGGGAATTCTGGATTTATCTATGGAGGCATATTTGATGGCATATGGAATCATGGACCTATATAATGTATGCATCAATATTGCTGGTATTGTTGGGATGTGCTAGGAGGCTATCAAACAAATTATATTCTTTGGCTATATTCTCATCCTGGTGGTATGACCTTGTTTTCCAAACCACCTTGTTTCAATTATCTCTGTTATGGAAGTTGTGTTCTCTCTAGTGTGTGTATTTATATTCAAATGCAAATTTTAAATATGCACACATCTAGGGGGAGAGTCTTTCATTGTTTTAGGTGGCATTAGCCGGTTTCATTGCAAATCCTAATATTGTCATCTAACACCAAAAAGGGGGAGATTGAAAGAACATTTTATAATCCCTAGTGTTTTGTGTGTTAGATAACAATATCAAGGATTATTTAATGTGTGTTGAAGTGTTGCAGCTCTCTTTGAGAAAAAGGGAAAAGGATTCTTCCTTTGGGGGGCGGATAATCCGCCCCTCCCTCTTCCCAAGCAGGCGCAAGCCCCAGAAGGGGGGCAGAGTTTTGGCCGGATTTTCTGGCACCGCCGGATAATCCGCCCCTCAGGGGGCCGGATAGTTCGCCCCCCTTGCTCATCGCCAAGGCGCAAGCCCCAGAGAGGGGGCGGAGTGTTGGCCGGACTTTCCGGCTTGGCCGGATAATCCTCCCCTGGAGGGGGCCGGATTATTCGCCCCCCCCCAAGATCTTCACCAAGTTCGCAGGCGCCAGCCCCAGAGAGGGGGCGGAGTTTCCCCGGAGAATCCGCCCTTGGGGCGGATAATCCGCCCCAAGTGGGGGGCGGATAATCCGCCCCCAAAGTTTTGCAACGGCCAGATCTGGGGAGGGGATATTTAAGCCAGCGTTCCCCCTCCTGCCAGATCTCTTGATTCATTCGAAAAAGACAAGATATGATCTGCAACCTCCATCCAAGAGAGCTCCACCTAGATCCACCCAAAGGCCCCGTCCCTTGGGGAATCGAAGGAGGAGAACTCGATCTTCATCATCAGCAATCAAGCGCTTAATCTCCTCTCCATTCATTTGGATAACCACCGATCTAGTATTTCTTGCAAATACCTAGATCCTTGTTTTTGTTTATATTGATAAACCTTGTTCTTGTGGCAGCTTGTTGTCATCTCGGGAGCCCCCAATTCGGTTGTGGGTGTGTGCCCTGATAGTATTGTAAAAGGCACCGGTTCCCGCCTCGAAGGGATCCAATAGTGTAGAAGGTGGATCAGGCCTCTCGTGGAGAGATCCATCGGAGAATAGGGTGAGGCCTATTGTGGCGTGGTGGTCTTAGAACCGCCCACCCCTCCAACGCAGATGTACTTCCCTTAACAAGGAAGGAACTGCGGTAAAACAAATCCCTGTGTCTCCGCGTGCTCCACTACGGTTTCCTCGCTCCTTTTTTTACGTGCTTAGTAGTTAGGGTTGCATATAGGGAAATTCTCGTAGTTGCATATCTAGAGAATTTACTTTGTGTCAAGCCTAAAATTGAAAAAGTATTAAAAATTGGTTAGCACCTATTCACCCCCCCCCTCTAGGTGCCCATACGATCCATTTCACTTGGTAACCGATAAAACTCACGGAACAATGTCCATGCCATGGGATACATCCTACCAGGGTAAAGTCCCTTAATAGTGCAGTAATTCGATTGCTGTCTACTATGCTTATGAGGATGATGTGAGCAGTGGTTGCTTCCTATTCGTACAAATACGGAGGTCCTCCCACACATACATAGTTGATAATATTCGTCATAATAATGTTTACATTAGCCCCTTTATAAATTCTAGAGGTGTATCCGCTACTCCCTAAGAACTCTTTTTCCCATTGCAGTTTCAAATCTCTTTTACATAAGCGATACTTATTTTATGTATACATTTGTTTTTACTTTACTTGTTTTTATCTTATACAAAAACCAAAAAACACATTTTTACACAACACTCGCATTATATCTTGTTATTTAGAATGTTATTTAGCATTTCTATTTTAGTAGTTAATTCAAGAGTTATTAGACTTTAGACTCCTGCTCCATGTGGGATCGATATATTTATTTCGAAACTAGCTAGAAATGATCTGTGCACTTGCTACAAATGACTGAGTTTGAGCATTTGCTAGTTCTAACCCACTCAGCCACTTTGGGAAGCTCTATGATATTAATAAAAGAGATAACTCCAACGAGAAGACAAGGGGGTTTGAAATAAATCCTCTACAACTTGGTATTCTACACAAGCAGCAATTTACTAGAGATGAATAAGATCCTGATCCTTATGAGCATATTGCATGCTTCAAGGATATATGTGGCACTTTTCAATTACCGGGGTATACTGCTAATGAGGTAAGGATGAAACTCTTTAGTCATACTTTGACTAGCATAGCTCTCTCATGGTATAGATCTTTACCCCCCAGAAGCCACTACTACCTGGGATAATTTAGCTTGTGAGTTTCTAGACAAGTATTATCCATTATCAAAATCTTTTGGAATCAGGCGTCTTATAATGACTTGGAGGAACCGTCCTAATGAAGGACTAGTAAGAGCTTATATAGGATTTAAAGATTTACTTAATCAATGTCCTAGTCATGATTTTCCTGAATGGTATTTATTGCATATATTTTATGGTGGTTTAATTGAACCTAATAGTTTGAACTAGACTCTTGCACGAGAGGAGCTTTTATGAATCTTCCCATAACTAAAGCTTGGGCTTTACTTAATAGAATCTGCGATCATAGAGTTTCATGATATTTTGGTCTAGGAAGCAAAGGAGGCATAGAAATATATTAAGATTGTATTCATGACTATGATAAGAAGGGCCATTTTAATGAATTATCTAAAAAACTCTACTTGGATTCAGATCTTGTTTTCAATTGTTGTTAAAGCTTTTACAGAACACATCAAAGCTCCAAAAGAGGGTTCGTTCAAGTATGATCCACCACCCAAACCTGAGATGAAAAGAGAAGTTAAAGCAACACTACCCTCCCTAGAACCAATGTATGAGATACCTTTCCCTAACACTACGCAGAAGGATATTTTTAGAATATGAACAAGTCAAAGCATTACAAGAAACGAAGGTAGAGGAAAGTATGTCAGAAGTTGAATAACATCTAGATGAAACCAAATATGAAGAAGTAACCAAGGAAGTAATTATGGTTATGTATGCACATTGCAACATAGTTGAACTAGATAAGGAGACTCCTCTACTGGTTGAAGGTAAAATTAAGGTAAAAGATGTGAGTAAGCCTATTCTTCCCTGCATATTTAAAGAAACCTCACATTATGGATTATGTGATCTTAGCACTATAATTAATGTTATATCTCATGATTTTTATTTAGAAATAAAAAGAAGAGATAGTATGATCTACAATAGAGAATACTGATATAACAATCATGTTAGCCAATAAAACACTTGGAATTCCAATGGGAGTAGTTGAAGATGCAACTGTCACAATTAGCAATAAAAAATTTCCTATCGATTTTGTAGTTATTGATATGCCAGCTGACACTCTTTGCCCAATTATATTTGGAAGAAACTTTTTGAGTGATGTAGGTGCCAAAGTTGATTTTAAAAAGGAGATTCTGTCTTTAAGCTTAGGGAAGCATAAAAAGAATTCCACTTTTCCAAATTTAAAGACAAACCTCTACAAATACAAGAACAAGAGAAAGGAAAAACTATTGAGGAGATCGCAGCTCGCTTTTTTAGTAATCAAAGAAGAAAGAAATGAAGACTCAATTTATGAAAAAATAATTATGGAGGACAAGTCCCTAAAAGAACTACAAAGTGAATTCGATTCTCTTCACATTTTAGGGCCTCCAACTGATGAAGCTTTTGAAGATCCAGAAAAGAGAGGGGACGAGGAATTACCACCCCCTGAATTAAAAACTTGACCATATAATCTTAAATATAGATTTTTGGACAATACAAATAAATTCCATGTTATTATTAGTGCTAAACTTTCAGGGAATGAAGAAGAAGAACTCATGAAAGTACTTATGGAGAATCACAAGGCCTTTGGGTACTTGATGGATGATTTGAAGGGAATTAGTCCCATGATAACCATGCATCAAATATTCATGGAGCAAGGTGCTAAACCAGTTGCAGAATTTAATAGAAGGTTGAAGCTCGAAATGAATGAAGTGGTAAGAACAGAAATAGTACACCTATTGGATGCAGGTATAATATATCATGTAAAATAAAGTGTGGGTAAGTCCTATTCATTGTGTTCCTAAGAATGACAGTTTTACTATTGTTCCTAATGAAAAAATGAATTGATACCTACTAGAACTATTGTTGGACATAGGATGTGTATCGATTTCAGGATATTGAATAAAGAAACTAGGAAAGATCACTATCCTTTACTGTTCATAGATCAAACTTTAGAGAGGTTAGCAAACGACACTCATTTTTGCTACTTGGATGGATACTCTAGTTTTTCCCAAATAGTTGTTCATCCTGATGACCAACTTAAAACAACTTTCATTAGTCCTTATGGTTTACATGCTTACCGATGTATGCCTTTTGGTTTATGTAATGCTCTAGCTACTTTACAAAGATGCCTGACTTCTATTTTTGCAGATTTCATAGAACTGATGATAGAACTATTTAATGTTGAAGCAATAGAGAGAATGCCACAACCAAGTGATGTAAAAGGTATAAGAATTTTCTTGGTCATGTGGGTTTTTATAGAAGGTTCATTAGAAATTTCTCTAGGATTTCCAAACCTTTAACTAACCTGTAGCAAAAGGGAGTAAGATTTAATTTTGATGATAAATGCATTATTGCCTTTAATAAACTTAAATATTCTTTATTCCATGCTCCTATCATTAAACCACCTATATGGGATATGACTTTTGATTTAATATGTGAAGCTAGTGATGATGCTATAGGAGTAACTCTGGGAAAACATATAGGTCGCAGATTTAATAGTATACATCATGCTAGTAGAACTCTTAATAGTGCTCAAAAGAATTTTGCTAAGGAAGAAAGAGAACTTTTTGTTGTATTTTTATCTTGCGATAAATTTCATTCTTATATTGTTGATTCAAAAGTAAGAGTCCATACAGATCGTGATGGTTTAAAAGAACTACTTGAGAGAAAAAATCATAAGCCAAGACTAATCCGTTGGATCCTTTTACTTCAAGAATTTGAGTTGCAAATTATGCAGAGGCAAGAAATAAAGATGTTGGATGCAGTGTCCATATTTTCCCAGCAATACACCAATCTTATTGAGAGGAACTTTAGTCCTCGTGATTTTCATTTATGAGAATTATTAGAAGAACTAAGGTCAATTCCTCCCAAAGAGAAGAAGTCCTTGTTGTTGGAGGAGCTTGTCACCCCGACTAAATAAACGTTAAGTGGAAGGTAAGTTTTCTTTCTCTAATACGTGATTTGTCTTCACAGTTTTTGCTTCTGAAATTTTCACCTTTGAATTCCTCATGTTTTTCTAAAGTTTCTGAAGGTTTTTACCAACTATTCGGCCGCAACTATATGGCCGGAGAAAATCTCTCGCCGTATAGTTGGTCGTTAAACCTTCTGTACCTTCTTCGCGAAATATTTTTCGGCATATTGAAACTATATGACCAAACTATATGGTCGGAGAAAAAACCTCTCGCCGTATAGTTGGTCGTTAAAGCTTCTTTATGATCTATCCTTTTTCCATTTTTATTCATCTAAAAAAGAACGATTTTTTCGGTTCCAAGTCGGTAACTTAATTGACCTGGACTCGAGATATTTGGAAATATATGTGCGGAACCAACTATACGGCCAGAGCTATACAAGCCGCGCCCGTATAGTTGGTCGTTACGCGACAGGACTTCTCCAAATCCGTGATGTCTTTCCCTGTTTCATTAAGATTCTTTTGTTGGGCGTGAATTTGGTGTTTCTCGCGAGTTCTACCGACCTCTAACCACTCTTATATACTTCCATTGTGTCTCTCTCTAATCCTAATCACCAGGAATTAATCTAGCCATGCTCTATCCCGTTCTAGGTCGTGGAAAACCCCTAGGTCTCATTGCTCCTTCCATGGACCTCTCTCTAATCATAATCACCAGGAAGCCTGATAATATTATTCAGATGGTTCGAGTAAGGTACTATTCATGAACTTATTCTTATGTATCATATATGATAAACACATGCTACAACTGCCTCCTTTATTTTATCGACTCAGCTTCATGAACATGAGGATCACATCCATTAAGCTAAATTTCCTCGGGACGAGGAAAAGTCTAAGCTTGGGGGAGTTGATGAGTGCATATTTGCATCATGTTTATATTATTTTTTTGCATTGTAGTGGTAGGATCTTGGTATTTTACGGCGTTCGCACATACCTTTTATGTTTATTTTCACCAGGATCAGGACAAATGATGGATACGATGGACACAATTCTTGGACTAGTTGTATTGGAGAGAAAAGGAGTCAAAAAAACATAAATCGTTAAATTGGGAAATATCAATAACACCAGAAGAAAATACAAAGAGATTGGAGGACATAGAAGGTTTAACGACCAACTATACGGCGGGAGCAAATTTTTCGGCCGTATAGTTGGTGCCACCACCACCTCCTAAAATAGTTTCACCCCGTGCAACTAGATCAGGGAGACAACATACAGAATAACCAGAAATCGCAGAAACCTCACCTCCGGAAGGGATCTAGAGGGGTAACTCATCCACCGGGGATCCATCTTCGCCCTACGCAGATCCAGGAGGCTAAGGCATCGATCTTCGTCATCAACCATTGCATCACCACCATCTCCATCTATCCCATCTAAATCTTTTCTAGATCTTGTTGTAATTTCCGTACTCATTATGGATTTATACAAGTACTATTCATCTAAGATAGATTCCATTGTTTTTTCCATGATGTTGATTGCCTCCATGTCTGAGTAGATCATTAGGTCTTGGGGAGATGGAGAAACCCTAGCATGAGATTGAAATAAGATATAGTTTATTATGATATTCATCACTACGACCATGTGTTAGATTGTCTTCATCTTGATGTTGGGAGAACTCGACCTCTCAATATTTGCATCTTGTGGGGCTTGATGGAGGGAATTACTTGTTGGTAGACGAAGGTGTGCTAGCACTTATAGTGACTATAAATCTATTGGCACTCCTTACGTATCAACTTCAGAACCGAGGAAACTCACGAAACACTATCCATGCCATGGGATACATCCTACGGGGTAAAGTCCCTTAATAGAGCAGTAATTCAATTGATGTCGATTGCTGTCTGTTATGGTTATGAGGATGATGTGAGTAGTGGTTGTTGCCTATTTGTCCAAATACGGAGTTCCTCCCACACATACATAGTTGAGGATGTTCATGCTAATAATCTTTACCTTAGCCCCTTTATAAATGCTAGAGGTGTATCCGCTACTCCCTGAGAATGCTTTTTCCAATTGTAGTTTCAAATCTCTTTTACATACACGATACTTATTTTATGTATTCAGTTTGTTTTACTATACTTGTTGTTCTCTTATACAAAAAACCCAAAAACACCTTTTACACAATACTCACATTTTATATTGTTACTTAGAATGTTATTTAGCATTTCTATTTTAGTATTTAATTCAAGACTTATTAGACTTGAGACTCCTGCTACCTGTGGGATCGATATCTTTATTTCAAAACTAGTTACAAACGATCTTTGCATTTGCAGTCATCAGTTGGCAACAGACGTGTAGCTCCTCGATTGATGCCGGTCTCTTGCTGGTGCCTTTGAAGTTGCGGATGAAGCAGTACACCAGCTCTTCCCAGCTGCGGATGGATCCAGAGGGAAGGTTATTAAGCCAGGCTCTGGCCGCGCCCGTCAACTGCAGATGGAGGCATTGCATGGCTGTGTTTTTGATCCTGCCATGAAGTTTGACTGACGAAATATGATCGTCGAGCCAGATCTTTGGCTCATGTAAACCGTCAAACTTTGGGTTATCCGAAGGGAGCTTGAAGCCATGAGGCATCCGTGTTTGACGTATGGTCCTGCTGAAGTACCTGGTGTAATACCTCGGACACTACGCTCTAAGTAACGAGCCTGGAATGAACCCAAAGTGCATGAGGTGTCCTACCGAGGAGGCCCGGGGCCACCCACGGGTAGGTCCCGTCTGAGCAAAACAGGGCACGGTACTGGCCAACACCCCATCCACTTTGCAAGAACATTGGGACAAGCACGAGAGGCGTAGTCGACAGGCATGCGACAACATAACATACACAAGTGCGTATGTTAGCGACATATAAGAGTACATCAGAGCCAGACCATCTAAAAGAAATAGAAATATTCAACGCTATCCGGCAAGATCCAAATTACTAGATAGTTCTAATAGTTAAGGATACATCCTCATACATCACACATCAGAGTATCAAGCGAAAGCGGAAGACAAGATCCAAGTACGGTAAGAAGCAAATTGGCATAAGATTCCCTGAAATAAGCTTATCCCGCCCACAGATCTCACGGATCTCCATCCCCAGAATCTGTGCACCAGACCATCGTTGTCACCATCATCGGTCTCCTCGAACCAGTAGCCTTCATGTGGATATACCTGTCCATCTAAACCAATATTTTATCGTGTGAGACCGTAGGGGGCTCAGCAAGTATTTATGCATCTAAAGGGAACAACCTGAGGCTGACGCGATTGCAGCAAAAATAAGCTTAGCAATTCTTTAGAGACACGCTACAACATTCACATAACCAAAGATAGACAGACGCTCGTTAATTAATCAACAGTTAATTACCCAATAGATATATATCAACATAAGTAAACATTGCTCGCCCACCTCCCCGTTCCCAAATGAGAAGGCGGAAGAACACCCTATCCGTTGCCAGTTTTATTAATCATTTCATGAATATTGCACTATTAATAGTCAAGTTTTAGTCAATTTAAAAGCGGTACTTTAGTTGTGCTTGTATATGATCGAGAAACAGTGCTCCAAGTCGTCTATAACCGCGGACACAGCTTTGAAAAAGATTTATCCTGCAGGGGTGCGCAAATAGAAACACACGCACGCTCAACCTCGGAAGAAGCAAACGAATGAAAACAACAACGAGGCATCATGAATGAACTATTCCAAGAAACCAGAGAATGTTTTAGAGGCCGCCCAAAAGAGATACCCGTACGAGGTATAGCTAAGTCCCGTATGGACTCATAGGTTACGTGCACTTGCCACGCGAGCAGAGGTACAATATATTCTCGTGACAAAGTGCTGCACCTACGCAACAGTAATAAACGCTCATCGAGCAACAGGTATCAAACGTGCGAGCTTTTAGTTTAAGGAAACTGTGAATTGACACCCGACTGAAATCAATAATGCTTCGACATTGATTGTCTTGCATCCTGGTCATGGCTTCTGTTATCTTGAGAAGCACTTTTCCTAGTTCTGGTGGCAGTGCCGGATCTTGATGACAACTCTCCATCCTGAAGAGGACGGCAGGGTTAGCATGATGATCGGATAAACAAAATCCAATAATTAGTGCTTAAATGGACAAAACCATGATTATGTGTAAGTAGAAGTATCAAAAGATCAAGCCACTTCTAACTTCCATGGAAGAGAGTAAAATCGCATTAATCCCCCAATTCAATATACAAAAGCGAAGGCTAAGAGTAGTGGTATTCTCATGACTCCATCCTGCACTCAAAGCATTACCCCATACATAAATAGGAAAACTCGTGCAACCCAACTCTCAGAATTCAAAAGAAGGCCTTGAAAATTAGAAAACATGAAGCACTGTCAAATATGTGAAGCATGATAAACTGATGATAAACCACCATAGTGCCTTAAGACAACTCCAGATTTCCAAAGATACTTGATTATGATATAGATATGAGCATGGTATAACTCAAAATCACAAGAGATAACCGCCAACATTGAAGGATTAGATAGATGGTATTAACCATATTCCACTCATGATAAGCCTCATATAGGTATACCAAGGACCAAATTATAATCACGAGTATCAGATCGACACACGTTATGTATTCAACCCCAAAAGAATTTTAAGAATAAGTAAAAACTCCAGATTGAAGCGCCGGTAGCAAAATATCGAGTTAGCATGGACATATTGACCAAAAAGAAGGCAAAAAGTGTATCACACATTTCTAAAAAGGAGCGTGGAAACACAGATGTATCAAATAAAAAATTCCGCATTTTTCGGTATTAAAATACCACTAATTGCGCAAAACCACTTAAAAGATGGAGATTAGCAACTCCACATCACGTGAAAGAATGCCGGAAGGACTGTGAAGCAAAGTTGGATGCAATAGATAGACAAAGGATTTGACAAACACATCCTATGGTACTATGGAAACACCAAACACGTGAATCCTAGTTTGAATTTTTAGAAGAGGATTGATAAACGTTACACTTCCTTACCAGAAAAGGGTGGGTGGGAGGATAAGAAGAAAAATGGAAGCAGTCCTACTCTCACGTTAGTTTTTTCCCTAATATACATAACTATCAAAAATACTTGCTAGAATAAAAACGACCATCTTGGATGAGACCCTGAAGGACGGAATGGCTCTGATACCAGATGTAATACCTCGGATACTACGCTCTAAGTAACAAGCCTAGAATGAAACCAAAGTGCATGAGGTGTCCTACAGAGGAGGCCCGGGGCCACCCACAGGTAGGTCCCATCTGAGCGGAACAGGGCACGGTACCGCCAACACTCCATCCACTTTGCAAGAACATTGAGACAAGCACGAGCGGCGTAGTCGACATGCATGCGACAACATAACATACACAAGTGCGTATGTTAGCGACATACAATAGTACATCAAAGCCAGACCATCTAAAAGAAATAGAAATATTCAATGCTATATGGCAAGATCCAAATTACTAGATAGTTCTAATAGTTAAGGATACATCCTCATACATCACACATCAGAGTATCAAGAGGAAGCGGAAGACAAAATCCGAGTATGCATAAGAAGCAAATTGGCAAAAGATGCCCTGAAATAAGCACACCCCGCCCACAGATCTCACGGATCTCCATCCCCGAAATCTCTACACCAGACTGTCGTTGCCACCATCATCGGTCTCCTCGACACAGTAGCCTTCATCTGGATATACATGTCCATCTAAACCAATATTTTATCGTGTGAGACCCTAGGAGGCTTAGCAAGTCTTTATGCATCTAAAGGGAACAAGCTGAGGCTGACTCGATTGCAGCAAAAATAAGCCTAGCAATTCTATAGAGACACGCTACAACATTCGCCTAACCAAAGATAGACGGACGCTCGTTAATTAATCAACAGTTAATTGCCAAATAGATATATATCAACATAAGCAAACATCGCATGCCCACCTCCCCGTTTCCAAACGAGAAGGCGGAAGAACACCCCATCCGTTGGAAGTTTTATTAATCATTCCGTGAATATTGCACTATTATGAGTCAAGTTTTAGTTAATTTAAAAGCGCTACTTTAGTTGTGCTTGTCTATGATCGAGAAACTGTGCTCCAAGTCGTCCATATAACTGCGGTCACGGCTTACAGAAAGATTTACCCTGCAGGGGTACACAAATAGAAACACACACACGCTCAATCTCGGAAGAAGCAAATGAATGAAAACAACGAGGCATCACGACAGAACCATTCCAAGAAACTAGAGAATGTTTTAGAGGCCACCCAAAAGAGCTACCCGTACGAGGTATAGCTAAGTCTCGTACGGACTCAGAGGTTACGCGCACTTGCCACGCGAGCAGAGGTCATGGACAATATATTCCCGTGATAGAGTGTTGCACCTACGAAAAAGTAATAAACGCTCAACGAGCAACATGTAATAAACATGGCATCTGTACAGTAGGTAACGTATAAAGCCCGAACTAGTTGCGGCCCCAAAACATTCTTCAGATTCAAGTACAAGTACAAGGAAACCCAAAAAGGCGCCCACATGTGGATAGTGTGATAGTCAAGGAACAGATATCAAGTACTCGGGTCCTAGGTGGACACAAGTGGGCGGATAAAAATCATATCTCAGCTATTGCCCACCGATGTCGCTTTCTTTAGTTATCCCATTACTACTTAGTTTTAGTTGTTTAAGTACCTCATTGCCAAGACTCTCACAAATCCTACACATGCAATTCTACGACTTGTATGGCTCAAACAACTCCTGTAGTATCGGCTCATGGGATTGAGGGAACAAGATTCAGTGGTTTTTAAAAGTAAAGGCTTGTAGTACTTGGGATTGCAATTTAATTCGGATCACGACTCATGATGCAAGAATAAGACAGATGCAATAGGTACTATATGTAGTGCAAGCATGGGGAAATGCTTGCCTGGCAGTTCAGTTGGAGAATAATATGGCTTCGGGTACAACTCCTGAGGATCCTGATAAGCTGCTTGCTCGACGTCTATCCGGATAAAAAACAAACACACAAGGGGCCAAAATAAATACATTGCACAATAATATAAATCATATGCAACAAGCAAATAAGGTATGCCATGATGATATGATGCACAATTTACATGGTGGAACATAGCATGGCATGGGTGAGATGTGTAAACAATAATAAGCACTTTGTTAATTTATTTAGGCATGTTTTACTCCCATAAAAAGTTCTGATTGGTTAATATTTACATGATGCATGCTTCAATTTATATCATGGAATGCATAGTTAAAACGGGCTCGTCAAGCTAATTGATTTAGACATATCATTTGTCGAATTCCGATTTATGGAATTAAAGTTATGAATTTAATATGAAAAAGACATTTAATAGTATTTAAATAATTTCAAATTTTTATTTACCCATAAATTATTTTGGATGGCGTATTATTAATCCTTGTATTTTCTGATTAGAAAACATATATAAACATTGTATTTAGATATACCAAATAAAAGATAAGAATTATTCATTCTCAAAACATTTTATTGTTTGGTCTTTTTATTTTATTAGCAAACGTGCCCGTGCGTTGCACCGAAAAAGACAAAGACCGGTGTTAAAAAATCTTATAAAGTTGTCGTTAGCTCTTTTATAATTCTATTCCATCTAATGTTCATAGACTACAGATGTCAAAGAAACAACTTTCAACAATAAATTAAATAAAAACTATTAATAGAGAAATTTTAAAATCTAATTGGTGTTTACCTTTGCAATACGTGTCAAGCATAGAATTAAGATGATCTCTACATCTGATTAACCTCAGAAAGCCGCTTCTGTCGCCCTCCGCGCCGCCGATGGTCCCCCGCTCCTCTCGCTCTGCAGCTCGCGTCTTTAGCCTTCCGTCCTTCCTTGCTCTTTGATTTTCAATTCCTCTCCCCACAAGCCCATTGTCATGTAAGCCCTTGCGCTCAGGCCCAGCCCTGGGGCGGCGCGAGCGGGGCGGCCGCCCCGGGCCCGAGAAATCGAGGGGCCCCAAATCTAATCTAGCTAAAGCGCATGCAGCAACTATTCGGAAGAATCTAATGTGCCACGCCATTAGAGAATGTTAGAAGTTTTCTCTAGTACGATTTCAGGGAGGACGAAGCGTTGTGCTGTTTTCTGGTATATATAGGCCGGAACTTGGGCCTTGATCGTTTATATTTGATTAGGCCTTCTTTTCGGTTCAGTTAGCAACAAAGGGATTAAGTCTGGGTAGAGGCTCTGGTAAAAAAAAAGTCTGGGTAGAGGCCGTCGGTTAAAATAGGAGCGGACGGCTGATTTAAAGGCTACAGCATGCGTACAGTAACAACGCTACTGCAGAGGAGCCGAGCCCGGGGTGTGTGTGTGGGCGTGGGGATGTATAGTTAGGCAGGTCAACGAAACTCCCTCAACAAGGAAAATCAATTTTTTTTGAAGGAATATCAATTTGGGTGTTCTAAGTAATCAATTTGAGAAATGCAAAATTTAAAACTACCTCGTTTAGGCAAGAGAAGCAAGATTTAGATAAAAAAAGGCGGTTCCATTTAATGTGCCGTTCGAATAGACTTGGACATGAGCGACTCATCGCCGGTCCCTACACGGCCATGCTAAGTTATGAGATGCCAAGTTGCAGAGAGGAGAAAAAATGGTGCCCATGACCACCTCGATGACGCGATTCTAGACAGAGTTGATGTTATATATTCGGTAAGATTGATACTAACATATCATCATCTTTGACTTAGAATCCAAAAATATTGAAAGAAATTTTAGGAGAATATATATACTTCCTCGGTCCAAGAATAGATGTCTTAGGTTTTTCAAATTTTGGATGAATCTATATACTAAATAGTGTCTAGATTTATCCAAATTTTGATAAATTTAAGACATCTATTTTGAGACGGAGGGAGTACATTTTTTACACGATAATCACTTTCATACTAATAACATTTTATACATAAAACTATAAGTTACTATTGTGATGCTTCTCGGGGCCTTAATTTTTGGATTTGCCCCAGGCCCCTAAATTCTCGGGACCGGCCCTGCTTGCGCTGCTCGTTAGAGCCATTGCCATTCAATTGTCCGTTGATCATCGCAACCATTGTCGTTCCATTGTATCTCATTGAGATCCTCTTGATTAGCTTGTTGATTGTCAATCTGCCAAAGTATATAAACTGGTGTATTTTCGTGTAAGAGAGCGAGGTGGTACTATTAAATATACAATCCCTGGGCAAGGGATCAACAGCCAAAGAGCCCCGACCCACCCGACAAACAATCTATTTTGATGTTCCATGTGGCTTGTACTTAGGAGCTTGACCAGCCCAAAGAATCAAACTGGGCCCAAGTCCAAGCGACGCAGGCCGCAAGAAACACTTCATGCTTTATTATAAAAAATAAATAGCCGTTGTAACAGGGATCACGAAGACAGGGTTTGATTTTACAGCTCTCGATCTCTATTTTGATGCCACACTTTACTGGGCAACCTCGCTATGATGAACAATCTATGTCTATTATTTTCAATTTTGACCTGCGCTCCCGTACCGCAGGCCGTCTTCTTCTCAAAATTATTTCCCCATTCATCTCAATCTCTCCAAAAACTTCACATTGGACACCAAGTTATATGGATGAAATGAAAAGAACAGTAATTTGGAATCCTAAATCCACCGCTTATCCTGTAGGAGTTTCTATCGACCATGCCAAATTAAAAGAAGCAGTGAGTGAATCAAAGGAAAGCAGTGAATCAAAGGAAAGCACCTCAAAAGCGAGAATTTTTTTTCTTCACTCGTGGACATGCCTGCATGTGCGGGCTAGAGGAGCTGGGTGCGCGCATGACTTGTGCACACGGCCAGGGAGGACCGCGGGCTCACCAGTTCGGATGCACGCGCACATGTCTATGGCCTCTCGTTCGCATCCGCGGCAAGCACCGCCTCCTTCGACATAGTCGGACCGTCTGTAGGTTGAGGTCGTTGGTTGCTTGCGTGGGTTGCCATGGCAGGGACTTCGACTCTACTACTAACTCGGAACGATCGAGTAGGCATGGACTTCGACTCTAACAATTAGGACAAAGCCATGGAGCTGATCTGGAACTTGAAAGCACACACAACCTTAAGCCTCATCGATCTGCACACTCATGTGACATACTGACATCTGAGTTGCAACTTCCGCTAGTTTAATTAAGAGCATATAGCAGCATCGAGGTCTGCTGCATCTTTGAAGTCCATTACCATGAGTCCATGACCAACATGTCCAGCGAGGTCTGCCACCAAAACTCCACCTACGTCTCATCCCTGTCCCGTATTCTCCCCACCAGCGCAACGGCGGCCGACAGCCAGCGGCGGCCGGAATCTGTACCAGGATTAGGGCCCGCCTCAATTGAGTTATATATACTCCCTCAGTCCAAGAATAGATGTCTTAGGTTTTTAAAATTTTAGATGAATCTATATACTAAATAGTGTCTAGATTTATCCAAATTTTAATAAATTTAAGACATCTATTTTGGGACGGAGGGAGTACATTTTTCACACAATAATCACTTTTATACTAATAACATTTTATACATAAAACTATAAGTTACTATTGTGATGCTTCTTGGGGCCCTAATTTTTGGATTTGCCCTGGGCCCCTAAATTCTCAGGACCGGCCCTGCTTGCGCTGCTCGTTAGAGCCATTTTCATTCAATTGTGCGCTGATCATCGCAGCCATTGTCGTTCCATTGTATCTCATTGAGATCCTCTTGATTAGCTTGTTGATCGTTAATCTGCCAAAGTATATAAACTGGTGTATTTTCGTGTAAGAGAGCGAGATGGTACTATTAAATATACAATTCCTGGGCAAGGGATCAGCAGCCAAAGAGCCCCGACCCGCCGGACAAACAATCTATTTTGACGTTCCATGTGGCTTGTACTTAGGAAGCTTGACCAGCCCAAAGAATCAAACTAGGCCCAAGTCCAAGCAACGCATGCCGCAAGAAACAGTTCATGCTTTATTATAAAAAATAAATAGCATAACACCCGTGCGTAGCAACGGGATCACGAAGACAGGGTTTGATTTTACATATCTCGATCTCTATTTTGATGCCACACTTTACTGGGCAACCTCGCTATGATGAACAATCTATGTCTATTATTTTCAATCTTGACCTGCGTTCCCGTACCGCAGGCCGTCTTCTTCTCAAAATTCTTTCCCCGTTCATCTCAATCTCTCCAAAAACTTCACATTGGACACCAAGTTATATGCATGAAATGAAAAGAACAGTAATTTGGAATCCTAAATCCACCGCTTATCCTATAGGAGTTTCTATCGACCGTGCCAAATTAAAAGAAGCAGTGAGTGAATCAAAGGAAAGCAGTGAATCAAAGGAAAGCACCTCAAAAGCGAGAATTTTTTTCTTCACTCGTGGACATGCCTGCATGTGCGGGCTAGAGGAGCTGGGTGCGCGCATGACTTGTGCACACGGCCAGGGAGGACCGCGGGCTCACCAGTTCGGATGCACGCGCACATGTCTATGGCCTCTCGTTCGCATCCGCGGCAAGCACCGCCTCCTTCGACATAGTCGGACCGTCTGTAGGTTGAGGTCGTTGGTTGCTTGCGTGGGTTGCCATGGCAGGGACTTCGACTCTACTACTAACTCGGAACGATCGAGTAGGCATGGACTTCGACTCTAACAATTAGGACAAAGCCATGGAGCTGATCTGGAACTTGAAAGCACACACAACCTTAAGCCTCATCGATCTGCACACTCATGTGACATACTGACATCTGAGTTGCAACTTCCGCTAGTTTAATTAAGAGCATATAGCAGCATCGAGGTCTGCTGCATCTTTGAAGTCCATTACCATGAGTCCATGACCAACATGTCCAGCGAGGTCTGCCACCAAAACTCCACCTACGTCTCATCCCTGTCCCGTATTCTCCCCACCAGCGCAACGGCGGCCGACAGCCAGCGGCGGCCGGAATCTGTATCAGGATTAGGGCCCGCCTCAATTGAGTACACGCCTTTATTTCCCGGTTCTTATCGATGGCATTGGTAGGTAATTTGGTGTCTTGGTGGGAGGGAAAACGGTCCAAAAAAGTGTTGGACCGGGAGAAACACTTCGTGCTTTATTATTAAAAAAAAATAAGGTAGGTATAGACTAGCAAATGTGCCCGTGCGTTGCACCGGAGAAACAAAACGCTCAAACAAAAATTCAAACCTTCCATAGTCACTACTGTTGTGACACTTCTAGGGTATGTTTTTTCAATCTTTGAAAAAATATTAAATGTTTTGTTAAAAAACTGTTTTGTTTTCTAATTATACCCTTCTTTATTTTAAATTAAAACTCTAATCTTTTTCACATATTTTGTTTGCCTAATAATTATTTGCAAAAGTCTTTTAAAACAAAATAAACAAATAAATAAAATAGTTTGATAAAAAAATTAGGGGGCAGCCCACCGGCCAGGCCCAAAGGCCCAGACCAGCAAGCCACCTACCATCCGATACCCTAATCCCCACATACACAACACACCGCCAACACATGCACCGCCCCACGATTTCTTCCCGCACGCAACGGCCCCCGCGCCCAGAACCATCCTGACGTGACCACGCCTCGAAACCACCCCCGCCAGCCCTCGATCCCTACCACTCTCCTCTTCCTCGCGTCCCACTCATCCCTTGAGCCGCCTCATCCTCGCCGCCTCATCGCCTGCCATCGCCGCCTCTCTCACCGCCGAACCCCGCCATCCTTCTTCGACCCCGCCCCCGTTGTCCTTCCTTGCCGCTGCAGGAGCCCTCTCTCTTCCCCGCGACGCGGCCCATGTCGCCAGGAGCTTCGCCACCCCGGCCATGGCGTGTCGCGCCCTTCTCTCGAACCATCCACCGTCGCTGCAAGCTGCTCCTGCCAGTGCATGACCGAGAATTCTTTGCCGTCACTACCATGGCATGGTCCCATGGCCTGATCCATCCAAGCATGTATCCCAACCTTCCAACCAAACTGCGCCTCATGCTCCTATGCATTGGAGTCTCGATGTTGGTGCTTTGTTAATTTCCAAGTAACCTTGCTGGTACTTCAAACAACCGGGGAACTATATAAATCGGTGGGAGTCGGTGAAAAGAAACGAGGTGGGACTAAACGTTTACATACATCCGGATTTTTTTATGCACGATCAACTGATTTGACTTGGTTTGGTGATTGGGCCTGTAGCGAATAGGCTGGGCTGTGGAACCGTTGTCTACCACGGTTGGGTCAGGAGAAACAAAAATTGAGTCGGTTTAATTTTTTTCATCACTTAACGATGGTATTGGTGGATAATTTGGTGTCTGATAGAAGGGAACACTGGTCCAAAAAAGTGTTGGACCGGGAGAAACACTTCGTGCTTTATTATTAGGTATAGATATAGATATAGATTTTGTCAAAAGATCTAAATAGATAAAGGAGTTGGACTATCAACCCACCTTTTATATTTATAAAAAATTGGTGACTATCAAGTTAGTGGCATACTAAACAGATCGTAAGCTTCTCCAACTTTTGGCAAAACGAATAGGAGACATTAAAAAGGTTTAGGCTTATTACTTCAATTATAATTGAACTTGGGTGTCTCGGGTAGAGTGCCAACCAAAGAAACTAGTTTTTCTTCTCTTCTGGATAGGAGGCATACGCTTTGGAATATTACATCCGAGCTATCAAACAGGCCAAGCAGCTCAATCAAAACGTGTCATGCAAAACCAACTAGCTCATTTGAATTTTTGGGATGTGTCGTGCATAAACAGCTAGCAGGCTTTGCTATAGGAATAAATACACATATGCGCAGCTGTTGGCTGGCAACGGTGCGCGCTGCTACCGGTGTTGGAACTCTGACGGAACTAAAGATAGCCACAGCGTTCAGATTCAAAAATTAAAAGAATAAACAGTGGATTTGAACCGTGATATGGGATTCGAACAGGCGTGCTCTGGTTTACAGAACAAGCGGTTAGCTCCCGAGTGAGAAAATATTGATGAGCCAGAATCAAACTACGCGTTTTGAGGTAGATACATGCTGCAGAAAAGTGGAGAAAATACTGACGAAACTGATGGGAAAAAAATTCAGAGAGCAGCGCGGTGCTGCACACGGCGATGGACATCAGCAAACGACGGACGGTGATGCGTGGCTGGCGACAGAACTCGACGCTTCAGTACTCTAAGACGTGTGTCGAGACATGGGGAAGCACGAGGACGTCGAGGCCATGCCGGAGGACGAGCAGTTTGTCAGGAACATCGAGGCGACGCGGCGCACAGAAGGTGTTTGATGAAATGTTTGATGGCTATAGAAAGCATAGATTGAGCATAGGAGAACGGGAGCATAGAGATGAGCTTAAGGAGGGTACGGATGTCAAGGTAGCTGCGCTCGAGGCCGTTGGTGATGGTGGCAAGATGACGAAGCCAGAGATCTGCAGTTGCTCCAGGCCTTCACCAACTCGTCACAGGTACCGTACGACTTTAGTTGCTCGACGAGGTGCTCCTCCAGCTTGCGGTAGCCTCTCTGATGGTGATGGTTCAGCGGATCATACAGACAGCCACGACCACGGCAGTTTAGGGTTTGCTTGGCGAGGAAGAAGAAGGATGCAAACATATATCAAGCTGGGGAAGGAGTGGCTAGGAGGGTGAGGTTGAGGGGGAGGCGCTGCCTCCTCTTGCCTTTTGACAGGGAGATAAAAAGTAGCATGGGCTCGATGTGGCCAAGGTTCACAGGATGGGCACATGGATATAAACAGGGCGCTCACGCGCTAACCACTGCTGGTTGGGTTTGGTTCGGAGCGGTGCAGGTAATAAGGTCTCCACTGGGCTGGGTTGAGCCAGAGAGTGGTCGGGTTCAGAGATAGAGGGGGCGGTGAGGTGCAACCAAGGTTCAGTTAGCAGGGTCAGGTTTATAGCCGACTGAGTCGGGTTCAGCTACTTTGCTTGGTCGATGGATGATGCATGAGCGACAGTGTGTGTGTTTGCATCACAAGCTTTGAACAAAACAAACTAGCATCGGGTGTATAGCTAGTTAGCTAGGAGGAGAGTGAGTAGGTGTGCACATGTACACTGTCAGAATATAGTGTTTAGAGTAGTGTGTATAGGTACACACGAGTAGGTGATTAAGTGATTAGATAAAGGTGTGTACGTGTGTACATGTGCACACATGGCTAGAATTTTGAAAAAAAAAAAGGGGACCAGAGTTTTTACACAGTCCAAACTAGACTAGATGAGACTAGTTTTAGGCTAAAACTTTAGACGGACCCATATAATTGTATGTGGAATGAGTTAAAATACCAAGATTAAATTGAGATGCCCACACATATGTATATGGTAAAAGTAAGATGAGATCAATTAAAATATATCATGGCATGTTAGTAGATGGATAAGATTTGAAGAGATATGCCCTCAACTCAAATTGGGCATTTGTATACAAGGATCAAGAACCAACTATAATTCATCAAGAGGAAACTACAAGTAATATGATATAATGCATATGAGATAATAACCAAATAAGAGGGGTTTTATATGATGCTCAAATGCAAGATGGCATGATGACATGAGCATGATATTATGCAATGCAATGCAATTATTAGATGTAGGAAGTAACAATATATAATAAACCAAGTAGCATTACAATTTTTAGACAATTGGGATGCTACACCTGGCACCACATAGGTCCATGTCTTCCTCTTCGGACTTCATGGACCACGCGCATTTTGCGCGTAATTTATCGATCTTGCGACGTGTGAGATCATCATGGGCGTCGTAGTTGCGGCTCCTACACCGTGGGCTGCGGCGATGCCATGGTAGGTGTGAACACTCAGATTTTTAATCCCAGATGTCTGTTATGCTGTACACCACAATCCCAGGATTACCATTTTTGCTAACTAGGGTCTCCTATGGTCAGGATGGCTCTGATACAAACTTGTCAACACTTAGATTTTTAATCCCAGATGCCTGTTATGTCGTACATCGCAATCCCAAGATTACCATTTTTGCAAGACATAACAGATTGGTACCATAGTTCATCATCCATTACGAACCATAATAGTCTTACAAATAGTTGATCTCTTGATCAAGTCTGATTACAATTAAAGCAGCGGAATAATAATAATAAATAATAATAATAATAATAATAGTAGCATGGTTGGGGCTCCATCTTCAGGGTCATAGGCAATGCTGACGATGGGATATGATCCTAGTTATCGTAAGCATCTTGATGTTCGTCCTCCTCGTAGTCTCCTTCATAGTCTGGCCATGAGAATAGCCAGGGACAAAGTCATGAGTACTTTGAGGTACTCGCAAACTATCACTAAAGCAGTAAGGCCATTCTAATAGGAATCTTAAGCTCTATGTTTGTTTGCCACAAGACAATTTTATTTCAACCAGTATCTATAAGTAAAAACCTAACTTTAGTTGTCTAAGTTACTTAGGTGGAAACCTAGCTTCATTTCCACAACTTGTGGGGTCAAGTAAAATTCATCATTCAAGTCATGAGTCATTTTGGAAAACATCTGACAACGGAACAGTATGGCCATCCAAATATCCATAACCGCGTACGCGGCTATTTGAATAGTTTGACACTCTGAAGAGGTGGTACACTTTCACCACAACATTCAATACATCCGTCAGGAACAATCTTGAATCATCATACTTGGTATGCGTGTAATCAATCCTAACCTTTCAATTACACACCCTAGTATAGGCACCTCCCCTATGTATTTGGCCTCCTAACCATGACCATCTGTCATCTTGGGAACTTGATAGGTGGACAGTCACATTTACAAGGTAGCCTCAGCTCACGTCATTCCGCGAGGAAACCCATATTAAGACACATAAACTTCGAGTCAAGCCTGTGAGAACCTGGCACATGGCTCATAGGATTGATAGGAAACCCATACCAACAAGTTGCAGCTTCTTTTCCGGAAGCTCATCTGAAAAGAACTCTAATGTTAAGCGTGCTTGGCCTAGAGCAATTCTAGAATGGGTGACCGACTGGGAAGTGGGTACCGGGTGCGCCAAGAGGGGACTTTTCTGGCTTGTGGTTGATCGACGTCCTCGTCGATCTTCTAAGGGTGGGTGTATGTGAGAACCTGGCACATGGCTCAATAGGATTGATAGGAAACTCATACCAACAAGTTGCAACTTCTTTTCCAGAAGCTCATCTGAAAAGAACTCTAAGGTTAAGCGTGCTTGGCCTAGAGCAATTCTAGGATGGGTGACCGACCGGAAAGTGGGTACCGGGTGCGCACGAGTGAGGACAAAGTGTGCAGAAAAGACTAGTGTTGGTCTGTGGGGTTAGTCTAGAGATCCTATTGAGCTGCCAAAAGTGACATTCGTCGGTCCGGAGTGACCGGGGGTGTTACAAAGCCCTACCAAAATTCGGGTATTGTGGTTGTACGGTAAAAATTGGAATGGTATCGCATCCGAACCCAACCATCAGTTTTTATCAAAGTCAAAGAGCATACTTCCTTCACCATCAGCTTCAAGTCATTGTGTCCATAACACATGTCAAAACGTTTCAATAGAATGATTCATCATTCCAAGGTTTTCATAATCATTTGTTTCCATCTAGTGATCAATTTTAGTTTAGCACTAGCATCTATCAAATGGAGGGGTGTCACTAGTTGTAGGGTACTAAGCTTGTGTATCTACCTTCATCGAGTTCCAAGCTCTTGATGACACTTTCCTAATCTTCCACTAATCATCCAATTAATAAACTACTGGAATAACTTTGTGAAAAGTAAAGCTTGCAAGTAAAACTGGGACTTGGTGTAATAAAAAGGGGTATCACAAAGGCTTGCAATTGGGGCTTGCATAGAATAGCATGCATAATGTAGCTTGCCTTGATTGGTAAGGCGGTCAAAGTTCTTGTCCTCGTCTTCATAGAATTCCTCCTCGTCGTAGCCTGGATTGATACTAGCGTCTATAAATAAATACGAGATACACAATCACCAAACAATACTTACCTACTTTTATTTATCACACAAGGGTCACACTAGATGATCTAGCATCATCTCTATCATTACAAGAAAGGGTGATAAGATTTTATTTATCTTTTTTTTAGAAAGGTAATTTCTACTCATTGAAAAGTTACTTAAGATTTAATATTCTCCAATTCAAAATATGGGATCATATTGACACATGTCATCACCACATATTCTAATACTTGAGAACGGGATTTAAAGTGGTTGGCATAATTTATGAAGCTTAACACTATTATTTAATAAAATTCAAGTGGCTAAAAATGACTAGAAAGTCATTCTTTAATTTTGGTCCAGGACTACTACATGTAAGTATGTTGATTTTTTACATATTCATAAAGTTCTTGTCCAATGTGATTTTTGAGAGTTAGAATCAACTCAAAATCACTTATGGTTGATTTTAGAAAAATGTTTGAAGTGCTAAAAGCTACTATCTTGTTATTTTTACCAAGGGTGATCCGTAGTTTCAAACTGTTTGAATCCAATGGGAGTGATTAGAGATTTTCATCTACTTTCAAACAAAATTGGATTCATTCAATTTTTGTGCAGTGAATCTCTCTGAAATGATTTTTAAAGTTCACTATAGAATGGGATTTTCAAATAAAAGATAAAACTAAGTTTAAATCGACGGGATGTGCACGTGAAAGCTAATGGGTTGGCCCAACTACGCAACGTGTGCTCAGCGGGCTGCTCTGAGGCTGGTCCTACCTGTCAGCGACTAACAACACACGAAGCGGTATCAGCGAATCTAGGCATTACGATTAGAGCATGATCAATGGCTGAGCGTTATCATCTCCGTCGTAGGGCATGCGCAAGTCCAAACCCTAGCTATACGGTGGGGTCATTGGGTGCTTACCAGGGCTCCAACTAGGAGTGGCGATGGGGCGAACGAATGAGTCGACGACGGCGGTTCGAACGGTGGTCGCGGCAGCTCCTGGGGTAGTTCCTAGCTTTGGCACGTTCCTTCCTCTGCAGCGGCGAACTCCGGTGAAATTCTGGCGAAGTGGTGCTCGCGTTTCTCCAGGGTAGGGTCATAGAGGTTCCTGGGTGAGAGAGGAGTGGAATGGTGTGTGTTTTGGGGTCGGGCAAGGGCTCTATTTATATTGCAGCGAAGGGGGCACATCGGCATGGCTCGGGCTCGCCGGTGATGCAGTTATAGTGAGCTATAGGCATGCCACAGACATAGATCGACGCGGTGCTTCAGGGCGAACGTCATACTCATAGTGGCATGGCAAGGCGCGGTCTAAATCATTGTGGAACATCCGTTCTATGTGACTGTACCAACGGCATTCATCACGTCGTACGGTGGTCACACCGATCGCGTGGTCAAACGATCATGTCTGGGAGCTTGCTGGATTCACGGCGGACGTAGTGGCGCAAGGTGAGGGCGAGGCGCGGCGTGTGCGCGCATGAATGCTTGGTGCTCTGGCGCGGCAACCAGCATGGTTTGGTGCTAAATGGGCACAGCTTTGCTGGCATCTACTCGAGCTGTCTTTGGTCGGGGCATGCACAGGCAGAGGCGATGAGGTCAGGGCTACCTCCTAGACATCATGAGAGAGGGCAGCGTGGTCTGTGGCATCGTGTCCATGTCGGGTGGAAAGGTGAGATCGGGTACCATTTTGCACGGGACAAACAACGAGAGATAGGAGCTCCATTGCACAGGCTAGTACTGGGTGAGTTAAGGGCACGACGTGTGAGCTCGGTGAGGTCACAATGGTGAGAAAAAGATTGATCAAAATAGTGAATAGTTGTTGAGTTTGTATTATGATGACCAAGTTCTCGATCAAATGGCCGCAAGAACTAGACCATCACATTTTCCAGTGATTTTTGGTGGGTGTTCTGGTACTAATCTTGGTAGTCTCTGGGTGCAATGGTTTGCTAAGTGGTGAAGGTTTGAGTGGTTTTCCAAAAATGGCTATCTTGATACATAAGATAGATTCAAATTTGAATTGCCTCTCAAAAGAGTTTGAAAATGTTTCTACAAATTTGGAAACCTCCATTGGGTTTAGTGTCACTAGGTCTAGAAAGGGGAGAAAAGAAATGGAGAAGTTTCTGTTTGAGATTAGTTGCTATAAATGCCCAAAGTGAGCTAGTGGTTAACTTTGGCAGAAATGACCATTAGGTATTAGGCTTCATATTTTAATTTTCTTTTGTTTTGATCTGGTTTGATAGTGACCTAGATGATATGGTTTTGATCCTTAAACCATTTATCATCATTTACAACAATCAAACATGGCATTGCAAGCATTCATACACACAGGCATTAATATTAGAATTTAATTAGTAAAAACTTTGGTTAAGCCTAATCTTGATTAATTAGGGAATGATCCTCATTAATATTTTTGGGGTGTTACAAACCTTCCCCCTTAAATACAATCTAGTCCTGAGATTCAGGAAAAACTAGAAACTAAAGAGATTGGGAAACTCAGTTCTCATGTAACCTTCTCGTTCCCAAGTGGTTTGTTCTTCAGTATGGTTGGTCCATTGGATCTTGAGAAACTTGATACTTCTGGTTCGGGTGATCCAGAACGCTTCTTCCAAAATATGGATAGGTACTTCGTGATAGGTCAAGTCGGGGTTGATCTCCACATCTCTGTGATCGATGTTCTTGAAAACTTCCGTCATTTCTGGAACTTCTAAACACTTCCTAAGTAACGAGACATGAAACACATCATGCACAACTGGCATCTCTTCCGGCAGTTCTATCTGGTAAGATACTTCTACTCGGCGACTTAGAATCTTGAAAGGTCCAATGGATATGGGTGCAAGCTTTCCTTTGAGTTGAAAACGCTGCATTCCTTTCAAGGGTGATACTTTGAGCTAAACAAAATCTCCGGCATTGAAGGCTAGATCTCGACGTCTCTTGTCGGCATAACTCTTCTGTCTGGACTAATGTAACACCCTCAGAATCGGCCCTATGCAAGTTTCAGTGCTTTCCGCCAAACCCGCATAGAAACGATTCAAAGGTGCCCACCAGGCACTTGCGTGCGGGTGGAAAACGAAGTAATATCATTACACAATAGTCCTCGATGGAACCCACCAAAACACATATATACAACAACGACTCAAAGAGTCAAGAATACAGGTTTACAGTATAAAGATCCAAATCACCTTGAAAAACATACGTCCGAAATGCGGACAAGATGCAAATTGAGCTAAGAGCCACAAGAATAACCAATGGCGTCCATAACCCTGCCCAGGACAAGCGGAAGGGTAACCACGCTAACGACGTTGATCTCAAAACCTGCTTAAACAAAGGGTGCGACAAAGGGCAAAAGAAAAAGAGAGCGGTCGATCTTGAGGCGAAGACAGCGATACTAGAATTCAAGGTCCTTGCCTATATAGGTATGGTGGATTTGAAGCGGCAGCATGCACTAAACAACCTATAGAGACTCAATACAACTGGCGGCTATCAGATAGGGATAAGAAAGACCTACTCGGATCCAACCTGATTCTAACACCAAACATACCCATCCTAGTATTCCCCCTCGATACCAACCGAGGAAGTCAACCGAGGAACTCACCAGCTGGCAGTTTATTCATTTCGTTATAGTTGCGCAATTACTAGTCGATATAGATAGCATGAATCATCCCGATATAATAAGCGGTGGGCAGTTTTAATTAACCATTCCGTTATAGTTGTAGTACTTACTAGTCGATACATATAGCATGAGGCATCACAAACCCGGCTTGTTGTACTTTTATTTAGCCATTCCGTTATAGTGGTAATACTTACTAGTCAGATACAATGGTAACAGTCGACAACCCAAACCAGCAATTGTGGGCACTTTTATTTAGCCATTCCATTATAGTGAAGCTAATTACTAGTCATTATAAAGTCAAATTTATAGCACTACTTTAGTTATAGTTGTCTATGATCGAGATACTGTGCTCCAAGTCGTCCATAACCGCGGACACGGCTTTCAGAAAGTTTTACCCTGCAGGGGCACAAATAGCAACACATGCACGATCAACCTCGAGAAAAACCAATAAAAACCCAACGAGGCATCACGACAGAGCAATTGCAAGATTCATATAAATTTCAGGGGGCCACCCCACCAAGCTACCCGCGACGAAGTTGGCCGGCTCCGAGACGGTCTCAGAGGTTTATGCCAATGGCTGTAAACGACCGGGAACCCGAAAGTGTGACTGGGCTTGTCGATACCGCGAAAACATTCCACATTTGTTCCTAAACAGTACAGGCGCTCCACGCGCAATCGTAAATAGCGATGAAAGCATGGCATAAGTACAGGATAGTAATAAAGCCCCAAACTACTTTGTGGCCCCAAGAAATAAATATGACTCAAGCTCTGGCTAGGGGGATTCATGGTCCCACATGCGGATAGTGCGAATATTCAAAGAACAGGTATCAAGTACTCGGGGTCCTACGGTACACAAGTGGACAGTTAAAAACCAAATAACATCTATTGCCCACCTATGCCTCTGCATTATTTACTTACTTCAATTTTAGTTATTAAATGGTAATTAAAGTTATGATCAACTCCAACATAAAGCCTATGGCAGTCTTTCAACAACGGTGGTACTTAACGACACGAAACAACACTTGAGCAAGCAACTACGACACGCAAGTCCAACTATCTACCAAACAACAGGTAATAGGATGTGTCCAAGGCAATATAAGGCTGCAAAGGATATCGCGGGTACGAAAACTAGAGCATCGTAACACAGATAGCAATAGATCAACAGGAGGAAATAAAGACTAGAAATGTAAAATAGGTAGAAAGAGGGAGAATGCTCGCCTGAAAAACATTGCCGAAGGTTCATCCGAAGATCGGGTCGACTCTCGCATCAACTCATCGGCCTAATCCGTGAAGAAGCAAAGCACTAGAAGAAACACCGGATGCACTATTTAATACTACGGCAGAAGATCAGGCATGATGCATGTATGGTGTATGACATGGCAAAGGTGCGATGCAATTAGGCCATATTAAGCGAAACCGGGGTCCCGACATTTAATTAGGTGACTTATGTTGTTTAGAAACCCCGCAATTTAAATGTTGTATTAACAAGGCAAAATATATCACCGGTTTGCTACGCAAATTTAAATGGAACCAATATTAGACTAGATTCGCCCGCATATGGTCTCCATATTTAATTATAAGGTGAAACAACTAAAAGCCCCCAAACCACAAAATATGTGTGCAAGCATGACAATTTACTATGCAACAAGTATATTATATATATATATTACAAAAAATATAGGGGTCTCGGGAAAAGGGGGCACACATTAGGGGTCTCGACGCTCTTGGTCCGGAGGGGTTCGGGGATCGGTCTTCGGATCCGGGTTTCGAGGGTCGATGGAGAACTTGGGTCGGTGTCAGGGTAGATCCTGTTGGATTCATGTTTTGATGGAGAGCTTGTACAACATCGGGGTCTTCAGAAGATCTTGACAGAGGGTCGGTAAATGGATCCTCAGATGTGGGCAGCGAGACTTTTGTGGTTGCTGGAACAGGTGCATCAACACCATCTTGGTGCCTCCTTGCGGAGTCACTACACCATCGCCAAGTTGATCTCCACCACAATACCACCACAACGGACTCACATCCGCAACACCAGATCGGTAACCAACCAAACACAGATGAGGCTAGCTGCATCAGCAACAACATAGGACACGAGAAGGCTCTGCATGCACGAAAGGCCATGGTCACCGGATTTCGAACAACAGCCGTGTCGAGTTATAGATCATGGAGGCGAGGTCGGGAAGCTCAGGGAGAGCGTCGTGCCCGGTGCTGGACAGAGGCGGCCACGCTGCATGGCGGCGTGAGCCAACAACCTGCTCAGCGAGGAGGCGCGGGTGCTGCGCACCTGAAGGCGGCCACAGAGAGGCAGCGGGGACGATGGCGGCAGACGCAGAAGCGGCGTCGATGCGGCCGAATGCACGGAGGACGAGGCCGCGAGGTGCTCGGGGCGGCGAGACGAGCTCGGCGGGGAGAGGAGGTGCCGAGGGCGAAAGAAGCGGCGGAGGGCGGCTCAGGTCGGTGGTGGCCAGGCGAAACCTGAGCGGATGGGTGGTGGTGGCGCTTCAGACGAGGAGGGGCGATGCGAGGGGCAACAACCGGAAGAGAGTGCTGGCGGCAGTGGGCAGGTCGATAGCGGTGGCCGACGCCCGCAGGTCGCGAGCCTTGAGCTCGGGGAGAGGGAGCGACAGTGGGCGAGCAGGGGTGGCCTTGGCTCTGGGTAGACTAAGTCGCGATGGTGGGGGGTGTGATCGAGGGGACGGTCACGGGCAATGGTGGTTGGTTGCAGTGGGTTGGGGAGGCGATTGACAGCGGCATCTGACGAGAGGAGGGAGGGAGAATGGGTGGGTCGCGCGTGGCTCGGTCACGCGAGGGAGAGGGGGTGGGGCCAGGCATGGGACGCGGGATGGTTGACCGGCACGAGCGTGGTTGGCGGTCCAGTGTGTGTTGCGTGTGTGGGTTTGTGAAACCGGCGGCGGGGTGGGGTGTGACTAGGTGGTGGGTAGAATTAGGGTTTTTGTTAGATGTGTGGCTGGGATTATCTAGGGTTGATCTGGGCAGATCTAGGGATTGGGTGTAGTTGGGCCGGGGTTGTAGGTGGTCTGTCCTAATGGCTGGGCTGCCTCCCCCGGTATTAAAATGGTTTTGTTTTATTTGTAGTTTGTTTTAATTTAATAAATATTTTTGTAGCATAGTTTTGAGCAACAAAATATTCCGACGGACCTGGGATTTTTGAATTTTGAAATAAACAGGGGGAGTATAGATAAAACAAATATATGGTTTTATCAAAAAGCTTTTAGGCAAAGGTATGCATGATGATGTCATGATGATGCACAAATACAAACAACAGCGATTTTCTAGTAGTGGATTTACCCGGGGTGCTACAACTAAGCGGTCTTGAGGTGCTCACGGATCTTGTGAACCTTCCTCTTCGGCTTCTCATAGGATGCCGGGTCCGAATATCTGACTCTCTCCTACTTGCGACCAATTCAGTGGGGTATGACACTTCCTTCCATACATAAACTCAAATGGGGCCATTTGCAAACTGGCTTGATAACTGTTGTTGTATGAGAATTCTGCGAAAGGCGGACAGTCCTCCCATTTAGATCCATATTCCAACACACAAGCTCTCGACATATCTTCGAGTATTTGGTTTACTCTCTTCATTTGTCCATCGGTCTGCGGATGGTTGGCTATGCTGAAGTTCAGTTTAGTTCCTAATCCTTCTTGGCCTTTCTTCCAAAATCTTGAGGTAAACTGGGTTCCTTGATCTGACACAATGTTGTTGGGGATTCCATGTAAACTGACTATCCTGGCAATGTACAACTCTGCTAGCTTCGAGCTCTGATAAGTGGTCTTGATCGGTAAGAAATGAGCTACATTGGAAAGTCTATCCACTATGATCTAAATAGAGTCATTTACCCTACTAGATATAGGCAAACCGTTGATGAAATCCATTCCAACTGAATCCCATTTCCATTCTGGCATCTGCAAAGGTTGCAAAAGTCTAGCGGGTCTCTGATGTTCCGCTTTGACTCTCAGACAGATATCACATTTGGCTATGTAGCTTCCGACTTCTTGCTTCATCTTATGCCACCAAAATTGCTCCTTCAAATCCTGATACATCTTGGTTCCTCCCGGGTGAATGGAGTAAAGAGTACCATGGGCTTCTTGCAAAATAGATTGTTTCAACTCTGAATCTGCGGGCACACATATTCGTCCTTTATACCAGAGAACTCCTTCTGCATCTTCCGTGAATCCGGGTACCTTCCCTGTACCGATAGGACGCTTAATTCCATCAATAATGGAATTTCCTTTCTGAGCTTCCTTTATCTGATCTATCAAGGTGGGTTGAAGTTTGATACTAGCTAGGAATCCGTCGCTAACTAGATCCATTCTGAAATCCTCTAACTCCTTAAGAAAACTTGGTTACTCCTTCATAATCATGGTGTTTAACTTGCACGACGGTCTACTGAGCATCTGATACCACGTTGGCCTTGTCGGGGTGGTAGTGAATGTCAACGTCATAATCCTTGATTAACTCTATCTATCTCCTTTGCCTCATGTTCGACTCCTTTTGAGTAAAAGTATAATTCAAGCTCTTGTGATCTGAATAAATCTCACAACGATTACCCATAAGATAATGATGCCATGTCTTCAAGGATAAAACAACGGCGGCTAACTCTAAGTCATGGGTGGGTTAATTCTGCTTATGCTGCTTCAGTTGTCGGGACAGATATGATATCACTTTGCCTTCTGGCATCAACACACATCCGAGAGCAATCTTGGATGCATCACAATACACATCAAAGGGCTTGGTGATATTCGGCATGATCAAAATTGGGGCTAAAATCAACCTCTTCTTGAGTTCTTGGAAACTCGCTTCACATTTGTCCACCCATTCAAACCTATTATCTTTGTTGAGTAACTGAGTCATCAGCCTAGCGATGCTTGAAAATCCTTCAACAAACTTGCGGTAATATCTCGCTAATCCAAGAAATGCAAGAACTTTGAGTGGTTGGGGCTCTCCATTCCTCAACATCTTTAATCTTGGCGGGGTCGACAGCAAATCCTCCTGCTGACAAGATATGTCCTAGGAATCCTACTTCCTTTAACCAAAATTCACATTTTCTGAACTTGGCATACAACTCATGCTCTCTAAGGGTTCCAAGGATGGTTCTTAGGTGCTGTCCATGTTCCTCCTCCGATTTGGAGTAGATTAGAATGTCATCAATGAAAGCAACGACAAACTTATCCAAGAAGTTCATCAAAATCTTATTTATGAGATTCATGAAATAAGTGAGGGCATTGGTTAATCCAAAAGACATGACCTTGTACTCATACAATCCATATCGGGTAGTGAAGGCAGTCTTTGGAATATCCATGGCACGAATTTTTAGTTGATGATAACTATTTCTAAGATCAATCTTAGAGAATACTCTAGCACTGGTCAACTGGTCAAACAAGTCTTCTATCTTTGGCAATGGGTACTTTTTCTTGATGGTGACATCATTCAACTTCCGGTAATCCGTACATAAACGGGTGGCACCATCTTTCTTATCCACAAATAGAACAGGTGATCTCCATGGCGATGCACTTGGTTGAATCAGATCTTTGATAATCATGTCATCCAGTTGGTTCTTGAGCTCCACTAACTCTGAGGGGTTCATACTATAGGGTCTCTAAGCTATGGGTCTAGTTCCAGGGATTAGTTCAATGATAAAATCGATATCCCGATTTGGGGGCATACCGGATAATTCATCTGGGAACACGTCGGGGTATTCGCATACTACTCTTACTTGGTCTAGGGTTGGTTGGGATAAACTCTTGTTGCACTTGAATTGATGGGCCAAGGTCTCGGACTCATGCTCAACTGATACTCCGGTGCTACTAGTCATGGTTATGGCTTTCTTGGCACAATCTATAAGTCCTTGTTGTTTCGACATGCAATCCATTCCTAGTACTACTTCCAAACCTTTTGTTCCAAGTACTATTAGATTCACATAGAAATCTATTCCATAAATTCTGATTGGTATGGCCTTGCAATTTTTTCTAGCTTTGGTAGTTGACCCAGGTATTTGAACTATCATAACATGCTTCAAATTTGTTGGTTGAATCTTACTAGTGCATGCAAATTCTTCCATAACAAATGAGTGTGATGCTCCAGAATCAAACAACACTCTTGCAAGTATGGAATTAAAAGAAAACATACCCAGCACAACATCTGGCGCTTCATGGGCTTCTTCAGCATCCATGTGGAACAGACGGCCAGCACAGTTGTTCGGGTTGCCTGGGGTGAATCTCTTTCCAGGTTGTACACGACGTTGCTGTAGGCAGGTGCAGTGACATTGGGTGGGCTGCAGCTATCTTCTTAGGGCACTCATTGGAATAGTGACCCATTACTCCATACTCAAAGAAGGTGATTGTTGACTTGTCCTTCCCTGCAAAAGGTACAACATTAGAGCATCTCCACTCGATAGGCGAACCCAGGCAGAAATCCGGACCTTTTCTTGGCCGGACGGAACTTGATTTTGGCCTGGGTACGCCCAGTTTCCCACTCGCGTACCCACGCCGGAGAGGTGGAGTAGGGGAGGTTGATGTCCACGCCGAAGGCCGAAGGAGGGCGCGGTGCTGGGCAGGGGAAGATCACGTTGGGGTTGAACCCGCCGTCGAACTCGGGCGACGAGGAGTACCTCTACCTAGCAGTCACCTGGCTCTCCTGGAAGCTTGCCAGAGAGATCAGCGAGAAACCGGCGGGCGAGCCAACGCTCGCCTGGCTTCCCCAGTGTGGTGGGTACGGCGCCGCCATCAACGCTGACCTTGTCGCCGCCGCCTGCTTCGCCTTCACCATCGCCTGCTCTTCCATCGCCTCCTTCTCCTCTGCTGCCGCTTGCTGTTGATGGAGCTTCGCCCTCTCCTTCCTGCCCTTCCGATCGGCCGACGATATCTGCCTTGTGTGCTCCTTCTTCTCCCATTAGGCGGAGGACATGCCCTCTGGCTTCATCGGCGGCGCTCTCGGCTTCCTCGCCTTCTTCTCCGCCGGATCCTCGCTGAGGATTGATCTGGGTTGGATGAAGCTCTTGGGAGGTATGTCGGGCGGGGAGCTCGGCGGAGTGGTGGGAGGGGAATGTGGAACAAAGGCGGGAGGGGGAAAGAAAAGGGCGGGAGCTCGGCGAAGTGGCGGTAGTGGCGCCTTCTCTCGCCAATAGAGCTGGCCCACGCCCGTTTTCGCTACGTCCGGCGTTCCTAGGGTGTACCCGAGATCCTGGGTACGGCATGGGTAGTCCGGACCAAAACACGCCGAAATCTGGACAAAAACAGGTCCTGCGTACGCGACTGGGATGATTTTTGGTGTATGGACCTAATTTTGGCGTCCGGATCGGTGTCCTGGGTAGGCGAGTGGAGATGCTCTTACTTCCAGTCCCTGGGGCGGTATTGTTATTGTGGTTGGTGGGCCTTGGCGGTGCATGGTTGAATTTATTGGGGTTTCCATGGTTTTAGTCGTTGTTGCTTCCAGGTCTTGGGTTTCCTCCGCTACGGTTGGGAAAGTTCGAACGTGACATCGATGGGCTAGTGTTCCTTGGTGCAAATCCAGCAGACGATCTGGGGCGATACTTTGGGGTATGGTGGGGTCCAGGTTGGTGCATCATACAAAGCTTACGTATTTCAGTAGCTTGGTTGATCTTCCCTTCCATCTGGATTGCTGAATCAACTAAAGCTTCTAGATCAGCAAACGGTATATTGACTAACACTGTCTGCATCTCATCATGCAGACCATTCCGAAATCTCTCCTTCTTCTTGGCTTCAGTACCAATCCCATTAGGGATATACCTAGACAGAGACAGAAATCTGTCATGGTACTCTACCATAGCCATCCTTCCCTGCTTTAGCTCCTTGAATTCATCCCTCATCCGCAGAATCAAGCCCGGTGGCACATGGGTTCGGCTAAACTTGAGTTTGAATTCATACCAAGTCATCATCTGTCCTCCATTCATGGTACGGGTGTTATTCCACCATGCTCTTGCAGAACCAACCAGATAGTGGGTGGCAAACAGTACTTTCTCTGCCTCCTCTATTCTGGCTACTTCCAAGTTGTTCTCCATAGTCTGCAGCCATTCATCGGCATCTAAGGGCTCTTCTGACTTGGTATGGTGTTCTAGAAGTTCTTAAGTTTGGACCCATGATGATCCTGATTTCCATGGCCTTGGTTGTCATGTGCCAGTTGGGAGATCTGTTAAAGAGTGGCTAGATTGACTTGACGCTCGGTTCTACCGGCTTCTCAATCGGCTACTAACATTTGCAAGATTTGGACCATCAGGTCTTGAGATGAGCTGCTCCCTCCACGAGGCATCTGAAGATTGAGATAGATCATGAGACAAGAGGGAAATTTTTCTAAGGTTTATGGGTTTGGTTTAAAGGCTTTTAAACTTTTGAGTAAGGCTAAGGTTTGAAAGACAACAACTCATTCTCATTCATTCCAAGCACATGATACAAACAACACATTCCAACACAGCACAACAACAAACAGATGGTTTTAAGAACCATTCTGGCAAGCTACAACACAGTGGGACCGGATACAACTCACACCTATGACAGTGCTCAAGTGCTACTACTCATTAGAAACGTTGGCTTCCTCATCATCAATGAAGTAGTGGTCCTCATCATCAGTGTGGAACTCCTGGTCCATGTCCTCCAAGTAGTCATCATCATCACTAAGATACGAGTAGGGATCTCCATGGATATCTTCCCCTTTGTTATCCCTCTCCTCAAGCTACAAGTCCCGATCATGGATGGTATCCTCCAAGGATGACACTTTGTGACGAAGGTGGGAAATAATGCGATCCTTCTTGTCACGCAGACGACAAAGTGACTTGCACTCCTTCACGAGGATGGCGAAGGTCTGGTCCTTCTTGGCGGCAGCAAGTTGCTTCTTGTTGGCATCAACATGGGCGTTGTCCAGCTCCATCCGATTCTCATGAAGCATGAAGGCAAGGTGGTCCACATGGTGCTTCAACTCAGGGTGGCCTGGCAGGTCCAAGGGTTGTCCGTTGGAGTCACTTCTGGCATAATGAGCTAAGCGGGTGGAGGCGATCTTGTTGATATTCTGCCACATAGTCAGGCAAGTGCTTCCTGCATTGCTCTGGCCAGTCCATCGATCCAGTTATTCTCTCTGATGGTTAAATGGATCTTCTCTGATGTAGGTGGCTCCATCTTTCCGTGCAGATCTACAACTATCAGCCACTACAGCTCCCCTCCGGGGTGGTCATGGAGTTGAGCTCCATAGAATTCCGGATGTGGGCGCTCCAGAAATTCCTCAAACTGACTCAGGTCATTCTCAAAGATGAGATTCCCTCTGTTGCCCAATTGATAAAACTTGTTGTAGGCGTATTCCATCTATAAGCAATTTGAGAGGAGTAAGTTAGAGAAGTGATCAAGTGTGCCAAATTTTTGGTAAGGTTGCAAAGAACATTTGACTCTCTTTTGGAAAGAATTTCAAGGGTAAGAGTGATAATAGGTTTTCAAAGATACTCACTTTCTTTTTTTGGAAACTAAGTTGTTCTGACATCCATGCTAACTAGGGTCTCCTATGGTCAGGATGGCTCTGATACAAACTTGTCAACACCCAGATTTTTAATCCCAGGTTCCTGTTATGTCGTACATCGCAATCCTAGGATTACCATTTTTGCAAGACATAACTGATTGGTACCATAGTTCATCATCCATCATAAACCATAATAGTTGTACAAATAGTTGATCTCTTGATCAAGTCTGATTACAATCAAAGCAGAATAATAATAATAATAATAGTAGAATGGTCGGGGCACCATCTTCAGGGTCACAGGCAATGCTGATGATGGGAGATGATCCTAGTTATCATAAGCGTCATGTTGTTCGTCCTCCTCGTAGTCTCCTTCATAGTCTGGCCATGGGAATATCCAGGAACAAAGCCATGAGTACTTTGAGGTACTCGTAAACTATCACTAAAGCAGTAAGGCCATTCTAATAGGAATCTTAAGCTCTAGGTTTGTTTGCCACAAGCCAATTTTATTTCAACCAGTATCTAGTAGTAAAAACCTAACTTTAGTTGTCTAAGTTACTTAGGTGGGAACCTAGCTTCATCTCCATAACTTGTGGGGTCAAGGCAAAGTCATCATTCAAGTCACGGGTTATTTTGGAAAACATCTGACAATGGAACAGTATGGCCATCCAACTGTCCATAACAGCGGACGCGGCTATTCGAATAGTTTGACACTCTGCAGAGGTGGTACACTTTCACCACAACATTATTTACATCCGTTAGGAACAATCCTGAATCATCATACTTGGTATGCTGATAATCAATCCTAACCTTTCAATTACACACCGTAGTATAGGCACCTCCCCTATGAGTTTGGCCTACCAACCATGACCATCTGTCATCTTGGGAACTGCATAAGTGGACAGTCACATTTACAAGGTAGCCTCAGCTCACCTTGTTCCGTGAGGGAACCCATACTAATACACATAAACTTCTAGTCAAGCCCTACCAAAATTTGGGTATTCTGGTTGTACGGTAAAAATTGGAATGGTATCGCATCCGAACCCAACCATCAGTTTTTATCAAAGTCAAGGCAGATACTTCCTTCACCATCATCTTCAAGTCATTGTGTCCATAACACATGTCAAAACAATTCAATAGAATGACTCATCATTCCAAGGTTTTCATAATCCTTTGTTCCCATCTAGTGATCAAGTTTAGTTTAGCACTAGCATCAAATGGGGGGTGTCACTAGTTGTAGGGTACTAAGCTGGTGTGTCTACATTCATAAAGTTCCAAGCTCTTGATGACACTTTCCTAATATTCCACTAATCATCCAATTAATTAACTACTGAAATAACTTTGTGAAAAGTAAAGATTTCAAGTAAAACTAGGACTTGGTATAATAAAAAGGGGTATCACAAAGGCTTGCAAGTGGGGCTTGCATATAACAGCATGCATAATGTAGCTGGCCTTGATTGGTAAGGTGGTCGAATTTTTCATCCTCGTTTTTGTAGAATCGCCCCCCTTTCGGGGGGTGGACCTTCTCATCCAAGTGCCCCCCTTTCGGGGGGTGGACCTTCTAGAACCTTCTAGAATCTTTCGGTCAAAACACCGAAAACATTTACGAACCCTGGAAATTGACTTTCCTTATATGAATATTATTCTCCGGACCATTCCGGATCTCCTCGTGATGTCCTAATCCGAGACTCCGAACAACATTTGGTCTCTGAGTCATATTCCATATCTACTAAACAACATCGAAACCTTAAGTGTGTCTCCCTACGGTTCGTGAACTATGCAGACATGATCGAGACACCTCTCTGATCAATAACCATTAGAGGAATCTAGAAATCCATTATGGCTCCCACATATTTCTACGATTACTTTATGATCGAATGAACCATTTACATATGATACCAATTTCCCTTTGTTCGTGTTACTTTACTTATCCGAGGTTTGATAGTCGGTTTCTCTAATACCTAGTTCAACCTCGTTACCAATAAGTACTCTTTACTCGGTGTGTGATATGACATCCCTTATGACCTAGTCACATGCTTGCAAGACAATTGGACGACATTCCACTGAGATGGCCTAGAGTATATCTATCCGTCATATGGATGGACAAATCCCACTCTTGATCCATGTGCCTCAACACATACTTTCAGAATACTCAATTCCACCTTTATAACCACCCAGTTACGAAGCGGTGTTTTATGTCATCAAAGTATCCATCCGGTGATGGTGATTAACATGATATCATGGTCGAAGGATTAGGTTACTATGTATTTGAAATCTTATAGCAAACAAACTTTAAATGACTTGATCTTATGCTAATCAACAAGCTAGTCTAACAAGAGGATTCACTAGGGACTCTTTTATGTTTACAAAACACACAAGTATTAATGTTTCCGGTTATAGCATGGGATGCAAACATCCATCATAAACACAAATATATAATAATAAAAACTGTTATTATTGCCTCGTGGGCATATCTCCAACAGTCTCCCACTTGCACTAGAGTCAATAATATAGATTATATTGTGATGTACCTAACACCCATGGCATTCTAGTGTTGGTCATGTTTTGCCCTAGGAAGAGGTTTATCAATGGATCCGCAAACATTCAGATCTGTGTGTACTTTGCAAATCTTTATGTCACCATCTTGGACATGCTCGTGAATAGCATGAAAACGTAGCTTGATATTCTTCAGCTTCTTGTGTGACCTTGGCTCCTGCGCATTGGCTATGGCACCCATGTTGTCATAGTAGATTGCCATTGGGTCCAATGCACTTGGAACCACACCAAGGTCCATAATGAACTCCTTCATCCATATCGCCTCTTGTGAAGCCTCCGGAGCAGATATGTATTCCGATTCAGTTGAAGATCTCGCCACAATGCTTTGCTTAGCACTCCTCCAGCTCACTGCTGCACCATTCAAAGTAAATATGTATCCATATTGCGACTTAGATTCATCCGGATCGGTGTTCGAACTAGCACCGGTGTAACCATTTACAATGAGCTATTCGTTACCTCTAGAAGAAAGAACCATATCCTTAGTCCTTCTTAAGTACTTCAGGATATTTTTGACCGCTATCCACTGATCTACTCCTGGATCACTTTGATATCTGCTAGTCAAACTAACAGCATATGTAATGTCCAGTATTTTACACATCATGGAATACATGATAGAACCTATGGCTGAGGCATAGGGAGTTTTGTTCATCTTCTCTCTATCTTCTACTGTAGATAGACTTTGAGTTTTACTGAAGGTCGTATTGTCCAACATGGGCAAGAATCCTTTCTTGATTTCGTCCATTCCAAACCTCTTTAGAACTTTTTCCAAATATGTACTTTGTGAAAGAGCTATTAAGCGTCTTGATCTATCTCTATAAATCTTGATGCCTAAAATGTATGCAGCTTCTCCAAGATCCTTCATTGAAAAATTATTATTCAAATAGTCGTTGACACTTTTAAGAAGTTCTATATCATTCCCAATCAACAATATGTCATCTAATTATAGTACTAGGAATGATACAGAGTCCCACTCACTTTCTTGTAAATACAAGCTTCTCCATAAGTTTGTATAAATCCAAAGCTTTTGATCACCTTATCAAAAATGTTGATTCTAGTTCCGGGATGCTTGCTTCAATCCATAAATGGACCGTTGAAGTTTGCATACCTTGTTAGCATCTTTAGGATCGACAAAAACTTTGGGTTATACCGTATACAACTCTTCTTAAATGTTACCATTGAGGAACGCCGTTTTGACATCCATATGCGATATATCATAATCGTAATATGCAGCGATTGCTAACAAAATCCTCACAGACTTTTGCTTCGCTACTGGTGAGAAAGTCTCATTGTAGTGAACTCCTTGAATTTGTCAAAAACCTTTCGCCACAAGTTGAGCTTTATAGACGATTAGATTACCATCAACATCTATTTTCTTATTGAAAAACCATTTGTTCTCGACAGCCTTCCGGCCATCCGGTAAGTCCACCAAAGTCCATACTTGGTTTTCGTATATGGATCCAATCTCGGATTTCATGGCTTCATGCCATTTGTTGGAATCTGGGCTCATCATTGCTTCCTCATATGTCGCAGGGTCATCGGTGTTGTCTACGAACATGACATTCATAACATGATCATACCAATCAGGAGTGGTACGAGTCCTCATCGACCTACGAGGTTTAGTAGTAACTTCGTTCGAAGTTTCATGATCATTATCATTAGCTTCATCTCTCATTGGTGTAGGCGGCACAGGAACATCTTCCGGTGTTGTGCTACTCTCAAATCCGTGAGAAGTTTCGACAACCTCTTTGAGTTCTACTTTCCTACTAGTCACTTCTTAAGAGAGGAACTCCTCAAGAGAGGATCCATTCTTGGCAACAGAGATTTTGCCTTCGGATCTATGATAGAAGGTATACCCAATTGTGTCTTTAGGGTATCCTATGAAGACGCATTTTTCTGCTTTGGGTTCAAGCTTGTCGGGCTGTAACTTCTTTACATAAGCTTCACAGCCCCAAACATTAAGGAACGACAATTTAGGTTTCTTACCAGGCCATAATTCATACAATGTCATTTCAACGGATTTAGATGGTGCCCTATTTAAAGTGAATGTTGTTGTTTCTAATGCATAATGTAATATCCCAGCATATAGGACCTAATGAAGGGTAGATTTAGGAATATGAATTGTTGCATGCATTCATTTGAGAAAATGTGAGTAAAATTTTCGCCAAATAAAAACCTTGAAGTGATCAAAGTTTCTTTCTTACTTTGAGATTAGGTTTAGTCCTAAAGGAGGATTGTTATAAACTTTTATATGATCTTAAAGGAATTATGTGTGTTTTGAAATGAGTTTGGATTTTAAAACTTAAGTGTTTTATAATTTAAATGATTTTGATATAAGATTTGAATCTTAAATTAATTAAGAGAAAAGTATTATAACCTAAATCTTATCTAACAACAATATTGTATATGAAATTCATTTTATATAAATAAACAAGTTACAAATAATGAACTTACTGAAGTTATTCAAAACTTCACAATTTACAAAAAGAATAAAGAATAAGAATATTCTTTAGTAATAAATATGTAATCTTTATTACAAATGAATAAAATAAAGATTACAAGAATTATAAAAGAAAAATTACAAAAGATTAAGAAAATTACATTTGCATATTTACTAAATAGCCTACAACTAAATCTACACTAAATCTTCATCCTTATTTTTGTACCTGAAAAACAAAGATTAAAAAAACAAAATAGGATTAGTGTTAGTATATTTCTCTCAGATATGTCAGTGAGGTGCACTTGACAAACTCATCATCGAGAAATGTTATAAAGGGGAAAGTTTCACCAATATGAAAGATTTCATCTTTCATAAATTTACAACCAGAATGCAAATAACAGCCAAAAGGGACCAATTCACCAACCAGGGTAAAAGTAGTTTGGTAATAGTAAATTCAAACTTTCTGAACCTATCCACAAGTGCATAACATGCACACAGACTGGACACACACCATCATGCATGTGGTGTGTTGTAAAGCTCACAAGCATAGTCAATATCACAAAACCATAGCAAAGCCATGGGGAAGCACATCAGTGCATCTCTCCACTACAAATCACACAAGAGCAGCCATGGTAGATAGCAAGAACAGCAACCAAACCAGACCAACCCAGATCAATCAAACCTCACCAGGATGGTGACATAAGGAGGGGAATGGATTAGGTGGATAGAAATATCAAGCCAGGAGCTAGGAGGAGCAGGGTTAGCTCAAGGGAAAGCTCAGGAGCCCAGCAAAAGCAGATCAAAACCAGATCAAGATCATCACCACCAACTTACTACATCAGCACCAGATTTTGTGGTGAGTTTCATAAAACGTTCACATGATCTACTCATCTTATTCAGAGAGAAACATGTGTTATTTTATAAAACAAAACCTCAGAAAACACCCAAGTGGGGTGAATCCATCATAGGGATTTTCTTTTAAACTCTAAAGGCAAACAACAAATTACCAAGATCCAACCAGAGCTCAGAGCAACATCCTTGCTATGGTTGTCAAACTATATCTTACCATTCAATCATGCATATACCTAGGATCTATTTCTAGGCACATCCCTAAAGGAAGGGTAGCACCTTAGGACCAAATCCATAGGATTCATAACATGGTCAAGCTCACTATTGTCACATCCCAAAATTTTCCAAATTTTGAAATGTGAAAAAAAAATAAAAAAAATAAAACATTGTTGATTTTTAGGGTGAGAAGAAACTTTTTGATTCCAATTGGAAATATCAAAACCTATTTTGATCAAATAAAATCCTAAAGGGATTTAAAAAGATAAATAAACAATAAAGTTAAAATATTTGGAATCACTATTTTTGGATCTTTTAATAAAAGATTTGGTTTTCAAAAGAAAAGGTAGAATTATAAATAAGGATTATTTTATAGAGCCAAGTTAAATCTTAGCCAAGCTTTTGAAATAAAATATTTCTATTTGATAAAAAGAGTAAAGGTTTATTTAAATAAAATAATGAGGATTTATTAATATCCAATTTTATTAAAGTAAAGGCTTTTCCATTTTAAATAAAACACTAAAACTTGTTAATTTATTTTAAATAAGATTTCCAAATGTTTTATATTTTCAAATGAAACCTACTGAAAAGGTTTTGGTTTGTTTTAGATTTCAAATGGAGTTTTAAATAAAGTAAACCCTATTTGAATTAATGACTAAGGTCTATTTTACTTAATTATTAAATAGATCCTAAAAGAATAAAAGTATTTTATTTTGACTTTGGTTTATGTTGTTAAACATAATTAAAAACTACACAAACTTTGGAAAAGGTTTGAATTCATTTGTTGTTTGAATTGTTTGTTTGAAAATCAAAACAAAAAATCAAATAGAAAAAGGAAAAGGCAATCTGTATAAAAAAATGAAACAGACCTAGCCCAGCAAACAAGCCCAGCAAGGCCCAGTCGCAGCCCAACTTTTCCCCCACGCGCAAAATGTTTTTCACCCACACACGCACCCGCAGACCTTGAGCAGGTGGACCCGTGCCTCTCTCTCTCCTCTCATCGGCCCGGCCCCCACGACAAAGACGTCGTCGTCTCCACTCGACCGTTCCCCCTCGTCGTTTCTGGCAGTAACTCCGGCGTTGAATTCGCGTTGATGACGGCCTTAACTCCTCCGGTGACCACGCATGTATAAGCGCCCCTCTCTCCTCTACCTTTCCCCCCAAACAGCGCCTCCTCTCTGCCCCAGGGCTGCCCCAATTTTCTCTTGCACCGCCGCGGACTCCGACGAGCTTCGCGAGCAATTCCGGCCACACCCCGCCGCCTCTCGCCTCCCACTGCGCACGAGCTAGTTCTCCACCTCCAGGCGCACCTGCCCGTGTGCACCATTCACTCGCGCGCGCTCCAAAACATCGGCCTCGTCATCACCTGAGCACCGCCGCGTCTGTCCCTTCTCCGGTGACTCCCCCTGGTAAGCCTCGACCACCCCGAGCCTTCCTATTGATGCTCCTAAGATCCCCAGGACAGTACGCATCTGACCACGTCCTTGTTTTTCCTCGGCGCGACCTGCAACCTCACCTCCGATAGCAAACAGAGCCGCCCGTCGTCAGTAGCTACTCCGGCGAGCAATCGTCGCCGTTCCTGAGCGCCCCTCGCCAAGCCAGCGCCACCTTGAGCTTCACCTCGACCTCGCGAGCATGGTGAGCACCTCCGCTTCTTCCCTTGCTCAGAATCGCATACACTGTCGACCAAGGCCGCCGCCTTGCCACCGGCCGCGCCAGATCTTGGTCGAGCTGCTGTGAGCCATGCGATGTGAATCGTCTGGCTGTGATTAGATTTTAACTGAAGGGGTATGAGCGCATCTGAGCCGAGCAATCTCACTTAGATCGAACGATCCAGAGAGGCCGATCCGCATGAAACGGTACCGGCCAGTAGAAACGCGCCACGTGGACGAAGATTAGTTTAAAAAACAGAAATAGAATATGAATGAATTGCAAACTTGTAAAATTCATAACTTTAGTTCTACATGTCCAAATTTTGCAAATTTTATATCAATGGAATCAGTAGAACAAGTTATTTGCAACCATGCAATTTATTTAATGTTTTGCTTCTGGAAAATTGGTTGAATTTACAGAAACTTGTGTAGGCTTATTATGAATATAAAAATTGTTCTAGGTATCATTTTAGTGTGAAATCTTTGCAAAATGATTTGTTGTGAACCTACTGACCCTAGGAACCAACTTATGGACTTAAAAATGTGTTTTGTGAAGTTAGGGAATAAATAATTGAATTAGCTCATTTCTAGTCAAATAAAAATATTGATTTTGTTTTAGAAATGATTTTTGAGTAAAATCTTTGGGAAATGATTTAATTCAAACCTTCTGACCCTAAACGCCAAGTTTTGAGAATTAAAATATATTTGGTGAACTCTTTAAAGAATATTGCTTTGCTAAAAGCATTTTCAACCACATAAAATATTGATTTGATTTAAAAATGGTTTATCGATAAAACCTTTTGCAAATGGTTTTACCACCTTAGTAAATGACCACTTTTGAACTTTATAATGTTTAGAGCCTAATAGAAACAACTTTTTCAAATAAAACTAACTTTTGCATGCTTGCATGCATGACCTTGTTTCTATTATTTTATGTGTGATAAATTGTTTGAATATTGGTTGGAATGCTAGTTGAATCTATGTTTGCTTGATTGAATTGTAGTGGAATTAGGAGAGTGTGATATTTGAAAGATCAAGAAGTGAACCAACATTCTCTACTAAAAAGGCAAGTGACACTATCATCCATGTCCTACTATTTTCATTGCACTTAGTGGATTTTTGTAACATGCATGGAAAGGTTTACTAAATTTTATGATATGCTAAATCCTAATAGGATACCCTTATATATTCCTTAGTGGAAACAATGTAGTTGTAGTATGCTTAGCCCTGCTATATATTTGGGATGGGATACATGTTATGACTATATGAAGAGTTGAAAAGACATATGTTTTATATAATAAAACAAGTACTCAATGAACCACCTGGGTGGACAAGGATACTCAAGGATGGACAAGGTGGCAACAAAAAGAACCATGTTTATATGGCTATCTCTTTTTGTATGTGCACTAGAAGAAAACCACCCAGGGACTTAGAGATTAAACATGTTTCTCAAATGATTGGCTTCCGTGTACAGCCACATGCTAAATGGGCTCTGGCTTAGTCAACTACATAGTGGAAGACCCATGCATTGGCATCTTCAGGTTAACTAGATTTGTGTAAGGGAACTTGAAACCCTACATTGGTGCCTGGATGACAAGATAGCATTGTGTATTGGGAGGACTCCTATGGAAAGACTTTGTCACATTCTCAATCTGCCAGTACTCCGTCTTGGTGAGTACTTATCCAGCGGCCACTGGTGGCATCAAGATGAGATTGTGTCATGTGGGTAAAGTGTACAACTTCTGCAGAAGATCAAATTCTAAGTACTTCCGTGTCCCCGGTTATGGACAATACTGAGAAACTAAGGCCTGAAGCTATGGAAGATCTCGACATTCCAATTTCTCAAAGTAAAACTTGATGGTGACAACAAGGGATTTGAAGCACTTGGAGTTTTCCAAGAAGTTTAGAAAGATTTTGACAAAAGATCAAAACTATTTTGAAAAGATAGGACAAAACTATATTGCTTTCTGCAAATGAGCCTAAACCCTACCTAGCAAATATGCATGTAATGATAGGACCCACTTATTTCTACATAGTAGTGAAACTTACCAATACAATTCAAATGTATTGACCTTTGTGGCTACAACTTATTATGTTGCAGGTTTGTTTGATGTTAGAGAAGTTTGTTGAATAGGATTACAAGTCTACAACCAACATGTTTGCCTGTGGCACTTTGAAGATGAAGGACCCCATGCTTATAGATATTCTGCTGCAATGTAATGTGATAGCCAAATGAGCTATGTAAGATGTAATGAATTATTTTATTCCTGGTTATAAAGTTGTATTATGACCTTTGTTTCTTGATATTACATCTTAACTGTGGATGCTAGCTATTGATCCAGGGACTAGCATTGTAAACACAGGGATCTCTACCTTATTAAAGGTTGGGAACCTTACAGGTTGTATCAGAGCACTGTGTTGCCTGTAGGATTTGTAACCCTAGGATTGGACAAAACCCCTTACAAAAATAAGAGTTGTATTTGTTCCAAATCATATTTACAAACAATCTTGTAAACTCTTTCCTCAACCATTTGGGTTTTGACTTCTACATCTCTTCCTTTTCAACTTGATGGACAAAGCCTACCCCATGGCCAAAGACTTCACCATGTGCAAAAATTTCATCAACTCTAATGACTTCAACATCTTCAAGTGATTTCAACTTTAGTTTCACCAAGGATTTTACTAAGGACTACAAGTGAAAACCAAGAGACACTAGATTGCCTACCAAAAGACATTGATATCAAGTTAGAGTATGGATCATATTGACCTATGAGGTATGATTATACTAAGTTATTATTTTCAAGAAAACTTGTTGTTTCCTTCAACTCATGAGTTAAGCTCATAAGTTGTTAAGTGGATAGTTGCTTGTTGATTGTTTGATTGAACTTGGTTGTTTTTGAGTTGTGTGTTAAAACTTCTTAAAAACCTATCCACCAATACTTATCCCTATCAAACCAACAGATGCCTCCTCGTCGTGCCAACCCTAACCAAAACAACAACATCACCCCTGAGATGCAGCAGATGATGGCAGCTCAGAGACAACTGATGCAGGACATGACCACGTTCATACAGAATCAGAACAACAACAACAACAACAACAACAACAACAACATGTTTTCCTGTGGCACTTTGAAGATGAAGGACCCCATGCTTATAGATATTCTGCTGCAATGTAATGTGATAGCCAAATGAGCTATGTAAGATGTAATGAATTATTTTATTCCTGGTTATAAAGTTGTATTATGACCTTTGTTTCTTGATATTACATCTTAACTGTGGATGCTAGCTATTGATTCAGGGACTAGCATTGTAAACACAGGGATCTCTACCTTATTAAAGGTTGGGAACCTTACAACTATCAATTTCTTCCAAGTTTTGATTCAATAAAGAATAGCTGGTACCACTATCAGGACTATCTAGATGAACCAATTAGATAAACTTTGAATTCCTAAGCCTCAGACCAACATCATTGGTCTTAGGGAATTCAAATAAGAGCATCTATATTTATCTCTCAAAGCCAAGATTGTCTTAAGCACAAACTAACCAAATCCATGGTTTAGAATCAAACTTGTGTACCATACATGATGGTGTCACAAGAACAATCCAATATGAATCAGGAAAGGCAGTAAATCATCATAGATTCAGAAAATCAACTAACTAATCATTATCCTATAATACAGGAATCATAACTAGGATATTCCTATAATAAACTTTACTGTTTGAGATCATAATGATCTCAAACCACATGGTAATTTCCAAGTTATCAGCACTAAGACAGTAGCTGTATCTTATCATAATCATGACCATGAATCAAATAAACAGTGGAAAGCTATCAGATCATTAGCTTAACCAAGCATGTTTCCCAAACAACAATATCATCTTAATCAGATGCAATTTAAGCATCAAATCATCTAGTAAGCCACCAAAAACATCATCTGTCATTTTTAAGCAACAAGTTTCAAGCCAGCAAGCATTTAGCATATATACAGACCATCTAAACATGAATCAAATCATCCAATACATGAACAAGCACATAGCAGGAACCCTAAATGGATGATCATCTTAATCCGAATCAGACAGTAGCAGAGGGAACACTGCTAGCGTCTAGCATGAAACCAGCAAACACAGAGAGCACCAGGGGAGAAGAATCAAACTCACCATAGGTCCTCGCTGACGAATCGAAGAGGAAGCAGGGTGGCCGACGAACCGCGGTGACACAGGGAGCACCCAGAGGGGCGCTGCAACCTGCACCTGCCATGGCGGCGGCCACAGCAGTGAACGAGCCCAGCACACCACCGTAGGCGGGATCGCGGCAGCGGCGAAAACACCTTTTCCGAACCCTAGGGTTCGGGAATGGAGTGGACCTGACCACAGGGAGGCCCCTGAGTCAACCCTAACTCGCACCACGGCGGCAGCCAGAACGGCCGACGATGGCAGGAATCGACGGTGGCGGCATCGCCGGCCACGAGGCCGAGTCAGAGGAGGAGGGGATAAGGTCGAGGGAGAGAGGGAGGTAGAGTGGGATGGGTGGGCCAAAACCCTTCAGGGTGATCTTTTGACCCTGCCCTATTGGGCCACCTTGGCCCAATAAACCCAAGGGGCCAGCCCAAGATATTTAATAATTTTTTTGATCAATTAGAAAATACCAAAATGCCCCTGACCTCAATAAAATTATAGAAAATAAAATAAAAGTCCAAAAAGTATAAATAAAATATTTTTGGATTCACAATAATCTACTCTATCCAAATAAAATAAGATATAAAATTTTGGACACTTAAATTTTTGTAAGAATTTTGTAATTTATATATTCTTTATGGAATTTTACAAAATTATTGAAAGGTGATAAAAATAAATAAAAATCACTTTTACTATTTATTAATATTATAGTATTTTTGCAAAATACTAAATAAATATTTAGTAATAAATTTAATGTATAATTTATAATTCCTAAAAGAATTATTAAATCAATAAAAGTCAAATAAAAAAGTAATTAAATAAAATAATTCAATATATGCAATAAATATGAAAAAAATATATTTGTAAATGATTTATTAAAAAGGGCACCTTATATAAGGAAAATGCATATAGAATTAAATAATGCATTACATTACTTGCATAATCATTTTGCTTCTTTAAATATTGTCCTTACCGGGCAATAATGATGTTTTTGTAGAACTAGAAGCTCAAGGTCCAGTGCAAGCATCAGACTTCACTACCTTGCCATCACAAGGCAAGTTCATCACTTGCTCATGTCCTTTGAAGAGTCTTTATCAAAGTATTTGCAAATTGTGTGTTATCATATATACTACAAAAGAAAGAAAATATTATTTTCATAAACAAAGAAATCATAGATATCATCCTAAGTGGTGATATAATGGATCAATAGAACTTAGAGTTCTAATTGCAACAATGATGATCAAGTAGGGACTTAATAACCCCTGACATCAGTGATTCTAGCGTCGTATATTACACGTTAGCCATGAGATTTGGAATGGGACAGATAAGTCAACTGTATCTTCTTCCTCTCGTATGAAGCCGGATGTACAGGTCGTGGCTATTATCCTCGTAGCGTGCATATTGATTGGTAATTTGTAGAGGATATGCAATATATGGGTGGGAACCCTCATCGTCCCACGATAGTTCTGGCATCTAACGGTTTGTACAAACCATTACCGTAATTCATTATGTGGGCATGGTGTACACCAAGGAGGCATGCGGGGTCGTGAAGGGGGCAGTGATTGGCTTGGACCAACTACTAGGCCCCACATCATGGAATTGTGGACGCGAAAGTACGCTCGGTTGTGAAACAAGGAGTTGATCTCTCATGGATAAAGTAACGCACCTCTGCAGAGTGTAAGAACTGTAACTTGTTACTCCCTGTTCCAGGAAGGAGCTACGAACGCGGCAGGAAAGGAACTCCATGAAAGTTCTGGTCAACCTGTGAAGGCTGATTGTCATAGTTTTTCAGAATAAAATCAACCTTTGAAGAAAGATTTACAAAAACTGCATAGAGCCAAGGATTTATAATCTGAGGTGGTAGTTAGAGCATCAAACTTCCCACCTTGCATATAATGAACTTGTTGGGTAATGCTGTTACTCATTCTTTCCTTTGATCCCTTGCTTAGACTCTGAGGATCCCGAAGACGTGCCAATGTATGCAACCGAATGCCAAGAAGACGTGTTCTACGAGGAACCTGATCTATCCGGAGGAGTTGAAGGCGTGGACTACGAGATCCGCTACGGTGTCGATGGGAATGAGTCCACTTAAGTGCCTAGTTAGTAGTAACTAACGGAGCCGAGCAGCATGAAATCTATAGAATAAGCTGTTGAGCCCCACTCCTAGTCGGAGTTGCTATTTTTAAAATTTCCACTGAACACTTTATATTTTGGTTTGTAAGTTGGATCTTTTGGAAGTCTTGAACTTCCGGTATTGTAATAATAATAATGTGTACTTTTGTAATATGGACCCACAATGTTTCTGTTGTACCACTCTAAGGGATGTGATATTTACGGAACATTGTTCTGTGGATGTCATGTCAACGACTATAGTGTACTACACATGCAGTGGTATGCTGGGTCACCGCAGTTGGTATCAGAGCAAATTGGTTTGATCTTAGGTTGGAAACCTAGTAAAGGGTATTACTTGTAGGAGATTTGGCAACGATAAAGAATTTCTAAAAGTAATATAATGGATATTCAAATGAGAATATTTCGTTATATATTTTAGTGCGATGATTCTTTGTTATGATGTAATATGTCATTGGATACTAATCAAAATTATTTTTCTGATATACAAAGATATGGCACCAAAGTTTCCAAAACAGACTTTGGCAAGGAAAGAGGAGACTCTTGATGATTATCAAGGATCATTTATAGACCAACTTCGTCAACTTTGAAAGCTCTTTAATTGTCCCACTAGAATTCCAGTGAACACTATCACTTATCTAGATGGCCGGATGTTATCCAAGTATCGTGTGAGTATCCAACTTCTAGAGAAGCTTGGATTATATCACGATCTACCCATAGGAGAAGGTATGAGTCATTTAACAACTTATCATGTTGCTGTTGTGGAGGTGATAGCTAATATCCGGGAGCAGAAAACTAAGGAGTTAGAAGGTAGCACATTTTCTATGATACCTCATGATTCTATATACTCGGAGTTGATACCGGATCATCTTAATTTGGTTAAGAAGCATCCTAAGTTAGCTTCCAAGTTTATGGATAGATACTGAACACACGTTGTGTCTTTTTATAAGACCCATCAAGTGATTGTCGAAGACAAAAATGACATGTTAGAGGATCTAACTGATCCGGAAAGGAGGAAGCAGTTAGCATTCCAGCTAGAGAAAGAAGAAGGTAGTAGTGTAACACCGATCTTTAAGGATATACCTATAGATCTGGAATCTTTTACACCATATCCTTATTCACCAAGACCTGAACCTACACATGATCCTACTATAGATATGCGGTATGCAGTACCACAGGGCTCGGAGGATGGTTCTGACTCAGAACTTCCTATTGAGAATTCAGATGGATGGAGGATGGGATCATATAATGGATCTCATGAACACCAGATGTCCACAGATGGTTTTGACAGAAATGTTGGACAATCTAGTTGGATGGGTGCACGGATGAATCTTAATAACAGAAGTAGAAATACCATGTCAATAGATGATCAGGATGAAGAAGAAGATCCTGAAGAGAGAGTGTTTGAATCATCAACATCTTCTCAAAGCCCAGGGAATATAGATTATCCAGTATTTAACTATCTTGCCCACGAGAGCACCTGGGGAGCAGCAGGATCCGTGTATCTTGTTGACAACTCAAGAAATGAAGCTCATGAGATGCAGGCTGGAGATAATGTTGAATATGTTTCTGAAGACTTTTCAGCTGAGCTGGAGGGAGTCGATGTGCTCAAGTTGAGTAACGACTCAAGTCCTGACACTTCAGATACAGAGTATGTTGCTTCTGGAAGGCCATTTGTTCCACAAACTGTGCGACGGACAACACGTCAGCACGGTTGGACAACATGCATGTATGATGAGCGTAGTTACTACTAGAAAGAGACAAGTAGTCAACAGTATCAAGCACTGTGTATTGTACTCCAAGGAATAAGGTAGTGAGATGAATACGGTAGCTTTGTGAATATACCTATACGGTATATGTTGTAAGAACTTTGTATCATTATGATATTATGTATATTATGTGAAATGCATATTTGGATTTTCTTTGGATCTTTATTGTGTGACTAGTTCTGTGCGTAAAGTCGAGCTCAGAACACATGTGCATGATGTAATTATGAGTAATCGCTTTATGTTTCAGGACTAGGGGGTCATGGATACGGGTACAGAAATGGAAACTGAGCAGCAGCGGATGGAGCGTGAGGCCAAGGAAAAGGCCGATGCCGATACAACAAATCAAGGAACATTACCACCACCAATGAGGCCATTAATGGAGCAGAACTTTATGCAATGCATGCAAATGATGCAAGAGACCCATAACAAGTTCATGGAAGAGCTGCTGGGGCGAGCAAATCAGAGGGCACCTGAAGGTGGAGGAGTGAGTTTATATGATTTCCAGAATGCAAGACCATTACCTTTTGCATCAGCTCCTGAACTAATTGATGCAGAAGACTAGCTAGCAGATACAGAAAGGAAGCTGGAAACTGTGGGTTGTAATGATGAGGAAAAATTGAGGTATGCAACTCATCTGCTAACTGGACCTGCAGCATCTTGGTGGGAAAATCAGTTAGCCATGCAACAACCAGGAAGGGAGTTTACCTGGGAGGAGTTCAAGCAGAGATTCCATGAATATCATGTTCCAGAAAGTGTCATGGAGTTGAAGCAGAGAGAATTTGAGGAGCTTCAGCAAGGATATACTAGTGTTATGAAGTACATCCGGGAGTTTAGCCAACTGTCTCGTTATGCTGAGGAAGATGTTACCACTAAAGAGAAGAGGAAGAAGCGTTTCTTGTGTGGATTAAATCCGTTTGTGAAGATGCAGCTAAGGTTAGGCAATAAGCAAACTTATCAACAGTTGTTGGATGCAGCCATTACTTTTGAAGATGACTATAAGAATGTCCAAGAGGATCGTATGAAGAGAGGCAGGAAGGAAACCAAGAGAATTCAGGCAAGCAAACCTAAACCTAACCTGGAGTTCAAACTTCGGAATAGGAATTATGGCAACAACAACAACAACAATAACATTAACAAGGAAAGTGGTGGAAATCAATCTAGTCTGAGAAGGAATGTTATATGTAACAACTGTGGAATTCCAGGGCATTTCCAGAGGGAATGCAAAAATCCTGTAGTGATCTGTTACGGTTGTGGTCAGAAGGGGCATATCAAGCCAGATTGTCCGAGTAAACCACCAGGAGGATGGCCTACCAAGGGAGGAGGACAAGCCAATGGAGTAAATGGACAGCCCAATAAAGGAGGAAACAATGGCAAGAACAACAATGGAAAGAGAAACCGACCTACCGGAAAACTGAACAGTGCAACCCTCGAGGAGGTGTATAATTCGGAGCATGCAGTGATAGGTACGCTCAATATCCTTACCAATCCCGGCAAAGTTCTATTTGATACTAGTGCAACCACTTCTTTCATTTCTGAAGAATTTTGTGATAAGTTCGGGATTAGAAGGGCAATGTTAGAACGTCCTATGACCGTAGTTACGGCAGGAGGGAATGTGATTATACGCCACATAAAACAAGATCAGGTTATCTCGATCCGTGGTTGTACATATTTCGCAGACCTTTATGTGATTCCTTTGAAGGGAATTGCAGTAGTGTTGGGGATGGATAGGATGATGGAACACGGAGCTCAGATTAATTGTGAGGAGAAAACTGTCTCAATCAAAACTCCAAGTGGAGCAAGGATAGTTTACCAGGCAGATAAACACAGCCATATCATGGTGGATCTGCAGTTGAATTCAATGAAGGAAGTTAAATAACAGATCCCTATAGTTAATGAATTCCAAGATGTTTTTCCAACAAAGTTACCGGGAATGCCACCAGACCGGGAGATAGAGTTCACCATTGACCTAATACCTGGTACAACACCAATAGCTCAAGCACCATATAAAATGGGACCCAAAGAGTTGAAAGAACTCAAGTAGCAAATTGATGAGTTAGCAGGAAAAGGATTTATACAGGAAAGTGTATCTCCATTGGGAACACCAGTAATCTTTGTAGATAAGAGAGATGGTGGAAGACGGATGTGTGGTGATTATAGAAACCTAAAAAACGTGACTATCAAGAATAAGTATCCTTTACCAAGAATTCAAGAGTTGTTTGATCAAGTGAAAGGAGCTGGAGTATTTTCAAAGATCGATTTAAGATCTGGATGCCATCAAATAAAAATTAAGCCGGAAGATGTTCCAAAACCAGCATTTGTTTCAAGATATGGACACCATGAGTATCTGGTAGTACCATTTGGTTTAACCAATGCACCGGCAATATTCATGAATCTGATGAACAAGATCTTCATGCCATATTTGGAAAAGTTTGTCATCATTCTTATTGATGATATTCTGATATATTCCAAGGATAAGGAAGAGCATGCCGACCATTTGAGAATAGCATTGCAGATTTTAAGGGAACATAAGGTTTATGCTAAATTCAGTAAGTGTGAGTTCTGGTTAGATGAGGTAGAATTCCTCGGTCATGTGATCAGTAAGGATGGAATTGCTGTGAATCCATCTAAAGTTCAGTTGGTACTAGAGTGGACTGCACCGACCAATGTGAAACAAATTCGAGGTTTCTTAGGAATGGCTGGTTATTATCGGAGATTCATTGAAGGTTTCCCCAAAATAGCCGGACCAATGACCAAATTATTAAGGAAAAATACACCATTCAAATGGGATGAGAAATGTGAAGCAAGTTTCCAACAGTTGAAGACTACATTAACCACAGCTCCAATCTTAGCAGTTCCTGAAACAGGAAAGGATTTCACTCTATATTATGATGCATCTAAAGAAGGTCTAGGATGTGTGTTAATGCAAGATCGGAAAGTGATTGCTTATGGTTCAAGACAATTGAAACCACATGAAGTCAACTATCCAACTCATGATTTAGAGTTAGCAGCAGTAGTTTTTGCACTGAAAGGATGGAGGCATTTTCTTTATGGAGCCAGATGTGAGTTATACACTGACCATAACAGTCTCAAATATTTATTTACTCAAAAGGAATTGAATATGAGACATAAGCGTTGGTTGGAATTAATCAAGGATTATGATTTAACAATCAATTACACCCCAGGGAAAGCAAATGTTGTAGCAGATGCTTTAAGCAGAAAGCGTGCAGATATTCAGCCAGGCAATAGAGAATTACCAAAAGAGTTACAAATGGACTTGGAAAGGTTGGGACTTCAATTCATCAAAACAGAGGTTCTTGGAGGATTAGCGACTATGCAGGTAGTTGCAGAGCAAAATAGTGATCTTAAACAAGAAATTTTTAGACATCAAGAAAAAGATCCTTTTATTGCTGAGGAAATTCGGAGGATATCTCAAGGGAAAAAATCAGTTTTTCGCCTTGGAGATTATGGATCTTTATGGTTCCAAGATCGTCTATGGGTTCCAGATGTGACTGAGATCAAAAATGTCATACTCAAAGAAGCACATGATACACCATATTCTATACATCCAGGGAGTACTAAGATGTATATGGATTTGAAAGAACTATTCTGGTGGAATAACATGAAAAGAGATATTGCTAAATATGTATCTGAATGTCATACTTGTCAAAGGGTGAAAGCTGAACATCAAAATCCAGCAGGGCCATTACAACCCTTAGAAATTCCGGAATGGAAATGGGAGGAAATAGGTATGGATTTCATCATAGGGTTACCTATGACACCAAAAAGGAAGGATATGATATGGGTAATTGTGGACAGACTTACTAAGAGTGCACATTTTATTCCAGTGAATTAAAAGGATAATGCTGAGAAGTTAGTTGAAGTATATGTCAAGGAGATAGTAAGTAAGCATGGAGTACCCAACAAGATCGTAATTGATAGGGGATCAGTGTTTACTTCAGCATTTTGGAAGCAATTGTATGAAGCACTTGGTTCAAAGTTAGACTTCAGCATGACATATCATCCTGATACAGGAGGTCAAACTGAAAGAACAAATCAAATACTAGAAGACATGTTGAGAGCTTGTGCACTAGATTTTGGGGGGACATGGGAAGATCACGTACCATTGGCAGAATTTTCTTGTAACAATAGCTATCAGAGTAGTCTGAAGGCAGCCCCATATGAGATTTTGTATGGAAGGAAGTGTAGATCACCAATATGTTGGTATGAACCTGGGAGCAGAAAAGAATTTGCACCAGATTATATCAAGGAGAGACAAGACATCATTGATAAGATCAGGGATAGACTGAAAATATCCCAGAGCAGGCAGAAAAGTTATGCGGATCAAAGCCGAAGATCATGGCATCCAGAAGTAGGAGATATGGTCTATTTGAAAGTATGTCCAATGAAAGGAGTAAAAAGATTCGGAGTTAAAGGGAAATTGAGTCCAAGATACATCGGACCATTCAAGATACTGAGTCAAAACAGAACTATAGCTTATGCTCTAGAGTTACCATCAAGATTGGCTCAAGTGCATAATGTTTTCCATGTGTCACAACTTCGCAAATGTTTGAAAGTTCCTGATGATGCAATCACACATCAAGAGACAGAACTACAAGCAGACCTAACTTATATTAAAAAGCCCTGCAAGATTCTCGAAGAAAACTAGGAAAGATTAAGGAACAGAGCAATCAAATATTGCAAAGTACAATGGGAACATCACCCGGAGAGAGAAGCCACATGGGAGAAGGAAGAGGATATAAGAAAAGCTTATCCAGAACTATTCAGGTACATCTCCACAAACTTCGGGACGAAGTTTAATTTAAGGGGGGAAGTCTGTAATATCCCAGCATATAGGACCTAACGAAGGGTAGATTTAGGAATATGAATTGTTGCATGCATTCATTTGAGAAAATGTGAGTAAAATTTTCGCCAAATAAAAACCTTGAAGTGATCAAAGTTTCTTTCTTCCTTTGAGATTAGGTTTAGTCCTAAAGGAGGATTGTTATAAACTTTTATATGATCTTAAAGGAATTATGTGTGTTTTGAAATGAGTTTGGATTTTAAAACTTAAGTGTTTTATAATTTAAAATATTTTGATATAAGATTTGAATCTTAAATTAATTAAGAGAAAAGTATTATAACCTAAATCTTATCTAAAAACAATATTGTATATGAAATTCATTTTATATCCATAAACAAGTTACAAAGAATGAACTTACTGAAGTTATTCAAAACTTCACAATTTACAAAAAGAATAAAGAATAAGAATATTCTTTATTAATAAATATATAATCTTTATTACAAATGAATAAAATAAAGATTACAAGAATTATAAAAGAAAAATTACAAAAGATTAAGAAAATTACATTTGCATATTTACTAACTAGCCTACAACTAAATCTTTATCCTTATTTTTGTACCTGCAAAACAAAGATTAAATAGAAAACAAAATAGGATTAGTGTTAGTATATTTCTCTCAGATATGTTAGTGAGGTGCACTTGACAAACTCATCATTGAGAAATGTTATAAAGGGGCAAGTTTCACCAATATGAAAGATTTCATCTTTCATAAATTTACAGCAAGAATGCAAATAACAGCCAAAAGGGACCAATTTACCATCCAGGGTAAAAGTAGTTTGGTAATAGTAAATTCAAACTTTCTGAACCTATCCACAAGTGCATAGCAGGCACACAGGCTGGACACACATCAGCATGCATGTGGTGTGTTGTCAAGCTCACAAGCATAGTCAATATCTGTCACATCCCAAAATTTTCCAAATTTTGTAATGTGAAAAATAAATAAACAAAATAAATAATTGTTGAAATTTAGGGCGAAAAGAAACTTTTTGTTTCTAAATGGAAACTTAAAATCCCATCTTGAACAAACCTTGAATAAAATTTGAATCCAACTAAATTCAAATAAAGTGAAATGCATTCTTCATAAATGCATCTTGAAATTTAAACACTTGGAAAATTAACCAAAACCCTAAAACCCTAATGGGAGATTTCCAAGATATCTCTAAGACCATAGATTTGATCCATATAAATTTTGTCAACAAATACTTATAAATGATCAAGAATGATAAATAGAAATATTTTAAAACCATAGAAATTGATTTCATTCAATTTGGAACCATAGATAAAATCTTATGAATTTAGTAAGATCAGGAAATTGATTTTCCAAAGCTAATAAAGAACCTATCTAAAAATTCATACCAAATGGAGATCAATTAACCCTAAAGAGATTTAAAAGGATAAATAAATATTAAACAAGATTTTACAAGTTGGAATCATCAGTTTTGGATCCTTAAATAAAAAGATATGGTTTTTATAAGCAAAGGAAGAAATAAATAAATAAATAAGGACTATTTTAAAAGGCCAAATTAAAACTTGGCCAAGCAAATAAAATAAAATATTTTTGTTTAATAAAAAGAGTAAAGGTTATTTAAATAAAATCATGAGGATTTATTATTATCCAATTTCATTTTAGTAAAAGACATTTTCATTTTAAATGAACATTAAAAACAAAACAAAGTATTTTAAATAATAATTCAAAGTGTTTTATTTTTAAATAAAACCTACTAAAAAGATTTGGTAAAATTTAGATTTCAAATGGAGTTTGAAAACATTAATAAAGCTTATTTGAATTAATTCAAGGGCCTATTTTAAATAATTAATATACCCTAAAAAGAATAAAAATTATTGTTCTAAATTTGACTTTAGAATGTATTAATAAACAGTAATATACACAAAGTTTGGCAAAAGTTTGAATTCAAATAGGGTTTGAATTATTTAAATAAAAATCAAAAAAAATTAATAGAAATAGAAAAAGGAAAAGGATTCTGTATAAAAAAATGAAACAGACCCTAGCCCACCAGGCCCATCTAGCCCAACCAAACCCCTGAACCGTTTTTCTCACTCACTAACTAACCCACTCAGTCCCTGACGTCTAGACCCCACCTTCCCCCTCTCTCTCACTGACGACGCTCCCCCACAGCCACGTCACCGTCTTCAAACCCGCGGACCCCTTCTTCCTCCCTCTCTCTACCGTTTATGCCAATTGATTTGCGCGTTTAATTCACATCAATGCCTCAGTGATTCCGTCCCCCGACCAAGCTATCAAAATCCCCTCCTACCCCTCCCTCTTTACCCTCAAGCTTCTCTACCAGAGAGCCCCGGGGCTGCCTCGATTTTAACTCACACCGCCGCGGACTCCGGCGAGCTTCGCAAGAAATTCCGGCCACCACCGCCAGCCCCACTGTCCCAGAGCTCTCGAGTGTGATCCCCATCATACCCTGCATCCTCCACTAGCTCTAGCTAGATCACGCGCGTTCTGAAACATTGACAACGACCACACTCGAACATCGCCGTCGTCTGCTTCAACTCCGGCGACGCCGCCGGTAACATCCTGACCACCCCTCTTCCTTCTGATGATTCGCATGTGGCTAGTTACCTTGTCCACAACTAATGCCGCCATTTTCGTGTCCTAGCTCGCACCGTAGCGTCGCCTCCATCTTCGACAGTGAGCATCCGTTGCCAGGAGCTTCTCCGGCGAGCGATTAACGCCGTCACTGTGCGCCCCTCCTTCGACAAAGACCACCCTGAGAGTCAGCGCTTCACGGTGAGTCTGCTAAGCCGCTTCACACTCTCCCGCACAACCTAGCTTCGCCGGAACCACCGTGGGCAGAGCGCGCCGCCGCTGTCCACCGTCGCCGCGCCACCCATCTTCGGTCGATACGATCTGGACCATTGGATGTGGATCTGGCGGATAGGATAGAATGAGCCGCGAAGCGGTTTCGTGCGTCCTGTGCCGTGCGATGCAACTCTGATCTAACGGCTAGTGTTGATCAATCCTCGCGAAACGGTATAGACTAGTTAGATTCTGCCACGTGGCCCTGTCTATTGCTACAAAAACAGAATTGATCTATTTAGATGTTCAAATTTGTAAAATTCATAACTTCAAATCTACACGTCCAAATTTTGCAAATTTTATATCAATGGAATCATCAAAGCAAGTAATTTCCAACCATGCACTTTTTTTAATGAATTGCTTCTGCTAAAATAGTTGTTTTTGCAGAAACATGTGTAGGCATAAATTGGATATAAAAATTATTCTAGAATATTTTTATGGTAAAATCTTTGGCAAATAGATTGTTTTGAACCTACTGACCATAGAAACCAACTTGTGGATTCAAAAACATATTTTGTGAAGCAAGAGAATAAATCTTTGAATTAAAGCATTTCTAGTCAAATAAAAATATTGTTCATAAGTTAAAAATGCTTTTTAGAGAAAAACCTTTGGCAATTATTTTGATTTAAACTCTCTGACCACAAACACCAAGTTTTAGAATTAAAAATTTATTTGGTGAACCCTATAAAGATTATTGCTTTGCTAAAGGCATTTTCAACAACATAAAATATTGATTTAGTGTAAAAATGGTTTATAGGTGAAACCTTTTGCAGAGTGTTTTAATATTAAACACTTGACCATAAAACACCAACATTTGTGTTTAAAAATGTATTTGTCAAACACTAGAAAATATTACTTTGGTTTGAACCATTTCTAGCAAAATAAAAATGACTTAAAATGGCTATTTTCACTAACTTGATATCAAATGATATTGCCACATTTACAAATGACCTTGCCACTTTTATAAATGACCAATAGGTATTTTATGATGTCCATAACCTATTGGAAACCTCTTTTCCAAATAAAAAAATCATTAGCATGCTTGCATGCATTGCTTTGTTTCTATTATTTTATGTGATGTTTGCATGAATGGTAGATTGAAGATTTGCTTGCTTGATTGAATTGTAGTGGAATTTGAGGAGTGTGACTATTACAAGATCAAGGAGTGAACTTATATTATCTACCAAAAAGGCAAGTGATGCTTCATACTTTTGTCCCATTATTTTCACTATGCATTAGTGATATTTCTAAGTAGGACTTGCATGGAATTTTGGTAAGTATAACTATGCCATGGGAAATCCTAGTAGATGAAACCTTAGCAAAATTTTCCTAAGTTAAGATTCCTACTACTATAATGCTTAGCTTAGCTAGTAGAAAACAAGGGTGGATTATATTCATGCCATGAAATATCTCTAAGTCAAGGACTTGTGTTTTGTTTAATAAAACAACTAAGTGAATGAATCACCTGGGTGGAAAGGGGCTTGCTTGGTGGTTTTTGGTTGAGTGGTTACACAAGGCCCATTTCTATGGTTTACCTTGTGTATCTCACTTGTGGATTGCCACCCAGGAACAAAGAGTTTTGAGATGTCAAATGTTGAGAAGCTTCAAGTGCAGCCACATGGCATTATGGGCTCTACCTGGATCATATAGGTTGCAACAACTTAGCCAAATGGACAGTTGGTGGTAGGGGATTGATAGGTTGGAGCGCGGCCATTCTTGTCTAAGGGAAGGCTTCTGAAAGATCTTGTCCTAGTGAAACCAAGTCTCGTGGGGAAAGTGCACCACCTCTGCAGAGTGTAAAAATCTAAGTACTTAGCCATGTCCCTGGCAAAGGACAATTTGAGCATCAAGACATGGAAGATATCAAGAATATTCTCGTCCCAATTTCTAAGTTAAATTCTTGTGGTTGAACAAGGGTGAAGGTTCACCAATTTCTATTGGTGGTTCCTTGGGTGTTTTTGATAAGAAAAAACATAGTGTTTTCAAAGGATAAGGAAAAATCTATTTTGAGCAATGCAAGCCTAACCTCCACCTAGCCAAATGCATATAGATGATAGAACCCACTATACTACCATAGTATCACTTGCCAATACAATTCAAATGTATTGACCCTTGTAGCTGTAACTTATTATGTTGCAGGTTTGTTTGATGTTAGTGAAGTGTGTTGATTAGGATTACAAGTCTACAACCAACATGATTGCCTGTGGCACTTTGAAGATGAAGGACTCCATGCTATAGTTATTTCTGCTGCATTGTAATGAGATAGCCAAATGAGCTATGTAAGATGTAATGAATTATTTTATTCCTGGTTATAAAATTGTATTATGACCTTTGTTTCTTGATATTACATCTTAACTGTGGATGCTAGCTATTGATCCAGGGACTAGCATTGTGAACATAGGGATCTATACCTTACTAAAGGTTGGGACCTCTACAGATGGTATCAGAGCACTGTGTTGCCTGTAGGATTTGTAACCCTAGGATTGGACAAAACCCCTTAGAAAAAAAGGAGTTGTATTTGTTCCAAAACTTATTTACAAACAATCTTGTAAAATCTTTCCTCAGCCTTTTGGTTTTGATTCTACATCTCTTCCTTCTCAAACTTGATGGACAAGGACCTCAACCATGAGAAAAGTACTTGACCAACTCAAATGACTTCAACTTCAACATCCTCAAAGACTTCAACTTCATTTTCACCAAGGACTTCAACTTGGATATCACTAAAGACTACAAGTGAGACAAGAAATATTACTCAAGACTTGAGGACTAAGGAAACACAACTTAGAAGGAACCATCATTACCTTTGAAGTTTTGTGACCAAGATACAAGAATTTCTCCAAGGATAAAATGATATTGCTCATGAAGAGTCAACTAAAGAAGAATGGAAAGATCTCAAGTGAACCATATAGTTGGACCACCATATTTAGTTTAAATCAAACCCACCAAATTATGTGGTGTAGCTAAAATATTTTGTTGCCTAAAATGTTCTTGAAACTTGTTGTTTGAGTGAAATGTTTGTTTGTGATTGCTTGCACATTGCTTGTGTGAATTGTGATGTGTGTGATTAGAATTATTTCTTTAGAAATCTTTTGCCTATTCTAATCCCAATCCAACCCAAATAGATGACTACTCCAAGAAACTCCAACATCAATCATGGTGACAACAACAAAAACAACCAAGAGATCAACATGAGAGAACTCATAGTAACACAAACCCAATTGAACCAAGTGACAACTCAGTTTTTAGCCAACAACAATGAGTTAGACCCAACCATGCAAAGGTTTTGGGAAACCCAAACCCAATTGATGCAAAAGGTGACAAATCAAATTATCAACATGGGAGACAACCCTTCCCAAGGAGTTTATGACAACAAGGATGTCAAGGATGATATTATGGAAGGAACTCAAGCTTGAAATATTTGTGGAGACAAGGATCACACTACCAAAGAGAATGAAGATCAATGCCCCAATTGTGAATAGAAACATCCAACTAATTAATGCCCCACATCTCAAGCTACTTGTTTCCTATGTGAAGGAAATAATCATGTCCCTATCCAATGCCCCATCTATTCCATAGTTCAACAAAGGAAACAAGGTGGAGTGCATCAACAGATTGTAAACCCCCATGAGGGAACAACTTCTACCAAGAAGGATGAAGACAAAGGAAAATCTCAGCTTGCACCTCCAAGCAATATGACTCACCTTGATGGACAGAAGAAGAGACAGATGTATTATCCAAGAAAAAGATTAAGGAGACAAGGAGAGTTCCCCACCTTTGAGGTGAGATATGAAAAGCATGAACTAGAATAACTCCTAGCTTTGGAGAAACCCAAGAAGAAGAAGGACAAAATCCAAGTGCAGTGTTGCCATTGCAAAGAGATGGGACACTATGCCAATGAATGTCCAGAGAAGAAGAAGAAGTATAAGGAAATTAGCCAAGTGTGGTGCAACAACTGCAAAGAGATAGGCCATTATGTATCAACTTGTCCACAAAAGATACATGAAGAACTCAATCTTGTCACATGTTACAATTGTGGTAACCAAGGACATTATGCAAGCAATTGTCCATAAAAGATGAAGCACAAGATAAACAAGCCTATGAAGGATCTCAGCCTTGTCACCTGTTTCAAGTGTGGAAACAAAGGACACTATGCAGATGTTTGCCCAGAGAAGTTTCATCAAGATCCCAAGCAAGCCAAGATGTAATCTAGTTGGAAATCTTTTAAGAGTGGTAGTACCCTAGTTGCTTTGAGCCAACTTGTAACCCTATCTTTCCCAAATCTCGGGACGATATTTCTTTTAAGGGTGGTAGCCTGTCACATCCCAAAATTTTCCAAATTTGGTAATGTGAAAAATAAATAAACAAAATAAATAATTGTTGAAATTTAGGGTGAAAAGAAACTTTTTGTTTCTAAATGGAAACTTAAAATCCCATCTTGAACAAACCTTGGATAAAATTTGAATCCAACTAAATTCAAATCAAGTGAAATGCATTCTTCATAAATGCATCTTGAAATTTAAACACATGGAAAATAAACCAAAACCCTAAAACCCTAATGGGAGATTTCCAAGATATCTCTAAGACCATGGATTTTATCCATATAAAGTTTGTCAACAAATACTTATAAATGATCAATAATGATAAATAGAAATATTATAACACCATATAAATTGATTTCATTCAATTTGGAACCATAGATAAAATCTTATGAATTTAGTAAGATCAGGAAATTGATTTTCCAAAGATAATAAAGCACCTATCTAAAAATTCATACCAAATGGAGAGAAATTAACCCTAAAGAGATTTAAAAGTATAAATAAATATTAAACAAGATTTTACAAGTTGGAATCATCATTTTTGGATCCTTAAATAAAAAGATATGGTTTTTATAAGCAAAGGAAGAAATAAATAAATAAATAAGGACTATTTTAAAAGGACAAATTAAAACTTGGCCAAGCAAATAAAATAAAATATTTTTGTTTAATAAAAAGAGTAAAGGTTATTTAAATAAAATCATGAGGATTTATTATTATCCCATTTTATTTCAGTAAAAGACATTTTCATTTTAAATGAACATTAAAAACAAAACAAAGTATTTTAAATAATTATTCAAATGTTTTATTTTTAAATAAAACCTACTGAAAAGATTTGGTAAAATTTAGATTTCAAATGGAGTTTGAAAACATTAATAAACCTTATTTGAATTAATACAAGGGCCTATTTTAAATAATTAATATACCCTAAAAAGAATAAAAATTATTGTTCTAAATTTGACTTTAGAATGTATTAATAAACAGTATTTGAATATACACAAAGTTTGGCAAAAGTTTGAATTCAAATAGGGTTTGAATTATTTAAATAAAAATCAAAACAGATTAATAGAAATAGAAAAGGGAAAAAGATTCTGTATAAAAAAATGAAACAGACCTCAACCCACCAGGCCCATCTAGCCCAACCAAACCCTCGAACCGTTTTTCTCACTCACTAACTAACCCACTCAGTCCCTGACGTCTGGACCCCACCTTCCCCCTCTATCTCTCACTGACGACGCTCCCCCACAGCCACGTCATCGTCTGCAACCCCGCGGACCCCTTCTTCCTCCCTCTCTCTCCCGTTTCTGCCGATTGATTTGCGCGTTTAAGTCGCATCAATGCCTTAGTTATTCCGCCCCCGACCACGCTATCATAATCCCCTCCTCCCCCTCCCTCTTTCCCCTCAAGCTTCTCTGCCAGAGAGCCCCCATGCTGCCTCGATTTTAACTCACACCGCCGCAGACTTCGGCGAGCTTCGCAAGAAATTTCGGCCACCACCGCCAGCCCCACTGCCCCCAGAGCTCTCGAGCGTGATCCCCATCATCCCCTGCATCCTCCAGTAGCTCTAGCTAGATCACGCGCGCTCTAAAACGTTGACAACGACCACACCCGAACACCGCCGTCGTATGCTTCAACTCTGGCGACGCCCCCGGTAACATCCTGACCGCCCCTCTTCCTTCCGATGATTCGCGTGTGGCCAGTGACCTCGTCCGCAACTAACGCCACCATTTCGTGTCCTAGCTCGCACCGTAGCATCGCCTCCGTCTTCGACAGTGAGCATCCGTCTCCAGGAGCTTCTCTGGCGAGCGATTAATGCCGTCACCGTGCGCCCCTCCTTCGACAAAGACCACCCCGACAGTCAGCGCTTCACGGCGAGTCTGGTAAGCCGCTTCACACTCCCCAGCACTTAGCCGCCAGTAACCACCATGGGTAGAGCCCCGCCGTCGCCGCCACCCATCTTTGATCGATACGATCTGGACCATTGGATGTGGATCTGGCGGATAGGATAGAATGAGCAACGAAGCGGTATCGTGCATCCTGTGCCGTGCGATGCAACTCTGATCTAATGGCTAGTGTCGATCGATCCTCGTGAAACGGTATAGACCAGTTAGATTCTGCCTCGTGGCCCTGTCTATTGTTATAAAAACAGAATTGATCTATTTAGATGTTCAAATTTGTAAAATTCATAACTTCAAATCTACACGTTCAAATTTTTGCAAATTTTATATCAATGGAATCAGAAAAGCAAGTACTTTCCAACCATGCACTTTGTTTAATGAATTGCTTCTGGTAAAATAGTTGTTTTTGCAGAAACATGTGTAGGCATAAATTGGATATAAAAATTATTCTAGAATATTTTTATGGTAAAATCTTTGGCAAATAGATTATTTTGATCCTACTGACCATAAAAACAAACTTGTGGATTCAAAAACATATTTTGTGAAGCAAGAGAATAAATCTTTGAATTAAAGCGTTTCTAGTCAAATAAAAATATTGTTCATAAGTTAAAAATGCTTTTTAGAGAAAAACCTTTGGCAATTATTTTGATTTAAACTCTCTGACCCCAAACACCAAGTTTCAGAATTAAAAATATATTTGGTGAACCCTATAAATATTATTGCTTTGCTAAAGGCATTTTCAACAACATAAAATATTGATTTAGTGTAAAAATGGTTTATAGGTGAAACCTTTTGCAAATGGTTTTAATATTAAACACATGACCATAAAACACCAACATTTGTGTTTAAAAATGTATTTGTCAAACACTAGAAAATATTACTTTGGTTTGAACCATTTCTAGCAAAATAAAAATGACTTAAAATGGCCATTTCCACTAACTTGATATCAAATGATTTTGCCACATTTAAAAATGACCTTGCCACTTTTATAAATGACCAATAGATATTTTATGATGTCCATAACCTATTGGAAACCACTTTTCCAAATAAAACAATCTTTAGCATGCTTGCATGCATTGCTTTGTTTCTATTATTTTATGTGATGTTTGCTTGAATGCTAAATTGAATATTTTCTTGCTTGATTGAATTGTAGTGGAATTTGAGGAGTGTGACTATTACAAGATCAAGGAGTGAACTTATATTATCTACCAAAGAGGCAAGTGATGCTTCATACTTTTGTCCCATTATTTTCACTATGCATTAGTGATATTTCTAAGTAGGACTTGCATAGAATTTTGCTAAGTATAAACTATGCCATGGGAAATCCTAGTAGATGAAACCTTAGCAAAATTTTCCTAAGTTAAGATTCCTACTACTATCATGCTTAGCTTAGCTAGTAGAAAACAAGGGTGGATTATATTCATGCCATGAAATATCTCTAAGTCAAGGACTTGTGTTTTGTTTAATAAAACAACTAAGTGAATGAATCACCTGGGTGGAAAGGGGATTGCTTGGAGGTTTTTGGTTGAGTGGTTACACAAGGCCCATTTCTATGGTTTACCTTGTGTATCTCGCTTGTGGATTGCCACCCAGGAACAAAGAGATTTGAGATGTCAAATGTTGAGAAGCTTCAAGTGCAGCCATATGGCATTATGGGCTCTTCCTGGATCATATAGGTTGCAACAACTTAGCCAAATGGACAGTTGGTGGTAGGGGATTGATAGGTTGGAGCGCGTCCATTCTGGTCTAAGGGAAGGCTTCTGAAAGATCTTGTCTTGGTGAAACCAAGTCTTGTGGGGAAAGTGCACCACCTCTGCAGAGTGTAAAAATCTAAGTACTTAGCCATGTCCCTAGCAAAGGACAATTTGAGCATCAATACATGGAAGCTATCAAGAATCTCCTCATCTCGATTTCTAAGTTAAAATCTTGTGGTTGAACAAGGGTGAAGGTTCACCAATTTCTATTGGTGGTTCCTTGGGTGTTTTTGATAAGAAAAAACTTAGTGTTTTCAAATGATAAGGAAAAATCTATTTTAAGCAAATCAAGCCTAAGCTCCACCTAGCCAAATGCATATAGATAGACTCCACTATACTACCATAGTATCACTTGCCAATACAATTCAAATGTATTGACACTTGTGGCTGTAACTTATTATGTTGCAGGTTTGTTTGATGTTAGTGAAGTGTGTTGATTAGTATTACAAGTCTACAACCAACATGATTGCCTGTGGCACTTTGAAGATGAAGGACTCCATGCTATAGTTATTTCTGTTGCATTGTAATGAGATAGCCAAATGAGCTATGTAAGATGTAATGAATTATTTTATTCCTGGTTATAAAATTGTATTATGACCTTTGTTTCTTAATATTACATCTTAACTGTGGATGCTAGCTATTGATCCAGGGACTAGCATTGTAAACACAAGGATCTCTACCTTATTAAAGGTTGGGACCTCTACAATATCACAAAACCACAGCATAGTCGTGGGGAAGCACATCAGTGCATCTCTCCACTACACATCACACAAGAGCAGCCAGGGTAGACAGCAAGAACAACAACCAAACCAGACCAACCCAGATCAATCAAACCTCACGAGGATGGTGACATAAGAAGGGGAATGGATTAGGTGGATAGAAAGATCAAGCCAGGAGCTAGGAGGAGCAGGGTTAGCTCAAGGGCAAGCTCAGGAGCCCAGCAAAATCAGATCAAAACCAGATCAAGATCATCATCACCAACATACTACATCAGCACCAGATTTTGTGGTGAGTTTCATAAAACCTTCACATGATCTAATAATCTTATTCAGAGAGAGACATGTGTTGTTTTATAAAACAAAACCTCAGAAAACACCCAAGTGGGGTGAATCCATCATAGGGATTTTCTTTTAAACTCTAAAGGCAAACAACAAATTACCAAGATCCAACCAGAGCTCAGAGCAACATCCTTGCTCTGGTTGTCAAACTATATCTTACCATTCAATCATGCATATACCTAGGATCTATTTTTAGGCACATCCCTAAAGGAAGGGTAGCACCTTAGGACCAAATCCATAGGATTCATAACATGATCAAGCTCACTATCAATTTCTTCCAAGCTTTGATTCAGTAAAGAATAGCTGGTACCACTATCAGGACTATCTAGATGAACCAATTAGATAAACTTTGAATTCCTAAGCCTCATACCAACATCATTGGACTTAGGGAATTCAAATAAGAGCATCTATATTTATCTCTCAAAGCCAAGATTGTCTTAAGCACAAACTAACCAAATCCATGGTTTAGAATCAAACTTGTGTACCATACATGATGGTGTCACAAGAACAATCCAATATGAATCGGGAAAGGCAGTAAATCATCATAGATTCAGAAAATCAACTAACTAATCATTTTCCTGTAATACAGGAATCATAACTAGGATATTCCTACAATAAACTTTACTGTTTGAGATCATAATGATCTCAAACCACATGCTAATTTCCAAGTTATCAGCACTAAGACAGTAGCTGTATCTTATCATAATCATGACCATGAATCAAATAAACAGTGGAAAGATATCAGATCATTAGCTTAACCAAGCATGTTTCCCAAACAACAATATCATCTTAATCAGATGCAATTTAAGCAACAAATCATCTAGTAAGCCACCAGAAACATCTGTCATTTTTAAGCAACAAGTTTCAAGCCAGTAAGCATTTAGCATGTATACAGGCCATCTAAACATGAATCAAATCATCTAATACATGAACAAGCACATAGAAGGAACCCTAAATGGATGATCATCTTAATCCGAATCAGACAATAGCAGAGGGAACACTGCCGGCGTCTAGCATGAAACCAGCAAACACAGAGAGCACCAGGGAGAAGAATCAAACTCAAAATAGGTCCTCGTTGACGAATCGAAGAGGAAGCAGGGTGGCCAACGAACCGCGGCGGCATAGGGAGGACCCAGACGGGCGCTGCAACTTGCACCTGCCACGGCGGCGGCCGCAATAGAGCATGAGCCTAGCACACCACCGCAGGCGGGATCGCAGCTTCGGCGACAACACCTTTTCCGAACCCTAGGGTTCGGGAATGTGGTGGACCTGACAACGGGGAAGCCCCGGAGTCAAATCCAAGTGGATAGAACGAACGAGCGTTGTCGAAAACCCTAACTCGCACCATGGTGGCGACCAGAACGGCCGACGATGGCAGGAATCGACGGTGGTGGCATCGCCGGCCACGGGGTCGAGTCAGAGGAGGGGATAAGGTCGAGGGAGAGAGGGAGGCAGAATGGGCTGGGTGGCCAAAACCCTTCGGGGTGATCTTTTGATCCTGCCCTATTGGGCCACCCTGGCCCAATAAACCCAAGGGGCTAGCCCAAGATATTTAATAATTTTTTTGATCAATTAGAAAAGACCAAAATGCCCCTGACCTCAATAAAATTATAGAAAATAAAATAAAAGTCCAAAAATTATAAATAAAATATTTTTGGATTCACAATAATCCACTCTATCCAAATAAAATAATATATAAAATTTTGGACACTTAAATTTTTATAAGAATTTTGTAATTTATATATTCTTTATGGAATTTTACAAAATTATTGAAAGGTGATAAAAATAAATAAAAATCACTTTTACTATTTATTAATATTATAGTATTTTGAAAAATATTAAATAAACATTTAGTAATAAATTTAATGAATAATTAATAATTCCTAAAAGAATTATTAAATCAATAAAAGTCAAATAAAAAAAGTAATTAAATAAAATAATTCAATATATGCAATAAATATTAAAAAAATAATACTTATAAATGCTTTATTAAAAAGGGAACCTTGTATAAGGAAAATGCATATAGAATTAAATAATGCATTACATTACTTGCATAATCATTTTGCTTCTTTAAATATTGTCCTTACCGGGCAATAATGATGTTTTTGTAGAACTAGAAGCTCAAGGTCCAGTGCAAGCATCAGACTTCACTACCTTGCCATCACAAGGCAAGTTCATCACTTTCTCATGTCCTTTGAATAGTCTTTATCAAAGTATTTGCAAATTGTGTGTTATCATATATACTATAAAAGAAAGAAAATATTATTTTCATAAACAAAGAAATCATAGATATCATCCTAAGTGGTGATATAATGGAGCAATAGAACAATGATGATCAAGTAGGGACTTAATAACCCCTGCCATCAGTGATTCTAGCGCCGTATATTACGCGTTAGCCATGAGATTTGGAATGGGACAGAGAAGTCAGCTGTATCTTCTTCCTCTCGCATCAATCCGGATGTGCAGGTCATGGCTGTTATCCTCGTAGCATGCATATTGATTGGTAATTCGTAGAGGATATGCAGCATATGGGTGGGAACCCTCATCGTCCCACGATAGTTCTGGCATCTAACGGTTTGTACAAACCATTGCCGTAATTCATTATGTGGGCTTGGTGTACACCAAGGAGGCATGCAGTGTCGCGAAAGGCAGTGATTGACTTGGACCAACTACTGGGCCCCACATCATGGAATTGTGGACGGGAAAGTACGCCCGGTTGTGCAACAAGGAGTTGATCTCTAATGGGTAAAGTAACGCACCTCTGCAGAGTGTAAGAACTGTAACTTGTTACTCCCTGTTTCGGGAAGGAGCTACGAACGCGGCAGGAAAGGAACACCATGAAAGTTCTGGTCAACCTGTGAAGGCTGATTGTCATAGTTTTTCGGAATAAAATCAACCTTTGAAGAAAGATTTACAAAAACATCATAGAGCCAAGGATTTATAATCCGAGGTGGTAGTTAGAGAATCAAACTTCCCACCTTGCATATAATGAACTTGTTGGGTAACGCTGTTACTCATTCTTTCCTTTGATCCCTTTCTTAGACTCTAAGGATCCCGAAGATGTGCCAATGTATGCAACCGAATGCCAAGAAGACGTGTTCTACGAGGAACCTGATCTATCCGGAGGAGTTGAAGGCGTGGACTACGAGATCCGCTACGGTGTCGATGGGAATGAGTCCACTTAAGTGCCTAGTTAGTAGTAACTAACGGAGCCGAGCAGCATGAACTCTATAGAATAAGCTGTTGAGCCCCACTCCTAGTCGCAGTTGCTATTTTTAAAATTTCCGTTGAACACTTTATATTTTGGTTTGTAAGTTGGATCTTTTGGAAGTCTTGAACTTCCAGTATTGTAATAATAATAATGTGTGTACTTTTGTAATATGGACCCACAATGTTTCTGTTGTACCACTCTGAGGGATGTGATATTTACGGAACATTGTTCTGTGGATGTCATGTAAACGACTGTAGTTTACTACACATGCAGTGGTATGCTGGGTCACTGCACATAACCCCAAAATGATAATGGTAAATCTGTAAGAGATATCATAGAACGAACCATATCTAAGATAGTTTGATTATGACGTTCGGACACACCATTACGTTGTGGTGTTCCCAGCGGTGTCAATTGTGAAAGTATTCCGCATTTCTTTAAATGTTCTCCAAACTCGTAACTTATATACTCACCTCCACGATCAGATCGTGGAAATTTAATCTTCTTGTTATGTTGATTCTCTACTTCACTTTGAAATTCCTTAAACTTCTCGAAATTTTCAGACTTATGTTTCATGAAATAGATATACACATACCTACTCGAGTCATCTGTGAAAGTAAGAACATAAAGATAACCACCGCGCAATGCCAAATCCATTAGGCCACACACATCGGTATGTATGATTTCCAATAAGTCCGTATCTCGCCCCATTATGCCAGAGAATGGAGCCTTAGTCATTTTTCCCATCATACATGCTTTGCATCTTTCAAGTGATTCAAAATCAAGTGATTCAAGAAGTCCACTGGAATGGAGTTTCTTCATACGCTTCACTCCAATGTGACCAAGACGACAGTGCCACATGTATGTAGAATTATCATTCAATTTCATTCGTTTAGCATCTATATTATGAACATGTGTATCACTACTATCTGATACGTCGGAAACGTATCTATAATTTTTATGTTACATGCTTGTTTAGTATCTAGTTTGCTTTGCTTTGTCTACACTTTGAGGTTCTTTTTATATCTTTTCTGATACTAACCTATTAACAAGTTGCCATAGTGCCAGTTGCCTGTTTTTTGATGTTTTTGGTTCCAGAAAATCTAGTAAGGAAATATTCTCGGAATTGGATGGGACGAAGTTCAAAGTCAATAACTTTTTGTGGGCAACAAGAAGTCCAGAGGGGAGACAGAGAGGCGTGCCAGGGCGGCCACACCCTGCTAGGCGCGACTAGGGGTGGGCTCGCGCCTAGGAAGGGTGTGGGGCCCCTGGCCACCTCCTCGGCCTCCCCCTTTGCCTACCAGAAGCCCTTGATACCTAAACCCTAAGCACCCGATCAATATTACACGAAACCTTATGTAGCCGCCACCACTGTCATCCCTAGATCGGGGGGCATCTAAAGTTCTTCTCGGCACCCTGTCGGAGGGGAGATCATCCCAGAAGCCTTCTCTCCGGTATGATGCGTGACTAGTTCCACCTTGGACTATGGGTCCATGTAGTAGCTAGATGGTTGTATCTCCTCCTTGTGCTTTCATGTATGGATGTTGTTAGCTCCGTTCATGATCAAGGTCTAATCTATTTGTAATCATGCATGTTGTGTTGCGGGGATCCGATGAATATTAAGATTATTATGTTGGTTTGATTAATGGTTTTGTCTTTAGGATTCTATCATGTCTATGTTGTTTGTGATCTTGCATGCTCTTTGTTGTTAGTAGCTATCTTGGCCAAGTAGTTGCTAGTGACTCCAAGAGGGAGTATTTATGCTCGATAGTGGGTTCATGCCTCTAGTTTCCAAGGGAAGTGACAGAAATCTCTCCGGTTGTAGACGTGTTATTGCTACCACAAAGAAAACAACGGTCTCTTGTTCATGGAAGATGTGGACTGTTTACCTTACACACTTTGCTTAAAGCAGTTGTCTGTTGCTTGCAACTTAATACTGGAGGGGGTTCGGATGATAACCTGAAGGTGGACTTCTAGTCATAGATGCAGTTGGATGGCGGTCTATGTATCTTGTTGTATTGCCCAATCGAATGTCATAGGATCTTTCTGACTAGTAATTGCATTGTTATGCCTTGCTCATATCCTGTCAATTGCCCCGCTGTAATTTTTTTACCCTTCATGCCATGTTGTTTATCTAGGGAGAGCACCTCTAGTGAACTATGGACCCCGGTCCAATCTTTACCATTGATACATCTTCCACAGTTACTTGTTTACTTGCTATAAACCACCATTACCTTCCACATCATACGTTTAATCCTTTGTTACAGCAAACCGGTGAGCTTGACAACCTCACTGATTCATTGGGAAAAAGTCTTGATTTTGTGTTGTGCAGGTCTCCACGTTGTTTGCAACACCTGTGTGACGTTTCCTTCCTCCTTCTGGTTCGATAACCTCGGTCTCAATTGAGGTAAAACTTGCTGATGTGCTCTTCACACCCTGCGCTTGAGGTTACCAATGAAGTGCCACGTCGAGCACCATCAAGTCTTTTCTGGTGCCGTTGCCGGGGAGGCTAAGGACGTCTTCACTAGGGGAGTCCTTCACTTCCTTTCTCTTCACTTTTTTTTTAGTTTGCTATGTTCCTTTTTCTTGGTTTTGTTTGCCTCTTTTCAAATAACACAAAAAATTAGTTCCTACTCTAGTTGTTGGTCTGTTATTGCCTTGCTTGGTCATGCTTTCTATCATTGGATGGTTTCTTTGAAACTAGTTCTTATTGTCAAGGTGGGTTCACGGAAGAACAAAAGTATTATTATAAGGAACACCGTTTGTCACAAAAAGGGAAACACTTATGGGAACAAATTAATAAGTTGAATATTATTGCTTGAGAGGTGTTCTCTACTTATAATGTTACTTACTGCTTTGATAATGCTTGTTGTTGTAGGAGGTATAAACACCTCCCTTTTTAATGTGAGTACAATGATAATGTTACCATTTCCTCTTATGTTAAAGGAAATTATGACTTTTATGATGTGGAACAGATTGAAGAATTTATTGCCTTCAAGGGTGCATTTGAACTTGCTAGTTTGCTTGAAAATACTAATGATGCACCTTATAAACATGAGGTTTTTGAGATACTTAAATTTTTCTTTGATAATTACAAGGAAGAAAGTGGTTATATTCTTGAATATTTTAATAGGTGTTTTCCACATTTGGAAGAGAGTAATGCCTTGTAGGAGCCTATGGAAGAAGAAATTACTAAAACTAAAAGATCATTAGATGAAAAAGAGGAGGAGAGTGATGGTCAAGAGGAGGAAGAATGGATCTACCCATGTTTAAATTCTAATGAGAGTAACTATTTATCCCTTACATTATTTGATTGTCCCCCATGCTTACCAAAGGAGGATGAATGTTATGTTCCTATGGATCCTTTTGAAATATCTACTCTGGGTAAAATCTAGATTTAATCCAACTATTTTTGAGCTTGATAGAAATTATGAGTTTGTAGATCATGAAAAGCATGCTTTATGTGATAGCTATATTTTTGAGTTTATTCATGAGGCTACTGAAAATTATTATGAGAGAGGAAAATATGGTTGTAGAAGTTTTCATGGAACCGAAACACCTCTCTATGTGCTGAAAGTTTTGAAGTTTCTCTTGTTTCATCTTCCTATGCCTGTCACTTTGTTCTTTGTGAATTTATTTGAATACAATATTCCTATGCATAGGAGGTGGGTTAGACTTAAATGTGTTTTTAATTTTCTTCTTGATGCTCTCTTTGACTTCAATTCATAATTCTTATGTGAGCATCTTCTCAAGCTATCAAGCCTAACTTAAAGGCGTTAAAGAAAAGTACTTGTTGGGAGATAACCCAAGAGTTTCCTTGATTCTTGGAAGTTATTAATTCAGTAATGACCTCTTATTATCCTTTTTGTTTGCTTTTTGTGCCAAGAATGACCTCTAATGAGAGGGAAGTAAGATTTGGGGAGTTGCTGTCCCGAAACAGATTTATGTCCTCCACCATAAAATTCGTGAGGAGTCTATGTAACTCGGATTGAGCTAACAATTTACGAATAAATCCCCCCAGTATGTTAGCTAACTTTCGTTAGTTCAACACTTTTTGATTTGAGGAACAGAAGATTTTCCAAAAAATCGATTTCTACCTGCTGGTATGTTTTGACAGATTTCTGCCATTATTTGCATTTGCTTCTTATTGATTCCTTTTTGAGTTCTCTTTAGGAGAATTGAGCTTTTTGAAGGAGTTAATATAGTAGCTTGTGTTTTTAGTGAAAAGTATTGCTGTTCCAAAGCTTTTCCAAAGATCTAATATCTTTTGAATAAACTAATGTTGCTAATGAAGATTGTGTGAAGTTTTGTATGAAGGAAAATTTTCAGGTGTAGAGACAGAATGATGAAATGAGATGAAGAATGGACAAAAGCTCAAGCTTGGGGATGCCACCATGATGTCACCCCAAGAAATATCCAATAGGTACAAGCGTCAAAGCTTGGGGATGCCCAAGGCATCCCCTTCTTCATCAATCAAAAGCTCAGGTCTGTATAAACACTTCACTTTTATTGTTTCATGCATAGTTGTGTTGTTGTTGGAGCGTCTTAGTTTTCGTTTGTTTTTCTAAGTTTGTTTAGTTTTCTTGAGTAGTTTGGACCCCCGTTCTCGCTGTTTTGTTTGCAAATAAGTTGCTTGGTGTTGGAAAGGAGTAGTAAGTTCTTGCTTGTAAGTGCAAGAGGAGCTTGCTTTGACTGTGACTTAGACTTTGGCATGACATGCTACGTGTTGTTTTAACCTTATGCTTAGTGATTATTGCTGTAGCATGTCTTGTTCCAAACAATTGGGATTGCTTACTATGCCTTGAAGAAATTATGCATTGTTTTAGCATGCAAAAGCATAGTATTGTGGTATTCTCCTTTGATTTTTTGCTTGGGTTGACTTCTCATATGCTCATACCATGTTATGACTCTGAACAAGTCACCATTAGCCTCTATTATCATTTAGTCCTTGACTTTTAGTACCACTCTATGCTTTTATTAGTAATGCTTTGTTGCTCTGTCCATTATTGCTCTCTTATTTGGTTGCTCCTCGTCTTTTGCTAGCCTCCACATGTATGAGTAAGTTCTACTCATGCCTCCAACTCCCAAGAAACCAAGTTATTCCAAAGTGTCCACTATAAACTCCTATGCATGGTGTATTACACCATTCCAAGTATATTCTTGTTTTCATCTATCTTCCAATTAAAAAACTATTCTGTTATGTGAAAACTTAGTGATTAAAGCCCTCATGAACTTGAAGGCACACTTTATATTCTTTGCCCCTAATAAACTTGAACCATTGTGTCATCTATGTTGTATATGCTTGCACTTATACGTTGGAATTAGCAGAACCATGTTGTCACGGGGAACGTTTTCAACATTGCACTTATACTTTGTACTCAGTTGATATCATGCTATTTTGTCTATGGATGTCACCGGTGTGAAATAGAAAGGGAACTTGTAAGTCCATGGAGTTTGTATTCTGTGTTGGAGAAATGCCTGGGCCACTAGCCTAAGCCATGCCTAATCATGGTGGAAACTTGCAGCATCACCATAGTGAGATATCTATGAAGCATCCTCAATAAAAAGCTATGCATATAGTAAATAAAAAGATTGCTGAGATGCTCATTGTCTGCTTGCCTTGTCATTTTGGTTATGGGAAAGCTCCTGTACCATGTGCAAGGGGTACCCGTTGGCGGTTCTCTATGATATGCAAATACTTACAATGACAAGAACTTGCAGGTGACTGAAGTTGAGTAGCATGATGTGTGGCCCTCATATTCAAGGGACTTGAGATTGCCAACTTATACTTCGTCAAGCATATACTCCATCTTTGTTCACTTTAACCTTAATCACTTCAAGATGCTTATGATAGGGGCAATGAGGGCTGAAAGCTAACAAGTACCATAATTTTTGGAAGCTCTTTTTGAAAGTTTAAATCCCTGCTTCCTTTATGAAAGGCTTTTCTTCCACCATTATTTGAGTCTCCACCTTCTACCTTTAGGCACCATTAAGAGAGCATAGTTGCCATTCTGTGTGCAGTGTTCCAAAGCTTATTGATTGATGCATATTGTGATATTACTTGTTCTTGTGCTACTTGTTTCTAGTCACCCTTGTGAACTTTGAAGGTGCCATATGCATCTATTTACTACTCTATGAGGGACAAGCTGATTACCACTATGCTATGTTTTCTGTATGTGAAACAAACAAACGTTTTTCAATGCATGCTATTCATGATCTTTGTTTGTAGCCTGTCTTGTTGCATGCATAGTTGCTTTGTCTTACTGTTAGAACTCCATCTTTCATGATCATGTTTAGAGTTCTTTGATCCCAGTTTTCAATGCTTGCAAATGGTTTGATCTTTATTGTGAGGGTGCATGTCACCTCAAAAATTATTCTTTTTATCACTTACCTACTCGAGGACGAGCAGGAGTTAAGCTTGGGGATGCTTGATATGACGGAAAGTATCTATAATTTGATGTTCCATGTTTGTTTAGTATCTACTTTGCCTTTCTTTGTCTACACTTTGAGGTGGTTTTTATATCTTTTCTCGTACTAACCTATTAACAAGTTGCCACAGTGCTAGTTGCCCGTTTTTTGCTGTTTTTTGGTTCCAGAAAATATAGTAAGGAAATATTCTCCGAATTGTACTGGACAAACGTCAAAGTCAATAACTTTCCGTGGGAAAAAAGAAGTCCAAAGGGGAGACAGAGAGGTGTGCCAGGGCGGCCACACCCTCCTAGGCACGGCCAGGGGTGGGCCCGTTCCTATGTAGGGTGTAGGGCCCCTGGCCACCTCCTCGGCCTCCCCCTTCGCCTATAATAAGCCCCCGATGCCTAAACCCTAAGCACCCGATCGATATTCCACGAAACCTTCTGTAGCCGCTGCCACCGTCGTCCCTAGATCGGGGGGATCTGAAGTTATTCCCGACACGCTACCAGAGGGGAGATCATCCTGGAGGCCTTCTCTCTAGTATGATGCGTGAGTAGTTCCACCTTGGACTATGGGTCCATGTAGTATCTAGATGGTTGTATCTCCTCCTTGTGCTTTCATGTATAGATCTTGTGAGCTCCGTTCATGATCAAGATCTAATCTATTTGTAATCATGCATGTTGTGTTTGCGGGGATCCGATGGATATTGAGATTATTATGTTGGTTTGATTAATGGTTTTGTATTTATGATTCTATCATGTATGTGTTGTTTGTGATCTTGCATTCTCTCCGTTGTTAGTAGCTATCTTGGCCAAGTAGTTTCTAGTGAATCCAAGAGGGAGTATTTATGCTCGATAGTGGGTTCATGCCTCTAGTTTCCAAGGGAAGTGACAGAAATCTCTTCGGTTGTAGATGTGTTGTTGCTACTAGGGAGAAAACAACGGTCTCTTGTTCATGGAACATGGATTGTTTACCTTACACACTTTGCTTAAAGCAGTTGTTTGTTGCTTGCAACTTAATACTGGAGGGGGTTCGGATGATAACCTGAAGGTGGACTTCTAGTCATAAATGCAGTTGGATGGCGGTCTATGTATCTTGTTGTATTGCCCAATCGAATCTCATAGGATCTTTCTGACTAGTAATTGCATATTTATGCCTTGCTCAATTCCTGTCAATTGCCCCGCTGTAATTTGTTTACCCTTCATGCCATGTTGTTTATCTAAGGAGAGCACCTCTAGTGAACTATGGACCCCGGTCCAATCTTTACCATTGATACATCTTCCACTGTTACTTGTTTACTTGCTGCAAACCACCATTACCTTCCACACCATATGTTTAATCCTTTGTTACAGCAAACCGGTGAGCTTGATAACCTCACTGATTCGTTGGGAAAAAGTTTTGAATTTGTGTTGTGCAGGTCTACACGTTGTTTGCAATACCTGTGTGATGTTTCCTTTCTCCTTCTGGTTCGATAATCTCGGTCTCAACTGAGGGAAAACTTGCTGCTGTGCTCTTCACACCCTGCACTTGGACTTACGAACGAAGTGCCACGTCGAGCACCATCACTATCAAGATTCAATAAGAATGGACCATCTATCATAGGCGCATGACCATAAAAGATATTGCTCATATAAATCAAACAACCATTATTCTCGGACTTAAACAAGTAACTGTCTCGCAAGAAACAAGGTCCAGATATAATGTTCATGCTTAACGCATGCACCAAATAATAATTATTTAAGTATAAAACCAATCCCGATGGTAGATGAAGAGGGAGCGTTCCGACAGCTATCACATCAACTTGGAGCCATTTCCAACGCGCATCGTCACCTCGTCTCTCACTAGTCTTCATTTATTCTGCAGCACCTGTTCGAGTTACAAATATGAGCAACCTTACTAGGATCAAATACTCAAGCACTACTATGATTACTAGTAAGATACACATCAATAACAGGTATATCGAATATACCTTTCTTATTGATGTTGTCGTTCTTCAGATCTGCCAGGTACTTGGGACAATTTCACTTCTAGTGACATTTGCCCTTGTAGTAAAAGCACTCAGTATCAGGCTTAGGACCAGCCTTGGGCTTCTTTGTAGGCGCAACAGCTTTATTTTCGCCCTTCTTGAAGTTACCCTTCTTCTTAGGCTTGCCTTGCTTCTTGAAATTGGTTGCCTTATTGACCATCAACACTTTGTGCTCTTTCTTGATATCCACTTCCGCAGACTTCAACATGGAGAAGAGTTCAGGCAATGACTTATCTATGCGCTACATCTTGTAGTTCATCATGAAGTTCTTGTAACTAGGTGGAAGTGATTGGAGGACATGATGAATACCCGACACATTAGGAATCGTTATTACCAAATATGCAAGTTTATTCGTGTGCCTAGACATCTTAAGCACATGCTCGCTAACGGATCTGCCCTCTTCCATCTTGTAGTTAAAGAACTTCTCGGAGGCTTCATAGATTTCAACAGCCAGATGAGTCTCAAATATCATTTTGAGCTCACGGACAATATCATGAGGGTCACGGTTCTCAAACCTCTTCTAAAGCTCTGATTCCAAACCATACAAGATGGCACACTGAACTATGGATTATTGATTCTTCCGAGTGAGGAAAACATTCTTCACCTCATCGGTAGTATCATCTGCAGGCAGGTCACCCAATGGTGCATCCAGCACATAGGTCAACTGACCAGCATTGAGGACAATCATCAAGTTGCAGAACCAGTCTGCAAAGTTGCTTCCATTGTTTTTCAACTTTTCTTTCTCTAGGAGCGCATTAAAATTGATGGTAGGGGCCGCCATGATCTACAACATATTTACAAAGAGTTTAGACTAAGTTTATGATAAATTGAGTTAAAATTTAATTCTTAAATTAACTAGGTGAACTCCCACTCAAAACAACATCCCTCACATTGTTTTAGTGATCACACAAACCAAATCCACTACACCAAGTATGTTTATCACGAGAGATGAGGTAGTTTCAAAGGCAAACAATCAACATGTTCATCACATCAATCATATGACTCATGCTTTAACTTTCGGTATTCCATGTTCCGACACCATGTCTGTAGATGCTAGGCTCGTCAAGGTTAACCTTAGTATCCGCATGTTCAAATCTGGCTTGCATCCGTTGTATGCACACGTAGAATCTATCACACTTGATCATCATGTGCTGCTTCGAAACGACGAGTCTTAGCAATGGTGCCTACTAAGGACGAACACTAATTACTTGATATTTAATGAGAGGGATCATCTTATAATGCTACCATCCCAATCTACACAATACAAGATGCATAAAAGGATTAACATCACATGCAATTCATAATATGTGATATGATATGGCCTTTTTTCTTGTGCCTTCGATCTCCATCTCAAAAGCATGAACATGATCTCCATCATCACCGGCGTGGCGTCAAGGTCAATGTCGCCGCTTCATGGTTGTCGACCATCAACAACAACTATTACAAATACTTTGATGAATAGACACGCAGGTCTTAAATGAAATTTAAAGACAACCATAAGGCTCCTGTCGTTTGCCAACTTATAATAAGGATCATTGAATACATCATATATAATCACAATCATGGCCATATCACATCACAACACAAACCCTGCAAAAACAAGTTAGACGCCTCTAATTTTCTTTGCATGTTTTACATGGCTAGGGCTTTCGAATAAGAACCATTCTAACTTATGAACATGAACCACAATGTTGATACAAGTATTGTCAAGTGCCCGTAGTAAATTGAATCTTCACTATGGTGGGAGAGATAGACACCCGCAAAGCCACTTGTGCAATGCAAGTTTCACATTGAGCGTGGAGCAAGTCTCATGTACGATGACATGTAAGCTTAGCTCGGGCCGCTTCATCCCACCATCCTGCAAGATGAAAAGTGCACAAAAATAAAACGACAACAAAAGCATCAACGCCCACAAAACCGTTGTGTTCTACTCGTGGAACATATCTACTAATAGAGTCGGCTCTGATACCACTGTAGGGTTCGTAGCATGGAAAACAAAAATTTCTATCGCGGGAACACACAGAAGACAAGATCTAATCTACAAGATCAATGCAACGACTTTGTAGAGTACTAACCCTCTTAGATCCAAAGAATTTAACGAGCTCGGATTCTCATGGTTGATGTAGTCATTCACTTGCCGATCTCAAGATCGTGTAGACGATCCTTCTGATGCCACGTTTCGGCAATGCTTCCGCAGTCGGTCACACGTATGGTAGTCGATGAAGACCTTCCTATCCCTTGTTCCAGCAGGTCAGCGGAGGATGTAGATCTCCACAGAATCCCAACAGCACGACAGTGTGGTGGTGGTGGTGGATAAGAGATAATTGCAGAGCTTCGCCTAAGCCGGAGTAGTTGTATGGAGGGGAGAGGGTTGTGGCGGCTAGGGTTTTTTAGGGTGAGGCGCAAGGGGCGCCTCCAACCCTCCTTATATGGGTGGAGGGGCGGCATCCAGGGTTCCCAGGCCTGGACAAGTCCTCCCCCAATTCCACTTGGCCGCGGCAAGGGAGGGAGAGAGGGAACCTAGTCTCCCAAGGTTTCTTTTCCTTCCTCCACTAGGACTTTGACTTTTCAAATTGGGATTTGACTTTTCAAACTAGAGTTTGATTCCCACTTCCTAGTCTTGGCCGACTTGACCTAGGGCATGATGCCTCTAGCCCCACTAGGACATGGCGCATCCAAGTGCCCCCTTCCAGGGTGGTGGACCTTCCAGAACCTTCAAGAAGCTTCCAGTCAAAACACCAAAAACATTTCCAAACCCCAGAAATTGACTTTCCTTATATAAATCTTATTCTCTAGACCATTTCGGATCTCCCCATGATGTCCTGGATCCAATCCAAGACTCCGAACAACATTCGGTCTCCAATTCATATTCCATATCTACTAAACAACATCAAATCCTTAAGTGTATCTCCCTATGGTTCGTGAACTATGCAGACATGATTAAGACACCTCTCCGATTACTTTGTGATCGAATGAACCATTATAGGAATCTGGAAATCCATTATGGCTCCCACATATTTCTATGATTACTTTGTGATCGAATGAACCATTTACATACGATACCAATTTCCCTTTGTCTCCTGACACTTTACTTATCCGAGGTTCAATCGTCGGTATCTCTAATACCTACTTCAACCTCGTTACCGATAAGTACTCTTTACTCGTCCTGTGATATGACATCCCTTATGACCTAGTCAAATTCTTGCAAGCCAATTGGATGACATTCCACTGAGAGGGCCCAGAGTATATCTATCCGTCATATGGATGGACAAATCCCACTCTTGATCCATGTGCCTCAACACATACTTTCAGAATACTCAATGCCACCTTTATAACCACCCAGTTATGAAGCAGAGTTTGATGTCATCAAAGTATCTATCCAGTGGTGATTAACATGATCTCATGGTCAAAAGATTAGGTTACTTTGTATTTGAAAGCTTATAGCAAATGACCTTTAAATGACTTGATCTTATGCTATGCTTAACTATAGGAGTGTGTCCATCACATTATTCTCCTAATGATATGATCTTATTATTAATAACATCTAATGTTCATGATCAGGAAAACATGATCATCTATTAATCAACAAACTTGTCTAACAAGAGACTTTACTAGGGACTCTTTTATCTTTACAAAACACACAAGTATTTATGTTTTTGGTTAATACAATTATAGCATGGGATGCAAACATCCATCATAAAGACAAAGATATAATAATAACAACTTTTATTATTGCCTCTTGGGCATATCTCCAACACATACTCGAGTAGTACATCACTTTTTACTCCGGTAGGCAGGCATGTGCGCGCGGCAGGAGATGGGCGACGGTAGCTATTTATGGCTTTTTACTAGGTAGTACTTGAGTACTCCTGCTCACTGACTTCATGAATTGAGACCTCAGTAGTGTACTACAGTACTGTACTACTCGGATGTAGCTATCATCACACGGTTCCTAGGGAGATTCCAGAGACACAGGTTCTCAGATACACGTCCTTGTTTCCTGACCACACAGCCAAGGAAATTCATTTTTCTCCTCACTATTTCTCGGTGATTTTCTTCTCTCTGCTCATGTGTTCTCGCTCTTCATTTCTCAGCATGGCATTTAGCCTCCTGATTCTGATGTTTGCGTGTCTACTGGATTCTTCCGGCGTATAGATGTTTGCGTGCTTCCTTGATTTTGTAGGTGACACAACCTTTTTGATGTGCCACGATGCTGTATAGGGGATAACACATTGGGCGCCATTGAGTTTTCATATCAATGTGACATTAAATAATTTCAAATCAATGCCAAGCAAGGATATGATTTATGTATGTTGTACAAAGTTTATTTTTATCCAGGGACTTTAATAGTAGTTGTAGCACCCTGGGTAAAACCACTACTAGAAAACCCCTTATGTCTTTACTATATGCATCATCATGACATCATGCATATTTTTGTCTAAAAAGTTTTGTCAAAAGACTATTTTGTTTTCTACATTAGTTCCCTTCTTTATTCAAACTAAACACGGTCTTTCCGAATATTTTATCTATCTACAAACTACTTATAAAAGTCTTGTAAAAATAAAATAATAAAAGGGGAGGCAGACATCCCAGCCGAAAAGGTCAAGCTTAGTCCAGCCGGAGGCCGACCTACAACCCTTCCTATATTCCCCTCCCCAATCCCTAGAAACCCTAATCCTAGCCTCTAACCAAACCCCACACCCCACCTATCCTTCTATCGCCGCCACCACCCACCTGACCACACACGCACCTGGACGCACGCATCGCGCCCCTGTCACACACACACACACGCACACACACACACACACACACACACACACACACACCGCGACACATACCCAATATGACCACACCGACATGGCCCTCTCGATCGAACACGACCCAACCCCCTGAATCGCTTTAGCCCATGACCTTGCGGTCAACCCCGCGCCCTACACATCCAACAAACCCTCTCCCTCTCATCTGGCCCCACCATCCCGTGCGACCCACACCGTCTTCCTCTGCATCGCATTCTACCCATGCGACATCCTTTCCCCAAAAAAACCGCTGCCGCCTGAGCGTTGATTCGACGAAGCTTGGGTCGTGTGCCCCGTGTCATCGGGTCCTCTCCTCCGCGGGCCGACCTCCCTCTTCCTTGCCTATTCCTTGCTCGATGCCTCCTCCCCTCCTTGTCTCGAAACCAACTGCCACGGCGTCCTCCTCCAACCTCGGCCCCGAGTGCCGCCCTATGGCCACACGCGTTTGCAGAGCCTCACCGCCACCATGGCGCTTGCCCCATCGTCTACGTGTCCCCTTCTCCACCACACAGCAACCGCCGGCCTCGCCCTTCTCCAGGAAGCCACCATAGTCCCGTGCGTGTTCCGGCCGCCTCAAGTGGGTGTGCGCACGAGACCCCACAATGCCCTCCTTCCCATGCTGCGGCCTGGCTCTGTCTTCTCATGCCAGCATCCGTCGTCGCCCTCCACCGACCATATCGTTGTGCCTCCGATGACTTTTCGTGGGTTCCAGAGACCAGCACCCCTTGGCCGTTGTGCTCTTGCCCCCGCGTTCGCATGCACTCGTGCGGGCAGTTGTGCTCTGCTTTTATTCTATTTTGGCACTATAGCCGTGACCAGTGGCCTCCAGACATGAGAACTTGTTGTATCTACAATCATTGATGTTTCCATGTTGTTGTCCAAGAGACTAAGACCCACAAGATCTTCATCAGCGACAAGACCATCATGAACCGTCAGGTTCATCCACCAACAGCGTCACACGAGACCGACACCGACAACGGAAGTCAGAATGGTGCCAATCCGAAGTGCTTCGACACGGTATGCCAAGCCCCTTCGTGGACCCTGAAGACCCCGATCTCGGGCTCCGAAGACCAAAGAAAACTCTCGAAACACCAAGTCCTTCTTCCCGGATCCGAAGACCCAATCCTTCCAAGCCCAAAGCTTTTTGAATCCCAACCCAAGTTCTTTGACCCATGTGTGATCCCTATTTTGAGACCCATTTTTTATAATAAATGATATCTACCTGTTGCATATAATTTTACATATTTGCATACATATTGTGTGATTTGGGGGCCATATGCCGATTCACCTCATAATTTAATATGGAGACCATATGCGGACGAATCTAGTCTTATGTTGTCTCCATTTAAATTTGTTTAGCGAACGGGTGCCATATTTTCCTTATCAATATAACATTTAAATTGTGGGGGTATCTAAAAAATTAGAACCATATATTTAATTGTTGGGACCCTAGTTCCGCTTAATATTGCCTAATTACATCGCACCATTGCCATGTCATACATCATGCATGCATCATGCCTGATCTTCTGCTGTAGTATTAAATAGTGCATCTGGTGTTTCTTCTAGTGCTTTGCTTCTTCACGGATTAGGCCGATGAGTTGCTGTGAGTGTCGCACTGATCTTTAGATGAACCTTCAGCTGTGTTTTCAGGCGAGCATTCTCCCCCTTTATACCTATCTTACTTTTATAGTCTTTATCTCCTCCTGTTTATCTATTTCTATCTGTGTTGCGATGCTCTAGTTTTCGTACCCGTGATATCCCTTGCAGCCCTTATATTACCTTAGACACCTCTTATTACTTGTTGTTTGGTAGATAGTCGGCCTTGTGTGTCATAGTCGCTTGCTCAGGTGCTGTTGTGTGTCGTCCAGAACCATAGTTTTTGGAAGGTTAACATATGATTTGTGTTGGATATGATCATGACTTAATTACAACTTGATACTAAAATGCTGGGAATAGTTATAACTAATGCAGAGGAACCGGTGGGAAATATACGTGATTTGGTTTTTAACCGCTCACTGGTGTCCCGTAGGACCCCGAGTACTTGATACTTGTTCCTTGACTATCGCACTGTCCGCATGTGGGACCATGAATCTCCTTAGCCAGAGCCCGAATTATATCTTATTTCTTGGGGCCACAAAGTAGTTTGGGGCTTTATTACTATCATGTACTTATGCCATGCTACTACTTTATTTACTACTGTTGCTCAAGGAGCGTTTACTATTATACTGTTTTGGAACCTCGTGCCATGTTTTTGCGGGGTGTCGACAAGCCCAGTCACACTTTCGGGTTCCCAGTTATTTACAATCGTCGTCACAAACCTCTGGTCTGTCTCAGATCCAACCAAATTGGTAGTGGGTAGCTTAGTGGGGTGGCCCCCTGAAATAATATATGAATCTTGTGATTGCTTTGTCGTGATGCCTCGTTGGGTTTTTTATTTGGTTTTTCAGAGGTTGATCGTGCGTGTGTTGATATTTGTGCCCCCTACAGGGTATATATTTCTGAAATCTGTGTCCACGGTTATGGACGACATGGATCATAGTATCTCGATCATAGAAAACTATAACTAAACTAGTGCTATAAATTTATTTTGGAATGACTAGTAATCATCTTCACTAAAACGGAATCGCTAAATAAAAGTACCAACAACTGCTGGAATTGGGATTCATCATGCTATATGTATTTGACTAGTAAGTATTTTTCTTGAGATATCTGACTAGTAAGTATTGTAACTACAACGGAATGGTTAACTAAAACTGCCAACTGCTTAATATATCAGGATGACTCATGCTATCTATATCTGACTAGTAAGTGTTGCAACTATAATAGAATGAATAAAATTTCCAACTGTGTGAGTTTCCTCGGTATGAATTATTTGTTTGGTATTGAAGGGGAATACCAGGATGGGTATGTTTGGTATTAGTATCAGGTTGGTTCTGAATAGGTCTTTCTCATCCATTTCTGATAGTCGCCAGTTGTATCGAGTCTCTATAGGTTGTTTAGTGCATATTGTGTTGCTGCTTCAGTCCACCATACCTATGTAGGCGAGAGTCGCCGAATTCTAAGTCTCGCTGTGTACTAGCCTCAGTACTGATCGCTGTCTTTTTTATTTTCCCTTTGTCGGCACCCCTTTTTTGTTTAAACAGGTTTTGAGATCGACTTCGTTAGCAGGGTTACCCTTACGGCTTGGCCTGGGCAGGGTTATGGATGCCATTGGTTATTCTTCAGGGCTCTTAGCTTAATTTGCATCTTGTCCCTACTCGTATGTGTATCATTTTCAAGGTGATTTGGATCTTTGTACCGTATATCTGTAATCTTGACTCTTTGAGTCATTGTTGTATATATATGTTTTTTGGGTTCCATCGTGGACTAATGTGTAATGGTATTACTTCGTTTTCCACCCGCACGAAAGTGCCTGGTGGGCATATTTGTATCGTTTTTATGCGGGTTTGGCTGGAATCGCTAAAACATCATAGGGCCGATCCTAGGGTGTTACAATAGTACTCCTTATTTCACTTATAATGATTGATATAGTAATTAAAGGATCACTAGGAATACATGTGGTTTCCTAGGTTTCTTCCTTTTGGTATTAATTACATGAATTCACATGACTAATTAGACGTTGGTTTCTCTGTATTGGCATCCCCTCTTTCCTCAAGCGCATGCATAAATTAAGGGGAGGAAGTAATTTCACCCTCCCCGGTAATACAAGAGGTTTTATTGCGTCGTAGTGGGAGATGAAATGACAAACATAGTACTTATGCTAGTTCCCATCACCGTTCTAATTTTCACTTGATAATATTCAACCTCCGAACCTTATTAAAGATAGGTAGTAGAGGTTAAATTAAACACAATTAATCATAATACTTCTTCTTCTTCTTTGACCTAGATCCTTTTGCTGTCACCTTCCTGTTGGCGTTGTCCTTTCGCTTCCCATGGCATCCCCCAGCTCTCGTCATCTTCTTCTTCTTCAAGCCTCTCACCTCCTTCTCCTTCCTCTTCTTATTGCCAGTGAAGGGGGATCGAGTGCACTATTATTGGAGATGACGTCTCGTACCAGGAGAAGTGGCCATAAATATTCTGACCCCTCATCCTCCTACTTCCTCTTCTTATTGACGACCATAGACCTTTTCTGCGCAAACTACAAACATTTACCATAATGTGTGCACATAATACATAACCAGTCATTGAATGTTTCATAGTTACTATAGTGGAAGGAAGATCTAACTATTAGCAATGTTGGGATTTTTAGTCTTGATCCAACTGTCAAAGTTCAAAGTTATTCGTACACTATATAGTGCGGTATGCTAAGATAATAAAAGTATAACATATCATTAGAATCTTTGGGGTTTGTTCGTAGCGTTCATTGTGCCAAGGACTATAAAAATAATGTTCTACATGCTAGAATGGAAAATAAGATCCAACGATTAACATTGTTGGGATTTTCCATTCTTGATTCAATTTTCATTGTTCAAAGTTACTTGTACACTATACAATGGTAACATTTGCAGAAGTCACTCACCACTTCCTATAATTCCAAAAAATTGTCAATGATTGATATGTTGGAAACGTATCTATAATTTTTGATGTTCCATGCTTGTTTAGTATCTACTTTGCTTTGCTTTGTCTACACTTTGAGGTACTTTTATATGTTTTCTGGCACCAACCTTTTAACAAGATGCCACAGTGCCAGTTGCCTTGTTTCTTCTGTTTTTGGTTCCAGAAAAGGCAGAAAATCAATATTCTCGGAATTTGACGGGACAAAAGCCAAAGTCAATATTTTATCGTGGGGAACATGGAGCCAGAATACGAGACGGAGGGGAGCCACCAGGGGGCACACACCCTGTCCGCACGGCTAACCCTATCCCACGCCTGGGGGTGCAGCCACCCTGGGTGCCCCCTTCCTCGCCTCTTCGCCTATAAGAAGCCCTCGACACTAAAACCCTAAAGACCCGATCAATCTTCCACGAAACAGTCCATAGCCGCCGCCACCATCGTCCCTAGATCGGGGGGATCTCAATCTCTTCCCAGCACCCTACTAGAGGGGAGATCATTCCGGAGGCCTTCTTCTTCACCATGCCAGCCTCTGGTATGAAGCGTGAGTAGTTCCACCTTGGACTACGGGTCCATGTAGTAGCTAGATGGTTGTGTCTCCTCCTTTGTGCTACCATGTTTAGATCTTGTGAGGTCCTTTCATGATCAAGATCATCTATTTGTAATCATGCATGTTGTGTTTTTGGGGATCCGATGGATATTGAGATTACTATGTCAGATTGATTAATGAATTTGTCTCATTGATTTTATCATATCTATGTTGTTTGTGATCTTGCATGCTCTCCGTTTCTAGTAGCTATCTTGGCCAAGTAGATGGTAGTGACTCCAAGAGGGAGTATTTATGCTCGATAGTGGGTTCATGCCTCTATTTCATCTAAGGGAAGTGAAGTAAATCTCTAAGGTTGTAGATGTGTTGTTGCTACTAGGGGGAAAACAACGGTCTCTTGTTCATGGAACAAGTGGATTGTTTACCTTACACACTTTGCTTAAAGCAATTATCCGTTGCTTGCAACTTAATACTGAAGGGGGTTCGGATTATAACCTGAAGGTGGATTCCTAGTCATAGATGCAGTTGGATGGCCGTCTATGTATCTTGTTGTATTACCCAATCAGATCTCATAGGATCATGAATGTCTAGTATTGCATTGTTATGCCTTTCTCAGTCCTGTCAATTGCCCTAATGTAATTTGTTTACCCAGCATCCCATGTTTTTTTATCTTAAGGATAACACCTCTAGTAAACTATGGACCCCGGTCCAATATTTACCATTGATACATCTTCCACTTTTACTGTTTACTTTCTACAAACCACTATTACCTTCCACACCATACAGTTAATCCTTTGTTTTTAGCAAACCGGTGAGATTGACAACCTCATTGTTTGTTGGGGGCAAAGTCTTAGGTTTGTGTTGTGCAGGTTTCCAAGTTGCTAGCAACACCTTTGAGTCTTCCTCCTACTGGTTCGATAACCTTGGTTTCTTACCGAGGGAAAACTTGATGTTGTGCTTATCACACCTTCCTCTTGGGGACTCCCAACGAATCTCTACAATGATCTGAGCCACCATCAAGATTTTCTGACGTCGTTGGCGGAGAGGCTAAGGACGGCTTCACAAGGGGAGTCCTTCACAACCTTTCTGTTTACTTTGTTTTTGTTTTTCTTAGTTTATTTTGCTTGGTTTTGTTTGCCTATTTTTATCAAAAACTCCAAAAAAATTTGTTTAGTTTGGTTTGATTTCTCTTATCAAGAACGCAAAAAAATTAGTTCCTACTCCAGTTGTCACCTTTCTCTAGCTCACCATGTGGATTCACAAGTTTACCCTGAAAGACCTTTCAATAAGTAGTGGCTCTATAATTGGGAAAGAAAATATTGAAGAATTATTTAATCATGTTAGCAAACATGAGGATATTGAGGATAGATCCTTATCAGAACTTGCTCCTAATTATGAAATTGCTGCAGCTTCTTTAGTTCACATGTTGGAGGCTAGGTTTGTTAACCTTAACCCCATGATGCAAATTTTGTTTCTTAAACTAAAAGAAGAAGAGGATGCTGAAAAGAGAGATTTATCCTAGAAACTTTACTAAAAGAGTTCAATGATGTTTCTAAGGAAGCCAAAAAGGTCTTCGAACATTTTAATATGCTAGGATCATGTGTATATGTTATGGGTACTTTAGATAAAACCAAACCCAGAGAGGAAATTAAGATACCCATAACTTTTAAACTTGTAGGAATGCATGAAGCCCTGGAAAAGAATTTTGACTGGATTGTTCTTGAAAACCCATTTGATGAAAGTAGTGAACCTAAGAGAGATGAGAAATGATCCTCTCATTTAGATGAGATACCTTTCCTAGTTGAAGAGATTTCGAGTATTGATCTTAATGCTTCTTCGTTTGAAAATACTTGATTCTTGCTTCTTGTGCCTAACTTAAAGGCGTTAAAGAAAAGTACTTATTGGGAGATAAGACAAAAGTTTTCTTGAGTATTGGAAGTTATTACCTCTTTAATGACCTCTACTGAGAGGGAAGTAAGATTTGGGGAGTTGCTGTCCCGAAACAGATTTTTGTGATCCACCATAAAAATTCGTGTAAAATCTCTCCAAGTCGGATTAAGCTGTAATTTTCTTAATAAATCCCCCAGTATGTTAGCTAACTTTCATTAGTTCAACACGTTTTGATTTGAGCAACAGAAGGTCTTTGAAAAAATCGGTTTCTACCTACTGGTCTGTTTTGACAGATTTCTGCCATTATTTGCATTTGCTTCTTATTGATTCCTTTTTGGGTTCATTTTGGGAAATTGAGCTTTTTGAGGGAATTGCTACAGTATCTTGAGTTTTTAGTGAAAGTTTTTCTGTATTAAAACTAAACCCCAAAGGTCTATTATCTTTTTAATACACTAATGTTGCTAATGAAGATTGTCTACAGTTTTGTATGAAGGAAAATTTTCAAGTATAGAGAAAGAATGATGTAATAAGATGAGGAATGGACAAAAGCTCAAGATTGGGGATGCCACCCCGTGTCACCCCAAGAAATATTCAAGAGGTACAAGCGTCAAATCTTGGGGATGCCCAAGGCATCCCTTCGTTTTTATTGTTTCATGCACAAGTTGTGTTGTTCTTGGAGCGTCTTAGTTTTCGTTGTTTGCTTAGTTTGCTTGAATAAAGTAGTTTGGACCCCCGTTCTCGCTATGTTGTTGATACGTCGGAAACGTATCTCGAATTTTTGATGCTCCATGCTTGTTTAGTATCTACTTTGCTTTGCTTTGTCTACACTTTGAGGTGTTTTATATCTTTTCTGGAACTATCCTATTAACAAGTTTCCACAATGCCAGTTGCCAATTTTCTTATGTTTTTGGTGCCAAAAAGGCAGAAAATCAATATTCTCGGAATTGGACGGGACAAAAGCCAAAGTCAATATTTTACCGTGAAGTCCAGAGAAGAGACGGAGAGGCGTCATAGGGCAGCCAGACCCCCCTAGGCGCGGGTGGGCCTAGCTCGCGCCTGGGCAGGGTGTGGCCCCCCTAGTCGCCTCCCAGCCTCGCCGCTTCGCCTATAAGAAGCCCCCGATACAGAAACCCTAGGAACCCGATCAAAAATCCATGAAACCTTCTGTAGCCGCCGCCACCGTCGTCCCTAGATCGGGGGGATCTGAAGTTCTTCCCAGCACACTAGCGGAGGGGAAATCATCCCAGAGGCCTTCTTCTCCGGTATGAAGTGTGAGTAGTTCCACCTTGGACTACAGGTCCATGTAGTAGCTAGATGGTTGTATCTCCTCCTTGTGCTTTCATGTATAGATCTTGTGAGCTCCGTTCATGATCAAGATCTAATCTTTTGTAATCATGCATGTTGTGTTTGCGGGGATCCGCTGGATATTGAGATTACTATGTCAAATTGATTAATGGTTTTGTCTATTTGATACTATCATGTCTGTGTTGTTTGTGATCTTTCATGCTCTCCATTGTTAGTAGCTATCTTGGCCAAGTAGCTGCTAGTGACTCCAAGAGGGGGTATTTATGCTCGATAGTGGGTTAATGCCTCTAGTTTCTAAGGGAAGTGATAGAAATCTCTTCGGTTGTAGATGTGTTGTTGCCACTAGGGAGAAAACAATGGTCTCTTATTCATGGAACAAGTGGATTGTTTACCTTATACACTTTGCTTAAAGCAGTTGTCTGTTACTTGCAACTTAATACTGGAGGGGGTTCAGATGATAACCTGAAGGTGGACTTCTAGTCATAGATGCAGTTGGATGGAGGTCTATGTATATTGTTGTATTGCCCAATCGAATCTCATAGGATCTTTTTGTCTGGTATTGCATTGTTATGCCTTGCTCAGTTCCTGTCAATTGCCTTGTTGTAATTTGTTTACCCTTCATGCCATGTTGTTTATCTAAGGAGAGCACCTCTAGTGAACTATGGACCCCGGTCCAATCTTTACCATTGATACATCTTCCACTGTTACTTGTTTACTTGCTGCAAACCATCATCACCTTCCACACCATAGGTTTAATCCTTTGTTACAGCAAACCGATGAGCTTGACAACCTCACTGATTCGTTGGGGTAAAGTCTTGAGTTTGTGTTTTACATGTTTCCACATTGCTTGCAACACCCGTGTGACATTTCCTTCCTCGTACTGGTTCGATAACCTCGGTTTCTTACTGAGGGAAAACTTGCTGCTGTGCTGCTTCACACCTTGCTCTTGGGGTTCCCAACGAAGCGCTCCTACATCAACTCAGCGTTGCATCAGTTGTTTCAAATAAGTTGATTGGTGTTGGAGAGGAATAGAAAGTTCTTGCTTGAATATTACAAGAGGAGCTTGCTTTGACTATGACTTAGACTTTAGCATGTCATGCTAGATGTTGTTTTGACCTTATGCTTAGTGATTATCGTTGTAGCATGACTTGTTCCAAACAACTGGGATTGCTTAATGTGCCTTGAAATAATCATGCGTTGTTTTAGCATACAAAATCATAGTATTGTGGTATTCTCCTTTGATGCTTTGTTTGGGTTGACTAGGCACATGCTCACACCATGTTATGACTATGAACAAGTCACCATAGCCTCTATGATCACTTAGTCATTGACTTGTAGTACCACTTTATGCTTTGATTAATAATGTTTTGTCGCTCTACATGATTATGGCCATTATTGCTCTCTTAGTTGGTCGCTCCCAGTCTTTTGCTAGCCTCCACTTGTATGAGTAAGCTCTACTCATGCATCCAACTCCCAAGAAACCAAGTTATTCCAAAGGGTCCACTATAAATTCCTGTGCATGGTGTGTTACACCATTCCAAGTATATTCTTGTTTTCATCTACCTTCCAATTAAAAAGTCTCTTTGTTATGTGAAAACTTAGTGATTAAAGCTCTCACAAACTTGAAGGCACACTTTATTTTTCTTGCCCCTAATAAACTTGAACCATTGTGTCATCTATGTTGTATATTCTTGTACTTATATGTTGGAATTAGCAGAATCATGCTGTCATGGGGAACGCTTTCAACATTGCACTTGGACATTGTACACAACTGATATCATGCTCTTTTGTTTATGCTCATTGTATGCTTGCCTTGTCATTTTGATTATGGGATAGCTCCTGTATCATGTGCAAGGGGTACCCCATTGGCAGTTCTCTATGATACACATGTACTTACTATGACAAGAACTTACCGGTAACTAAACTTGAGTAGCATGAGGAGCGGTCCTCATATTCAAGGGACATGATATTGCCAACTTATACTTTGTCAAGCATATACTCCATAGTTTGTTCACTTTAACCTTAATCACTTCAAGATGCTTATGATAGGGGCAACGAGAGCTGAAAGCTAACAAGTACCATAATTTTTGGAAGCTCTTTATGAAAATTGAAATCCCTTCTTCCCTTTATTAAGGGCCTTTCTTCCACCATTATATTGAGTCTCCACCTTCTATCCTTAGGCACCAGTTAAGAGAGCATAGATGCCATTCTTAGTTCTATGTGCATTGTCCCAAAACTTATTGATTGATGCATATTGTTGATATTGCTTGTTCTTTAACTATTTGTATCTAGTCACTCTTATGAACTTTGAAGGTGTCCTATGCATTTATTTGCTACTCCATGAGGGACAAGCTGAATGCCACTATGCTATGTTTTCTATATCTGAAACAAACAAACGTCTTTCAATGCATTGTTATTCATGATCTTTGTTTGTAAACTTTCATGTTGCATGCATATTTACTTGGTCTTACCGTTAGAACTCCATCTTTCATGCTCATTTTAGAGTTCTTTGATCCCAGCTTTCAATGCTTTTAAATGGTTTGATCTTGATTTTTATGGTGCATGTCACCTAAAAAATTACTCTTTTTATCACTTACCTACTCAAGGACGAGCAGGAGTTAACCTTGGGGATGCTTGATACGTTGAAAATGTATCTATAATTTTTGATGTTCCATGCTTGTTTAGTATCTACTTTTGTTTGCTTTGTCTACACTTTGACGTATTTTTATATTTTTTCTGGGACTAACCTATTAACAAGATGCCATAGTGCCAGTTGCTGGTTTTCTTCTGTTTTTGGTTCTAGAAAAGGCAGAAAATCAATATTCTCGGAATTTGACGGGATAAAAGCCAAAGTCAATATTTTACCGTGGGGAACACGAAGCTACAATACAAGACATAGGGGGTCCACTAGGGGGCCACGCCCCCTGGCCGTGCGGCTAACCCTAGCCTGCGCCTAGGGGGTGCAGCCACCCTAGGTGCCCCCTGCCTCGCCTCTTCACCTATAAGAAGCCCCCGACACCAAAACCCTAAGGACCTGATCAATCTTCCACGAAACATTCTATAGTCGCCGCCACCATCGTCCCTAGATTAGGTGGATCTGAAGCTCTTCCCGGCACCTTGATTGTCGTCGACTTCATGTACCAAGGAGGATTCGAGCCAGATTGTCGTTGACTTCATGTACCAAGGAGGATTCGAGCCAGTCGCAAGGACAACGAGGCCTACGTCCTTCTTCTTCATTGGATACGTGCAAACTTCCTCCAATTCTAGCGTCTCCGGTCCACCTCCGACCTCTTCTACCATATCAGCACCCCCGGGTGAGCATACGGTTCAATTCCACCCCTTCCATGACCTCACACTCCTCTACAGCCACGGATCCGTGTCTTTCCGTGAGAACGCTCCACCACAATAGTGTTGAGCAAATTGGGATTCCACTTCGTTGGTTCTTACAGTAGCATACACGCTCCTAGTGTATATGATCTACAACCCAGATGGTGGTCATCCTTTCTCTTTATGTATTTTCAATCGAGGGTTCACATTCCAGTACAACTCCTCGGCCGCGACCTTTTCTTCTTTCCTGGCGACGGAAACCTTGCACAGTGCAGTGTCTGTCGTTTTTGCTTTTCTTTAGTTTAACCAAAACCGATCACGGGGTGGTTAAAAATATGCCGCGCCTCTTTCCTTTGCAACACGATCTCTACTGTGACGGCAAGCTCACATTCGAGCCAACTCTTTTATCTTGAGATCAAATCCCTGACGGGCTACCCTTTTATCTGGATTTCTTTTTGTCCTCTAAAACCTTCTAAATTTTTATTCAGATCGTTCCTTGTACTATTCAGGAACTGAATGGTAGCACAGCTGGAGGTGTTCCCGTATGATACGTACACTAGAACCTTATATCGATCCCTGTCTGTGGCAGATAGTTTTACAAGCCTTGTTATTCATTTTTTACACTGCAGTTTTCTACTTTAAATAGTGTTGCGCTTCTTTTGCTTCAACCCTGATGCACTATCCAAATGGTCTAATCGCATGTGCCTTGTTCCGATGGGTTATGGGATCAAATTCCACTATGGCTATTTAAATTAATCTTTTTGCCCAAATCTCATCGCAGGTCCAGACCCTCCCTCTTCTCTATCTATTCTTATCTATTTTAGTGGCAACCTGTTGTTTTGTATCTATTAATCCATAACTCATCCGAGAAAAGGATATGTATGAAAATTTTACAGAAAAATACACTATCCATACATCTGTTTGTGCATTGCATCATGCGTGTTATTGGTAGTTTGCAGATCACCTATTATTAAATACCATACATATGGAATCTGTAGGAATGGTTTCCTATTTCATTTAACTTGAAGTAGCTCACAGATGCCATGTTCGCCATGCTAATGAATATTTAAATTATAGAGTATTTAAATAACTTGAACCATAATATTACTTGTCGAAACCTCGACTCCGCTTAATATTGCTAAGTTGCCTTGCATTTTATCATGTCATGCATGCATATCATGATCATGCTGAATCTTCTGCCGTAATATTAAATAGAGCATACGGGTTTTCTTTCAGTGTTTTGCTTATTTCCGGATAGGACGATGAGTTGATGCGAGATACGACAAGTTCTTCGGATAAATATCTTCAACAGTGTTTCTCAGGCGAGCATTCTCCCTCTTTCTACCTATTTTATATTTTTAGTCTTTACTTCCTCATGTTGATCTATTGCTATCCGTGTTGCGATGCTTTAGTTTTCGTATCCCTGTTATATTACTTGCAGCCCTATATTATCTTGGACACCTCCTATTACCTGTTGTTTGATAGACCGTCGGCCTTGCGAGTCATAGTTGCTTGCTTAGTTGTCGCTTCGCGCTGTCGATGTTTTACTGATGTTGGGGGTTGGCATATTCATAAAGGTGGAGATGATTATGGAATTAATTATAGATGGTTACTTAAATATTAAAATTGTTATAACTAATGAAGAGGCACCGGTGGGTAATAGTTGAGATTTGGTTGTTAACCACCCACTTGTGTCCACCTAGGACCTGAGTTCTTGACACCTGTTCCGAGACTGAGCGCGCTAACCACATGTGGGATGTGTGGGCACCCCTATCGGCTTAGTACCTGATATCAAAGTACTGTACTGGGGGCCACAAACTAGTTTGAAGTTTTCATGCCATGTTAAGCCATGTATGCCATGTTTATTACATGTTGCTCGATGAGCGCTTATTACTGTTGCATAGGTGTGACACTCTGTCACGGGAATATATTGTCTATGGCCTCTGCTCCCGTGCAAGTGTACACAACCCTAGAGTCTGTACGAGGAGGATTAGCTATACCTCGTACGGGTAGCTCTTTCGGGTAGCCCCCATGTGCTTGCTATGGGTTTGGGAAAGCATCGTGTTCTAGGCCCCGCCGACATACCGATGGAAGTATGTTAATTGATATGGCAACTAGGGTCGAAGTGTGTGTGGAAACTTTGGTGCACCCCTGCAGGGTTAAATCTTTTCGAAAAGCCGTGTCCACGGTTATGGACGACTTGGAGCATAGTATCTCGATCATAGACAACTATAACTAAAGTTTACTGTTATAAATTTGACTTGTATCTAATAGGACTAGTAAGTTGGATAACCACCATGAAAAGAATGAATAAAACTGCCAACCATGTGAGTTTCCTCGGCTTGACTTCCTCATTTGGTATCGAGGGAGAAATACCAGGATGGGTATGTTTAATGGTAGTATTCGGTTGGTTCCGCGTAGGTCTTTCTTATCTCTCTCTGATAGCCGACAGTTGTATCGAGTGTCTATAGGTTGTTTAGCGCATGCTTCGCTGCCGCTCCAGTACACCATACCTATGTAGGTGAGGACCGCCCAATTCTAGTCTCGCCGGGTACTGGCCTCAGTACTGACCGCTCTCTTTTTCCTTTTCCCTTTGTCGACATGCCTTTTGTTTAAGCAGGTTTCGAGATCGACGTCGTTAGTAGGGTTACCCTTCTGGCTTGGCCTGGGCCGGGAAATGGACGCCATTGATTATCCTTCAGGGCTCTTAGCCCCATTTGCATCTTGTCCGTACTCAGACGTTGTATCGTTTTGAAGGTGATTTGGATCTTTGTACTGTATATCTTGACTCATGGATTCGTTGTTGTATATATCTATTCTGTGGGTTCCATCGTGGACTATTGTGTAATGGTATTACTTCGTTTTTCACCAGCACGAAATTGCCTGGTGGGCACCTTTGAATTGTTTCTATGCGGGTTTGGCGGGAATCGCTAAAAATTTGCATAGGGCCGATCCGAGGGTGTTACACCAAGGAAGTGTGTGTGCCTGTGCAACAGAAAGCAAACGCCTAGAGTGGTACTTCCTGTAGCAAAACGACCACCAGGGCCATGCGGAGGCGTCGACAAGAAGGGAGCACACAGCGCCGTGGGCATCGACGAGGCAGGGCAGACTTGTCCAGAGGGAGGTGGTCGAGGTACTCGGGGCCAGCGAGGAAGGGCGGCCAGCGAGGGACAAGCTGCAACCTCAGTTGATCGCGGGCTTGGGCGGCCGAGGCGGCACGATAGAGTTCTGTATGCAGGGAGTTTGATGCCGACGGTGGCAAGGTGGCTACGGGAGGAGGACGCGGGCGACGGGGTTCGGTCGGGGAATCGGGGGCGGTGCGCTTGGAGGAGCCACGACAGAGCAGGGGACGCGAGAGGGAGCGGTGCCGAGGGGGAGGTGAGGCAGAGGCGGCCGGGGATGGGACGACAGCGCTCTGGGCGGCCGCTCTGGCAGCGGGACGGCGAGGTCGACCTGGGGGCGGGGAGGAGCATCGCTCCTGCCGACGGAGGACTTCTGTGACACCCCCGGGATTAGGGCTAGACAAATCCCAGACCTCTGTTTGATATAAGCCTAACCTAAATCTCGAAATAGTACAGAGAGAGAATTGATAACACAACAGTGACCTTACGACACAAAAATTATTACAGCAAGCTCATAACTGAGCAAAGAACCAAAATATTACAAGCAGAGGTCACTGACCACAAACGTCAAACAACGGAAGGCAAATTATGCTATTAAGTATAGCAAACTTAACAAATGGCCTAAGAGGCCTGAAGCATAACGATGACGTACAATCCATAGATCCAAGACTGCCGACTGGGAACTCCAAACTACTCATTGATGTTGATGTCGTGAGGAACTCATCTTCAATGGTAACACTTATTCTGCTGCAAAAGTATCAACGAAGCAAGGGTGAGTACAGGGTGTACTCCGCAAGACTTTTAGCTGGTGGGGTTATTTTGCATAAAGCCATCTTTGTTTTGTAAAACAAGAGGGAAAAGAAATCTCGACTAATCAGAATATTTTAAAAGGGAACAAGAGAACGGTATCTCCAACTTTGATCATCTTTTGATATCCACCAAATCATCATCAGCTGAACCTATCTATGATCCCCGAGGAAGCATCCTTAAGCACACATTACTTAACTTGCCAAGTTTTACGATTATGTTCAAGTTCTCTATGATCTTCACGTACGTTCCCAAGTTCGTCCATAACCGCGGACACGACTTTTCGAAAATATTAATAACCCTGCAGGGGTGTACAACTTTACCCACACGTACTAACCTTCTCTTAATGCCACTAGATAAGCCCTCTTCCTTGGAAGGCCGACAGAGGGTGGTTAGACACGACCTTTACCTTGCTTCGCCGAGACCATGATTCACGCACCAGGGAGATGCCGCAGTAACGGGTCGAGTCCCAAAGACGATCCCTAATGATGTGAACAGGGTTTGAGATTACGGATGCCGGGCATCTCCCATTCCCTGCCACGCTTACCTACCTGTATGAATGCACCTCTTTCACCTCCTTCGAGAAGAGCTAGAATGCATATGTCGAATGGAACTCCCAAACTATGTGACCCATGGAATCTACTCGGCAAGTTAGTTGGTCGAGGGGGTTTCCAGGCCCCCGTGTGGCTGTATGCTCATCTTGGTTCAAGAGGAAAGACCATCGGGTCCTAGGGGTGGCAAGTATGGGACTGCAAAAACCACATCCCATGTGGCCTCCCATACAAGCCTTAGGATGTTTAATTTCATATCTGATCTTACCACATCATCCTGTCATAGTAGGTTCATTCGCAGCTCTGATTCATCAACCTGATGGACCAGTGGTAACAACTAAGCATGGCTAAGCACAACAGAGATAATAGCTCTAGCAACGCTTCACAAGCCAAACCCTAGTTATGCTAGGAGAAGTGGATCAAGGAATATAGGCTTCAAAGGAAACATGCATCAAATAGGATTACTCTATCTATCGATAAAAGACTAGAATCGTATGCACATGGAAAGAATGTAAATGCTTTGAAAGCATAAGATTCATATGTATGTGTGGGGCTTCGCTTGCCTTTGCCAGTTGATATCCAGAAAGCAGAGTTCCAGACACCTGGTACTTGACTTGATTATAGTTGGCCAAGTATTTGTCTTCGAGCTTCAACGTTGTTGATCTCGATCTTCAGTCTTGAACTTGATCTTGATTCCGATATCGTATTCTACCGGAGAAGAACCAAACACCGGAAAGGAAGGAGAAACAATCAACACATGGCATATATGCAATGCTCAATCAAGGATGATGATATGACAAGTTGGATTTCATTGAAATAAACCCCTAAGGCATGCTTGACAATTTAATCGGGGTCCCGAGGGTACAAAACCCTAAGTCGGGAAAACCCTAGAGGCATATGAGAGGGGTTCTTTTGTTGTTCTAATTAAACTTGCAATTGAAGTTGCTTATCAATGCATGATTATAATGCTATGACATAGGTCTCATTTTTCTGAACATTTTGGTATATTATTTGTATTTTTCTGATTTAAAATGAATTAGTTATGATTTTTCCCAATTTTAATTCATTTTAAATCATTTTTGGACTATTATAAAATAATTTACATATTGGAAATTACTTTAACATTTTTATTAAACAGAAACATTTCTGAAAATGTTTATTTGAATTACAGAAGGGGCCCACATGTCAGGGATTTCTTATTTACAGAAAACATTTACTGAAATCAATTAAATAAAAGAAAAAGGAATTGTGACATAGGCATGACGTCATGCTGACATCAGCCAAAGTTTGATCCTCAGATCCTTGGTCGAATCTGAGGCTAGGGGCGACACGGGGCTGCAGGGATGGCCGTGCTCGATGCGGGCTGTCGCGCTGAACAGGTTAGTGGCAGCGTCGCCCAAGAATGGTCGCCGGAGGGTAGCTGGCGATGGCGGACAGCGACGATGGCGGCAGGTGTTCGATGGGGGAGGTGAACCAGAGCGATAGGGGGCAGGAGAGAGGGTCCACGAGGACCAGCTGCTCACCAGGATCACGATGGTGTGGTCGGTGGAGCGAGGGGAAGCCAGATGGAGGAGAATCGACGGCGAACATGGAGACGGCCGGCGGGGCGGTGAGCTCGATTCCGGCCAGGGTAGAGCTTCCTAGCTTACTTGGCTTGGTGGGGAAGAACAAGGAGATGACGGCGGTCACGCCTATGGCCTCAGGGGGAAGAGGAGGTGGTCGGAAATAGAGGGGCGCTGGCGGTCAGCGAGCTAGGGTTTCGGGCACGCGCAGCGCAGAGAGGAAGGGAACGCGCGCGAGAGGGAGAAAGAGGGCTAGGGTTCTCGGCGGCGTCTAGCTGATCTTGTAGGCGCTTGGGGGCGGCGGCGTTGATCTTGGCGCGCGGCGGCGAGGCGACGACATCCGCGGTGACACGCAGCAGCTTCGCTGGTGGCGAGGAAGACGACGCGAAAAGAAAGGCCGAAGGGGTACGGGCCAGGGGCAGGCTCCAGATGGGCTGGCTTGGGCCACTGCAAAGCAAGGGTGACAGGCTGCTGCGGTGGTGCTGTGCATCAGTTAGAGGGAGAGGGGATATGGGCTCGGCCCAGTAAGGGTTAGAGACTGTTTGTTTTTCTTTTATTTCGAAAACCTTTTCTTTTCCTGTTTTTGTACTTTCTCTTTTGTATTTTCATTTGTAATCTGTTTTGATTATTTTCAAAATACAAAAACTTTTATAAACAGTCAAAATATTTTAGAGACCCTGTAATGAATTTGGGTTCCAAATATTTTTGCACTTTTCAAATATAGTAAAACCCTTTTGAATACATTTCAAGTAGAGAGGGAAACTATTAGGGTTTAGGATTTTGGTGATTATTTCTTTCATGCATTTTAAAATGATGATGCTCATGAATGCACATTCAAATCCTAATTAATATTTAATGAAACTAGGGTTGTTACAATTCTATCCCCCTTAAAACAATCTCGACCCGAGATTCCTATATAGGAAGATAGAAGGAACAGGGTTACACTAAACTTCGACGATCTTATCGAAGAGGTTGATCCATGCCACCATGACGAGTGGATGAAGCGCTTCATAATCTTCAAGGTGGCTGCTCACACTAAGGAAGAGAGGGAATGACACAAAACCACGAACTGAGTATCTCATGGTTAACTCGTGGATAGATGTTTCACAAACATCTCTAAAGCCAACAAACATGAAACACGTCAAGGTAATAGAGGTAACAAAAGGAGATGCTTTTCAAGGTGAAAGATAACTGGTCTTCATAAGGATTGAGACCACTGAGCTTCCAGGGTTTTTTTAGGCTTCTAAAGGAGAAAGCTTCCAACAGAAAGAACATGACCACAGACTTCGAGAGGTAAACCCCTATTAAACAACTTAATATAGATTTACAGGTGGAAGAGATGCATACCAACAAAACCAAGCTGTTGAACTACTTTTGACTCAAAAGGTCATTCTTTCGTTCAACAGAAGGCCAAGACAGAAAGGTGTTTTGGTGGAGAGGACTCACAAGAGTCACAAGGAGCATGTAACAAGAGAGACTATTGATTACCAAAATCATGGTCACTCTTCGAACATGTCTAAGAAAGCGGGAAGGAAACTGTTTATTCATCCAGGACTGTCAAAGTCTTTGCTAGAGATTTTGATATCACTTTACACCACCAAGATGAATAATTTAGAAGATTCCTGATGACACGAGAAGAAAGAAACTTCATTCTCAGACTCCAAGTACTTGTCATAACAAGACACTTGCCATCATAAAAGGGTATAGAGGATCGACTGAGAGACATTTAGCAAAACTTCTTTAAATGTTCTCCTTGAGGTTTGGAACACCGATAGTAGGCTACTGACAAGCCTTTAACTAGTCATCAAGTAAAGGTCGGACTTCGTTTACAAAGGAAACCATAAGCACAACTCCTATAATAAAATATAGAAGAGGCCTCATGAAGAGTGGTTGCTATTGCTAATTCAAGAGAATATGACAAAAGGTCTTTCGACTGGTTGTGGCACCCATTACATCAACCTTTCCAGAATTACAATAAACCTACGTCACAACCTTGAGGAACACCAATCATTATTGCTGCTTGAGATTCAGCTTTGATTAAGTGTAGAGATACTTCCGACTCAGCATGTCCGAATAGAAAGGGTGCAACATTTACCACAGAGGTAACGTCACTAGATTCTCAAGACACGGACTTCAATGTCAAGCTCCAAAAGATGAGCGAGATTGCAGAACCCATGTGATAGCAAGTTATCAAAAGATAATTGCATCTACATGAATTGTTTGCAACGAAACACAATTGAATCCTGTTTAGGAAACATTTAGGAGGATATCAAAGTTTTGTTGGACTTCTTATATTCCGTGAACAAATCAATCAGTGGCTTGGTGTGCTTGGAGAATCTTCTCGATATGTGAAGGTATCAACCTACCATATCAATAATTCTTTGCACATGCTTGACTAACTTGGAATGATTCCCTGAGGAGACAAAGATAACGCTACTCGAATCCACGACGACTTCTTTCAACATTTTGCGCGTGAACTAGAGAAGGTTACTTCTAACATCCAGAACACATAATTCGAGATAACACGAAGATGGTTCTCAAAAGTTTCCAACATTAATGCCAAATGTTCCATACGAATCTCGTATATCGTGGAGAAGATAAGGATGTCATTGATGGGCTCAACAACAAACTTATTGAGACACTCCAAGAAGATGGACTCACATATTTTATGAACAAGGCATAGACATTGGTCAGACCAGAGGACATGAAGATGTACTTGAGTGAAACTTCACAAATGGGTACGTCATCAGGATAATCCTTGGAACTGAGTTTGATTTGACATTTGCCCAGACCAAATCAAAGGCGGGGAAGATAACATATCCACAAAGAACATACTATCTTACTTCAACACGAACAGAACTAGACATCCCTTTAAGGAGGAACAAAGTTGGGTAGAACTTTTGTCTTACAACTCTACAAGTTGTTGTTTAGGCTCAACCAACTAGTTCAGGGGTACCCAGTACGGATCCTTGGAGAAAGGAGCTGTTCAAAGAACTTTCTTGCTCAAGAACTTTGACAACACGGTCATGTGGGAACATGATGATACTTCTAGAAAACATCCCACTACTAGGAAAACGCTACCAGTGGCGCACCAAATTGGAATTCTGTGGCGCATATGGGAGTCGCCACTAAATCCTCACCACTAAAATTCAACATTATGTGGCGCATATGCCATATGCGCCACATAATTTTGTCTTAGGATTTAAAAAAAAATACCAGAATACAGAAGAAATACACATGAAATATACCAGAATACAACAATATATCACAGAAATGCACAAAACTCATAGGAATACCCAGAAACTCACTGAAATTCATACAAAGTGACAAAATACATCAATATAGAGAGTCCAAGTGTTACACACTCAAGTTATTGGGAGATTACAAGTTCGAAATCACACAATCGCACGAATGCACGATTGACGCAGATTCGACTGCTCCAGACGAGCCCCCGCAGCCTCTATCTCCTGAATGAATTACAGACGGAACGAGTCGAGCTCCACTCTGCTCAACCTCGGGGACGCTCGCTGGGCATGTAGTAGGTGGACCGCGCTCTGTTGCTCCACGGCCATCAGGCATTGCTCTGAGGTGCTGGTGTCCCTGACCATCAACAACACCGAGTGTTCCGCCGATGGCAAGTCGGCTGATGCAGCCTGACGCATCTCCGCCACGACATCCGATCTCACCGCTAGGGCCTGCAGCAGTCGCCCACCAGAGTCCCTCTGAGTCAGAAGCGGCCAGCCCCACACCTTGCATCTCTCCGAGATCTCCTCCAAGGCAGCTGCTCGTTGATGCAGAGGCCGCTGCATCGCGTGGACCACCTCGGAGGTCATATTTCAGAAAAATCTCCCTGCGGAACCTCTATCCTCGCCCGGTATCACCTCCACGAGCACCAGCACGGTCTTCGCTCCTTCCCTCTCTGGCGCAGCTGGCTGATGCATCGAATCCCTTTGCCACCTATTAATTCACCATAAAAATAATGGATCCTAAGCACAAGTGTTAACTGAACAAACAAATAACCTAAACTACTAAGAGCTTCATTGAAAAGTGGTGGTAACCAACTTGATTGAAAAGTGAAACAACTTAATAACTTTAATAAAGCAACTTGGATGTATAAATGTGCATATCTACACATTTAAGCTATTTCATTATCTCCTTATCTGAACAAACACACCCGTTAGGTTGAGTATCATGATAGTAACTGCGTTTTCCCTTGGTCCAATGAGTTTGCTGTGAGAAACTTAATTGAATCATCCTAACCATCATGGCTGGTGGATTAAAAAAATTGAGAACAAATTGAAGGAAGTCAATTTCTTGCAGTCGCAACCTTTCCCCATTCCACCTCACACTGAAGCATCACCTCATCGCATGGCAGCGCTAATCTCTCTAGCCCATTAGTCACACGTAACCACCTCCATCGGTCCACCCCCTACACGCCACCACCACCTCTAGATCGCCTCTGAGTCTCTCTCCACCAGTATCTCATTGACTCATGCTGGATTCAGCCCGATGTGATCTAGGCATCCTACAATGACCAGCTGACCATAGTGCAACAACCAATAAGTAAGCTGTGCTTTCTCTTGATTGCCTATCTTCTAATGCTTTTGAAATTTATGATCGAGCTTTTTTGCATGAGAATGCTCCACAAGTGATTATTCTTTTCAGTAGTGATCAAGCGTCACTATAATAGAACACAACAACTACAGATTGGTCTGGTTCTACCATGTAATATTTCTATGTTTCTTCTTGCAAGCAAGGTGTTTATGTTTTTGTCCAAACTGATAAATATTCGTAGATCATGAAAGGCAATGCTACCCCGAACAAAAAATAATCTAGATTAGTGCCATTCTTGCTATTTTTTCTCTGTCATGGCAACCTGAAAATGAGTCAAATGCAATGCTTATTTATTGATTTCCCAGACAAGAAAAGGTCTACTATAGTTTTGACTAGCCAAAGAAAGCAACATTGTATACAAACTTGATCAGACAACAGAGGTCTTGTGTCCCTATATATGTTCCTTTTTTACAATATAATAATGTGTATAACTTTTGATAGTTATTGACGATAGAGGATATAGCTACATACATAATATTTTCTTTAGGTGTCTAATGTCAGATTCACTTGGATTATTATATTAATAATGTTCTCTATGGTCAAAGCTCTTTTATCAGTAGCAGATTTTTAAATCTATTTGAGCAATGCCATATTCCTTTTGTGTTACATCGATGCAAAGAGTGCCATTGGAAAAATAAATAAATTTGGTTTCAATTCATTTTTCAGTCATAGCATATAGCGTAAACCCAACAACATTAGGGAGCACACATATGTTTTCTTGATACAGAGCCATGGGGTTTCAGACGCATATGCATCATCTTTCAATTTCACATGCATATTTCCAACATCTTTCAGTTTTATATACTACAAAAACATCATAGTAGTAGGAGGGGGGCGTGCGTGTATGACACCTGGGGTCAGGGCTTGGGGCGCTCGCGGCGGCGCGGGCTCGGGAGAAGGACGGCAGGGGAACGCGAGGAGCGAGGCATGGCCGAAGCAGGAGGACCTCTGGGAGGCGGGGATGGCGGAGCCTCAGCTCGGCGAGCGATGTCGGCTGAGCTTCCTAAAGGCGGCGAGAGGAGCGAGTGCGAGGTGCTGGCGGGCGACGAGTGAGAGGAGGTGCGAGGGGAGGTGCCTGGCGGCGGCGGGGTGGTCTGGTGAGGCGATGGGGATAGGGTTTTCGTCTTAAGATAGAGGGGTGGTACCTTTTTTTAAATCTGTTTTCCACATTACATGGCATGTAGCTATATCGCCGAGAAAAAGAATCTATGGCGCACATAGCAATATGCGCCACAGAATTCTGGCATGCCCATGTGCTGGGTCAGGCCCACATGGGCCCCACAGGAATTCTGTGGCGCATATGGCTATATGCACCACAGAATTCTCACTTTCTGTGGAGCATTTGCTATATGCACCATAGAATTAATTTTAGTGGAGCATTTTTTCTATATGCGCCATAGAATTAAAATCTATCTATAATCATTTTCCTAGTAGTGTCCAGAGTATCACGAACCACCGATATGTCACAGAGCTCAAGACGAAAACTTGCTTGGTAAGGTAAGAGGACATAGTCGCAGAGGTTCGGCACAAGCCTAACTCTTTGACCGAAGAGAGTGCACTAGAATAACGAACTTGGTAGCATAATCATCCTTTTCTTAGTGATAGTGTTAACCATCATGCTAAGAATGACACAACTGTCCTTAAAGTTCAAAGAAATAAGAATTGCTAAGAATCTTAGATGACCACATCATTACGCACACGCAACATTCCTGAGCACAAAAACTCAGAGGAAGGGTGGGTAATATGTGTAAGAGCATCACTTCATTAAGAGGGTCATGAAACTCAACACGATTTCTTGATATAAAGGAGTGTGATACTCTAAGGTAGAACATAACATAAACTAATCAATGCTTATTGATCTGCGGATTACAACACTTTGACCTGGTCTGAGATATGACGAGGTACTGGATTTTGTTTCTCCTGACATCCCGAAATGGATTGTTATGACGGACCACAAGAGTATCTTGCATTGGAATACACCAATGCATATTTATTGCTTGGCTACCAACTGGTAGACAAAGGTCAGAAAGCAACAAGGAAAAAGGAACATACTCAGGATAGAATCCCGAGATGTGGATGCACAAGTCAACAATCTTCCGAAAACCGATGCATAGAAAAGGAAGGTGTGGCAGAGTCACGAGCATAGAAGTGAGACTCCGTAGGAGAACTCTTGTCGTTATCTATTTTGTTCCATCAAAGAACATCTGCCATAGCATGTGGTATGGGAAGTCCTTTATCATCACTGTCCAATAGCGACAATATCCACAAGCTTGAAGGCTATACTAGAAGGTACTAGCCATCCTGAAGTTATGTGTGAACATTAACGACAGGAGTCAACAATGGATCTTGAGTTAAAGGTCAGCTTCATGTACAAGATTCACTACACTAGAATCCAGCACAATCGGGGATCTTAGGTTCAAGTCCAAGGGTTAAAACCCAAATAAAGGAGTAACTACTACTTGAGTGACAAAGCGTACACTACAAGATAGCAATCATGAGGTAACTTCCAAGAGAAGAAACGACTTCTGAAGTACCCAACAAAATAAAAAGGAGGCACACGAGGCGAAATAAAACCTCGAAGCCTAGAACAGAACAATATGGAACCATCAACATGATGTTGTAGACCCATTAAATAGACAGAGTATGATAGAAAGAAATCCCTCCAAAGAAACAGAACAAAGGGAAACATGGAACACACACAACTGACTCTAGAGAACTCAACACTAGGTCAAATGGTTAAGAACCGACATGCCTGAAGAGGCACCTAAGTTTTGAAAGACTGGATGAGATAGCAAAAGTTTTCCAAATCAACACAAGATAAGATGACCCAGAGTTAGAGCGGAACTGGATAAGGAGAAAAAGAAGCATAGCAGAGTTTTCGCAGATAATTTTCATCTTTGAAAATAGTTTTCACAAGTACTAGACTCAACATTGACCAATAAAAAGGTTTCCTACAGTCGGTACTGCTCTGATACCAAAACCCGTGACATCCCCGGGATTAGGACTAGACAAATCCTAGACCTCTGTCTGATATAAGCCTAACCTAAATCTCGAAATAGTACAGAGAGAGAGAATTGATAACACAAGAGTGACCTTACGACACAAAAATTATTACAGCAAGCTCATAACTGAGCAAAGAACCAAAATATTACAAGCAGAGGTCACTGACCACAAACATCAAACAACGAAAGGAAAATTATGCTATTAAGTATAGCAAACTTAACAAATGACCTAAGAGGCCTAAAGCATAACGATGATGTCCAATCCATAGATCCAACACTGCCGACTTGGAACTCCAAACTACTCGTCGATGTTGATGCCGTGAGGAACTCATCTTCAATGGTAACACTTATTCTGCTGCAAAAGTATCAACGAAGCAAGGGTGAGTACATGGGGTACTCCGCAAGACTTTTATCTGGTGGGGTTATTTTGCATAAAGCCATCTTTGTTTTGTAAAACAAGAGGGAAATGAAATCTCGACTAATCAGAATATTTTAAAAGGGAACAAGATAGCGGTATCTCCAACTTTGATCATCTTTTGATATCCACCAAATCATGATCAACTGAACCTATCTAGGATCACCCCCTCGATCCCTGAGGAAGCATCCTTAAGCACACAGTACTTAACTTGCCAAGTTTTACGATTATGTTCAAGTTCTCTATGATCTTCACGTCCGTTCCCAAGTTCATCCATAACCGCGAACACGGCTTTTCAAAAATATTAATAACCCTGCAGGGGTGTACAACTTTACCCACACGTACTAACCTTCTCTTAATGCCACTAGATAAGCCCTCTTCCTTGGAAGGCCGACAGAGGGTGGTTAGACACGACCTTTACCTTGCTTCGCCGAGACCATGAGTCACGCACTAGGGAGATGCCGCCGTAACGGGTCGAATCCCGAAGTCGGTCCCTAATGATGTGAACAGGGTTTGAGATTACGGATGCCGGGCATCTCCCATTCCCTGCCACGCTTACCTACCTGTATGAATGCAGCTCCTTCACCTCCTTCGAGAAGAGCCAGAATGCATATGTCGAATGGAACGCCCGAACTATGTGACCCATGGAATCTACTCGGCAAGTTAGTTGGTCGAGGGGGTTTCCAGGCCCCCGTGTGGCTGTACGCTCATCTTGGTTCAAGAGGCAAGAACATCGGGTCCTAGGGGTGGCAAGTATGGGACTGCAAAAACCACATCCCACGTGGCCTCCCATACAAGCCTTAGCATGTTTAATTTCATATCTGATCTTACCACATCATCCTGTCATACTAGGTTCATTCGTAGTTCTGATTCATCAAGCGGATGGACCAGTGGTAACAGCTAAGCATGGCTAAGCACAACAGAGATAATAGCTCTAGCAACGCTTCACAAGCCAAACCCTAGTTATGCTAGGAGAAGTGGATCAAGGAATATAGGCTTCAAAGGAAACATGCATCAGATAGGTGTCGTGGTATTGCCAACGAGTACGCCATGGAGGGGTCCTCACAGTGCGTGTTTAGAGACGTGGGGTAAGGCGGACGGTTGACGGGTACGAGGTAACACAGCTTACCCAGATTCAGATCCCACGACGGTGGCGGAATCCTACTCCTCCTATAAATCACTATAATGGCAATACGCCGAGTTACAGAGATAGGTTCGCTGTGCGAGGTTGTATGAATCGGTGCCCTAAAGGCTCCCATAGGCCCGACTTATATAGTCGCCAGGTCCTAGGGTTACAGGGAAAAGTCCTAGCCGGATAGGTTACAGAGTCCTACACCGTCTATTACTAGTCTTGTGTATCTTGCACTCCAAGGCTCCAGGTACGTTGGTAACTCCACCGTAGCCTTCCTTTATCCGGCATGGGCCTCCCTTCTGGATCCACCTAACTGGGCCACCCAGCAGGCCATAGGCCATGCTACCGACTATGGGCCACCCGGGTTAGCCGGATAAGAGACATGCTATAAGGATACCCATATAGCATATCCCCAACAGTAGCCCCGGAGAACTCCGAGATCTTGTGCCGTCTTGCCTCTTCACGTGGAATGCTCCGTCTAGATGGATGTCGGCAAATTGTCAAGCAACATCTTGTAGTCCTCCCAAAGAACCCTGCAAGGTTTTTCTCCGTCTTTGACTTGTAAGCCGAAGAAATGCTGAATCTTCTATTGTACTCTTCCGTAGTTGAATTAAATCCGTCTATGCCGGAATCTTTGATGTGACGGCTCATCTACCCATGTCAGCTAGGACGATGTAGGCTTAGGTCAGCGACGCCTCGTAACTCACACATGCAGAGAACGCAATCATATCCGATTTTCCTGCGCAAGTGATACGAACCGTTGGCAGCGACGGTTGGAGACGTGGCGAAATTTCCGTGCACGTTCGCGAACACGTCGTCTACGCGGCAACCGTCCGATTAGGCTGCACGAATCTTGATGCCGAGGATGATAAATAGTAACCGTGGGGAATTTTCCACTTTTTACCTCATTCTCCTCGCATCATCGTCTTCCTCCAGCCGCGCGCCTCCTCGAGCTCTCCGCTAAAAGCCTCGAGAAAACCCTAGATTCCATCTGCACCAATCGCGTCCATCCTTCACTCCATGGCGAGCAGCAGCACATCCCCATCCATGGCAGCATCGAGCGAAGCCGCGGCGAAGCCGGCGAGCTCGGTCATCGTGCCCCCAGAGGGCTTGGTCATCCCCGCATCGGCGGTGATCAAGTCCACCTGCCGCGACCAAAATCTGGCGGCGCTAGAGCCACTGGAGGAGGAGCTAGATTCGCATAAGGGCGATTGGCGCGGCTCGGACATCACCGACCGCGACATCCAAGAGATGGTCGCCGAAGGCTACCTCCCCGCGACGGAAGGGCTCGCCTGGCGGGCCGCGCCGGCCGGCGAGGTGACACCTTCTCCCCAAGTCAGAGAAAAGGTGTACCTTAAGGCTCAGCCGGTACGCGGCGTTTCTTTGCCCATCTCCCACTTCTTCCTCTCCATCTTAAACCACTACAAGGTCAAGCCCCATAACCTCTCCCCCAATAGCATCCTAGTGCTTAGCAATTTCGTGGCACTTTGCGAGGGTTATCTAGGGATAAGTCCTAGGTTAGACTTGTTCGTGTACTTCTTCACCGTCAAACGTGAAGCCGGACATAGCAAGGAGGAGCTTAGGAATTGTGGCACCATAAGCTTCAAGATTCAACCTGGCCGGCGGTTCCCCGACATCGTCGGCCAGGAGTCCTGCAAAAATTGGCAGCGGTCGTACTTCTACGGCCCCGACATTCCTCTGGCGGGCGGAGAAGTGATGTACCCAGACTTCGCGGATGGAGCCGCCGCTGAAGTTTCCACATGGAGATCCCAAGCCTCCGTTCCTTCCGACTTCGACGCTTCCCGCGCCATAAGGCGGATCAAATTGTTCGTAGAGACGGGTTTATCCGGCTTGGACCTAGCCATGTGCTGGTTCATCAGGCAAATCCAACCTCTGCAGCACCGCACGAAGTATATGCACGAGTATACCAATGATCGAAGGGATAGCCTCCGGATCTCCGTGGATAACTTCTCGAGCGACTCCGCCAAGCTCCGCCTAAAGGACATCGTCAAGGTGAAGGATAAGAAGCGTGGATTCACCATCACCAACGACATGTTCGTAGACGGCAAGTGCCAAAAGGTAGGTATCTATTTTCCGTGTACGACATATACTCCAGTTCTTCCGTCTTGCAAATATCATATTATCTAACACGGTGATTTCTTACTTAATAGCTTAGTGACATAGATGAGATGAGCATGGCTCCTCAAATCTATGATCCAAAGATGAAGGAAGTCACGTTTGTGTCTGACGACGAAGTCCCGTTGGCGCGAAAGCGGAAGAGCTCCACCTCTGACGCTGCCGACGGAGGCAAGAAGAAGAAGACGGAGGGTGGAGCCTCCAAAAAGACTACCGCCGCCCTGGAGGCGGAAAAGAGAAAAGCCACCGGGATTTTTGCCAAATCACCCCCTAGTGTAAGCTTCTCATTCTCCGACATTGTCTTTCTGTCTGTCTTGTTCCTGTACTTATGCATTTGCATGTTTCAGAAAGAAAGCCATGACCAGCCGCAAGAAGACCTCCAAAACTTTCGGAGCTTCTCGAAATATCAAGGATATGCTGCATCGTGACGCCTCCCCCGCCATCTCCCCTACTACTCCTGCCGTCAATCCCTCATCCGCCCCAACAAGCTCACAAGCTAAGGAGGCACCAGGTCCTTCCGTCATGGAAGTGGATTCTGGCGCCTCTACCGAGGTCGCTGTTGTCGGCGAGCAGGAAACGCAGGAGAGCATCGCTCAACAAATGGCTGAAGCTCCGGCTAAGGATGCCATCGGTGGCGGCAAAGCGGTGGTGGAAGCTGGTACTTCTGCCAGAGGCGGTGCCCTTGCTCCCCAGAAAACCTTTAAGTTTCCAAAGATAGTTTACCCGGTGCTCACGCCGAGTAACACAACACTGGTTCCTGGAGGAGTACGGTCATCTCCGACGTGTGGTCTTGAGGAGCTCCTCCAACAGGAGGACATCTTGCAAGGAAATAGCATCTCCTTTGACAAGCTGCTAGCTGAGAGCGCTACAAACCTCAAGATCATTGCACTTGTAAGTTTTACTTTGCCTTTTGCATTTCATATGAGTATCCCACTATAGCCCCCGAGGATGTAGACGGAAAACCATAGGTTTTGCATCTATATGCTCTAAGAGTGACTAAGTTAGAACAAACTCTCACTGTAGCCCCCAAGCATTTAGATGGAACAAACTATTACGACTAGATGCTTTAAGAGTAGCATACGCAGTGTTTATAATTTTCAATACTGTAGCCCCCAAGCCTCTAGTTGTAACTGAATTAGTTCCGACTAGATGCTTAAAGAAAAGCTAAGCATTTACCGAGTTAAAAACTTTATACTGTAGCCCCCAAGCTTCTAATCGAGAACTGAATTAGCTCCGACTAGATGCTTAAAGAAAAGCTAAGCATATTGCTAAGTAAAAAACTCTCGCTATAGCCCCCGAGCGTCTGGGTGGAAAATTTCCGACTAGATGCTTCCAAGTAGACTAAACAACGGTTTAAATTTTTTATTTTTTCCACAGAACGAGAATGCTCGGAGGGGCATGGCCAACGACAAGTACCAGAAGATGCGTGTGGATCTTGAAGCCGAAAAGGGTAAAACTGCCATCTTGAAGGAACAGATCATCAAAAACAAGAGTCTGTTTTCTTTTTGTGCATTCCGTCTTGGGTTTTGTGCCCACATTCTCCGAGTACTCACTATGTACTTTATTTCTCCGACTTGCAAAACATATCGCCAAGGCCATGGACATTGTCGAGCAGTCCAAGCACATCCAGCAGCTGGATAGCGAGAACAAGATCCTTAAGGAGGAGAGGAAAGAAATGCTGAAAATTCATGAAGATTCCATGAAGGCCCTGCAGGACTCCGCCTCCGCGGAAATCAATCGCTTGAAGGAGGAGCTTGCGATCTTAAAAGATCAGAAGCAAGCTGCTGATGAGCAAAACCAACGCCACATCGAGGCGTTTAAGCTCCTCCAACAAGAGAAAGAATCCCTGGCGGACACCCTCTGGCAGGCTAAGGCCAGCATCTTCAGTAAGTTTCCTCCGCCTTGTATTTCTGTAGTCTGGATACTTTGAATTTATTGAACTCATGCGCTCCTTGTCAGAATTTGCAGCTCCTATGGGTTTAACCCGCTCGCCTCCTTCAGACAAGGAATGCATGGTTCTAAGCCAAGGAGATTTCCAAGTCCCTCCAGATATACATCAAGGCCTCGGACTCCATGACAAAGTACTCGGATATTCTGCGCCGAGCCCCCGAGTGTGTCACAAGCTGGAAAGCTTCATGTGCACAGGCTGGCGTGAGGATGGCGCTGTCAATGGTGAAGGCGTACTACGAAGGTGCTGACATCGACACGGTGACCTCTGGTATCCCCGACGTTGACGATGACGGCAAAGAGATTGATCATGAAGCCATCTTGTCATCACTCGCGGGTTATGACATCAGAGTTGCTGAGTTGGTGGACATTGACGTCTTTGTTCCCATGAACACCATCGACGGCGTCAACCAAGGTTCCTCCGAGTCTCATCATAGTGCCGGCGTTGAGGGTGATTCTCCGGCTGGGGACGATGCTGCTTCCAAGTCTCCTGCGCCCAAATAATGAAAAACACTATGTAATATTTGTTTCATATTTGGTGTATGCGCAAAAAGAACTTGGTGATGTAACTTAAGGCGGAAAACAATGGTTGTTGTGTCCTGCTACTTAAGAACTAATTTTCAGCATGTATATATTTTTTAAGCAAGTGCTGGCTTATCCATTACTTTGGTTCTTATGCTTGACTTTTCGTGAGTCGGAAGACTCGTTGGCGGAACCATGCGCTTAGGTGATGATGCCCAATGGCAACCTCAATAACCCGAGCACAAAATCACCGACAACAAGTGCCAAAAGTCACTACTCCAGAATCCACATAAAAACGACAAAGAACGTGTAGACCAGAAAACTTAAGCTAACGCCCGTAGGCGGAATTTTCACAAGTGCAAACGCAATACTTGTGCATAAAGGTTTTACATGATCCAAAAATGAACACTAAAGGAGGTAAAAGACTCAGAAATATGAGTGAACCAAAGAGATTTATTTCATTGATCATATAAGAGGTACACAATTAGATTAAAAATGCTAAGTGTAAAAAGGACGTAGATGTGCAATGTTCCATGGCCGATCAAGCTCCGGGTAGTCATCATCCGGGTCACGTCGCTTACGCTTATGATCCTCGTTGGGTCTATCCTTTAGTTCACGATTGTCAACAAGGTAGTAAGACCCATTGAGTAGCGCCTTGCTTATGATGAACGGTCCTTCCCATGGCGGGGATAATTTGTGTGACTTCTTCTGCTTAAGTCGGAGCACCAAATCCCCCTCTTTAAACGAGCGATGCCGAACACGGCGACTATGGTAGCTGCGTAGCTTCTGCTGGTAGATGGCGGATCTTTGGCATGCCAACACGCGCTCCTCCTCGAGAAGGTCCACATCTAGGCGTCTGGATTCTTCAGCGTCATCCTCATCGTTGGCGGCAACTCTTGGTGCATCGTGGAGGATGTCGGAAGGCAAGATGGCTTCTGCTCCATATACCATGAAGTAAGGGGTGTAGCCGGTGGATCTGTTGGGTGTAGTTCGTAAACTCCACATCACAGATGGCAATTCTTCCACCCAGGCTCGAGCTGCTCTATGTAGCGATGCCTCAAGATGTGGCTTGATTCCCTGCAGAATTAATCCATTGGCTCGCTCAACCTGACCATTGGATTGTGGGTGTGCCACAGATGCAAGGTCAAGTCGGATGCCTTTCTCCCAGCAATAAGCCTCCACTTCTCCGAGTGACAAGTTTCTTCCGTTGTCGGTGATAATGCTATGTGGGAGACCAAATCTCACCACTAAATCCCGAACAAACCTGAGGGCAGTTGCCCCATCAAGCTTTATAATGGGTTTAGCTTCTATACATTTGTTGAATTTATCAACTGCTACAAGCAGATGCGTAAACCCACAAGGTGCCGTCTACAACGGTCCCACCATGTCTAGCCCCCAGACTGCAAACGGCCAAGTTATTAGTATTGTTCGCAATTCTTCAGCAGGAACATGTGGTTGTCGGGCATAATACTGGCATCCCATGCATGTCTCAACCAGCTTGTCGGCGTCCGCCTTCGCGGTCAGCCAGTAGAATCCTTGCCGGAAGGCTTTCGCGACCAACGATCGAGGAGCAGCATAATGCCCGCAATCTCCGAGATGGATTTCGCGCAGGATTTCCATACCTTCTAGCTGGGAAACAGACTTTAGGTATACACCAGTAGTTCTCCTTTTGTAGAGTTGCTCATTGATTATGATATAACTCTTTGCTCGTCGTACTATTTGCCGTCTTTCGACTTCGTCGTCCGCCAAAGTTCCGTGTTCGAGATACTCCATGAACGGTTTTGTCCAAGCTGGAGGGACCTTGGTCACCATGTTGACGAAAGAGTCAACTCTATCCGGGTTGTCGATGTTGGCTCTCTTCACGGATGGTGTGCGTAGGTGCTCTAGGAAAACTCCTGGCAGAATTTTCTTGTGCCCTGATCCAAGCTTAGACAGCAGATCAGCTGCCTCGTTTTGCTCCCTAGGCACATACTTGACTTCGTAGCCCAAGAAGCTCTTGGCTATCTCGTCCACTTCGTCTCGATATGCCGCCATCATAGGGTTTCGCGCGTTCCAAGTGCCAGCCACCTGCTGGGCAACCAAGTCGGAATCTCCACAGCAAACTATGCACTTGATGCCAATATCCTTGGCTACACGTAGTCCGTGAATGAGTGCTTCATACTCTGCCATGTTGTTTGTAGCCTCGAAGTGGATCTGCAGAATGTAGTTTAGCTTGTCTCTTGTTGGTGACTGTAGCAATACACCAGCCCCCGAGCCGTTGAGCAGCTTTGATCCGTCAAAGTGCATCACCCAGTACTCTGGTTCTGGCAACGGAGTAGCGTCTGGCATCTCCGTCCAATATGCAACAAAATCCGCCAAGGCTTGTGACTTGATAGAGTCGCGTCTCTTATAGGTGATCTGGAAGGCGGCAAGTTCAATGCCCCACTTCACGACCCTTCCTGTAGCATTGCTGTTATTGATAATGTCGGACAGTGGAGTCTTGCTCACCACTGTGATTGGGTGCTCCTGAAAGTAATGCCTCAGCTTCCAAGAAGCAAGGAATACTTCATAAGGTATCTTTTGGTAGTGCGGATAACGTTGCTTGGACTCCGTCAAGACCTCGCTCACGTAGTAAACTGGTCGTTGAACTTCGTGCTCATAGCCTGGTTCCTTCCGCTCTACCACGACGACGATGCTGATTACATGGTTGGTTGTCGCCATGTAGATTAACAGGGGCTCTCCAGGCTCGGGTGCTGCAAGGATGGGTGCTGAGGAAAGAATCTCCTTGAGTTGCTTCAATGCTGCATCTGCTTCGTCCGTCCACATGAATTTGTCCGCCTTGTTCAGCAATGCAGTTGTGAGCCTTCTCTCCAAGTCGGCTGACGAACCGACTAACTGCTGCAACACAACCCGTTAGTCGTTGAATGTCCTTTAGGCATGTCGGACGGTTTATGTTTAAGATGGCCTTGATTTTCTCCGGGTTGACCTCGATTCCACGTTGGGAAACGATGAAGCCCAACAATTTGCTGGCTGGAACCCTGAAGACGCACTTCTTAGGGTTAAGCATCATGTTGTATTTCCGGAGATTATCAAAGGTTTCTTTTAATTCGGAGATTAAGTCGTTTGACTTTTTAGACATCACCGCGATATCATCCACATAGGCGTGAACGTTCCGACCAATTTGGTCGTGAAGGCAACGTTGCATTATCCGCTGGTAGGTAGCACCTGCATTTTTCAGCCCAAAGGGCATCATGACATAGCAAAACGTGTCGTATGGGGTAGTGAACAAAGTGGCCAATTGGTCCGACTTCCTCATCTTGATCTGGTGGTATCCTGAGTATGCATCGAGAAAAAACAAAAGTTCCGAGCCAGCCATCGAGTCAATGAATTGGTCAATGCGAGGCAAAGCAAACGGATCTTTGGGACATGCTTTGTTCAAGCCGGTGTAATTAACACACATTCTTAATTCAGTGGTTCCCTTTTTGGGGACAAGTACAGGATTGGCCACCCATTGGGTGTGAAGGACTTCTCGGATAAATCTAGCCTTAAGTAACCTAGCTATCCCTTTGCCAATGGCGCGTCTCTTCTCATCTCCAAAGCGTCGTAGAGGTTGTTTCACTGGTTTGCATTTTGGATCAATGTTTAAGTTGTGCTCGGCAAGTTCCCTAGGTACACCTTTCATGTCGGCAGGTTGCCAGGCAAAGATGTCCCTATTCTCACGGAGGGACTCGACGAGCGCGCTTTCCTATTTGGGATCCAGGTTCGTCCCAATGGCGACGGTCTTGGAGGCATCACCTACCACAAGTTCCACCAGCTTGTTCTCGATGGCGGCCTTGAACGCAGGAGCGGAGTCGGAGATCTGCTTCTTCGACGCGGGCATCTCTGAGTCATTGACCTTGCTCTGGATCTCTTTGAATTCTTCGTTGTAGAGGACATGTTCTGCAACGGCTGCTTCGTTGATCTCGCAGTCCCTTGCCTTGGTAAAGCTTCCGGATACGGTGATAATACCGTTTGGTTTGGGTATCTTGAGTTTGTTGTAGACGAAGCATGGCTTGGCCATGAACGTGTGGAATATGTCGCGGCCGAATATGACGTGGTACACGCTCTTGAAGGGGACCACCTCGAAGGTCATCCGCTCTTGGCGGTAATTATTAACATCGCCAAAGGCAACCTGAAGTGTAATGCACCCAAGGGACCGAGCCTCCCGACCAGGAACTACGCCGTGGAAGACGGTGTTGGTCCGCCTTAGGTTTGCCTCCGTCAAGTTCATCTTCTGTAGTGTATCCAGGTACATGATGTTGATGCTGCTTCCACTATCCACCATGCACTTGGTGAACTCCATGTCGTCAATCAAGGGGTTGATGACCATGGCATACTGGTTCTCCGTGGGCACAAGGTCTGGGTGGTCCATCCTGTCCCAAGTTATTGGAACTTCCGACCAGCGCATGTACTGTGGGACTGGAGAGAGAGTGGCCATCAGGATCCTCAGAGAGGTCTTCTGTTGTCGGACGGTGGGGGTGAAAAGGAAAGTGTGGTAGACTGGAGCCTTCGTTGCGAAGGGGTTCTTGCCCTTGTCGTCGCTCTTGGCGGCATGCTTGGGTTCAATGTCTTCGTCCATGTCACTTGAATCCTTGGACTCTTCCTCCTTCTTCTTCCCTTTGCCCTTGCCTCGCGGTCTATTCTTCCGACTTTGCTTGTAGCCAGACTCCGGGTCTTCCTTGAGGGCGTTGACGAACTTGAAGTGTCGATTGGTATGGGTGGACTTGCCGTTGGCGTCGAGGTGTACGAGGCACGGCATATCGTGGTACTCCTCGTAGTTTTGTGGAACACGGAGCGGCGCCGAGGTGGTTTCACTTCCTCGTTGCTGCCCACGGCCAGCTCCCCTGCCTCGGCCACGTTGTCCGCCTTCTCCTAGTCCTGCAAAAGTCATAGCGACCATGTCGGTAGATTGCTTTTCTTCTGGAGCGGTTTTCCTCTTTGTACTGTTGTTCCTCCGAGCTTGAGTTGGAACGGCCGTTGCCGGCAAAGAGCCACGAGCATCGTCGTCGGCAGCTGCGAACTCACTAGCCAACTGAATCATCTGTTTCAAGTCAAGCTGGTGATTGTCCTGCAAGCGCTTCAGCTTATGTCGGAGCAGCGTGCCCCTTTCCAACCCATCGATGAAGGCGGCCATGGAGGTCTGAGCGTGCACTCCCGCGCAGGAATTCTTCATATCCAGCTAGCGGGAGAGGTAGGCGCGAGATGTATCATCTTCCTCTTGCACGCACCACTGTAGATCGCCCACAGTGCAGGGACGCTTGTATGTACCCTCAAAGTTCTTGGTGAATGCTTCTTGCATGTCCACCCATTTGTAGATAGATTTTTCCGGCAAGTCGTCGATCCATTGACGGGCCGTGCCTTCCCACATTAACGGGAGGTACTTGACGACAACATTTTGGTTGCCTCCGGCAATCTCCACCGCGTTGCCGTAGTCCTGCAACCATGTGGCTGGTTTGGCGGTGCCGTCATAGGGCTTGATGGTCTTGTCAATCTGGAAACCTTTGGGGTAAGTTGCGGACCGTATTGCAGGTCCAAAGCAACGTGGTCCCAGGTATGGTACTTCCCGGGCCTCGTGGATCTTATCGATCCGCGAACATGCATCGTACGGCTCCGGGTTCTTTCTTTTGTCAACAGGGGATGGGCTGCGTGAACGACGCGGGCCTCTTTCGCCATGGTGACTGCTTGGAGGTGACGGAGGCGGAGGTGGCGGTGGGTTATCCTTCTTGCTTTTACCCTCCTGCGATGCCTCACGTCTGTCACGGTTGCTTGCCGGACGCGGAGGGTCATGGCGCGACCTGCTCTTGTGTCCTTGGTTGCGTTCTCCGTCATGACGGGTCTGCTCCGCGTTGTCGTGGATGACGATGCTGCACTGCTTTGGTGGGGGCATATCCGTACGATGGTGAGCCTTGTAATCTTCGCGATGTCGGGGAGATCAGAGCGGTGGCGATGGGTGACGAGGTCGGGCCTTTTCTCCGTGGTCGGAGGATATGGGGATGGCATCCTTCCTATTGCGCGCATCCCTCCATCTTCGTTCTGATGAGCCCGTCTGGGATCCGACATCAAGAGGAGATCTGTTCCTTGGCGGCTTGTACTGGCTAGATTGGCAGAGCGCTGGGCTAGACTCAAGCCTCTGAGAGGTGGCCTTTTCCTACTGCTTCACCGCCTTGGCCACTAGGTCATAGACCTGTTCCACTGCCTCAGACGATCTATCCTGCTCCAGAAGGGTCTTGGCGACGGCGAGGTTAAGGAGTGGGGTGGGCATCACCTGCTTGCCTTCACTGTCAATGTATGGCTTGGCCTATGTCGGCTTCGAGGGAGCCCATCCTAGGTTGCGCCATACACCAGGATCGTTGATGACGCGAGCTGGAGCTTTCTTAGCCTTCTGCTGCTGTAGCAAAGTCTTGTACTCGGCCTCCATTGCTCTAGCTTTCTCTATGGATTTCTACGCGTTGACTGGATCTCGATCTAGTTGAGCGCCTTGCTCCGCGATCGCTTGCGCTTCCTCCAGCAGCTGCTGGCGCTTCTCGTCGAGCTGGGTCACGTTCCGGATATGAGCAACATCCAGAGGCTCGACGAGGATATTTCCGTACATCACTCTATCAGCTGGAGTAACTTGGGATGCTGCCGATGTAGATGCTGGAGGTGGCAAGTGTGCGGTGTTGTTGTTGCTCGGGCCGGTGCCGAGTTCCTGCGGCTGCTGCACTGGGTTAGGCGGAGGAGGCATGACTTTTGCGCGATCATCGTCAGCAGCAATAAGCGACCCCATCCTTTTTTCCAGCGCCGTAGGCGGAGCTCGTCCGGGTTGATCTTCATCCATCGCCGTCCCAATGGTGACGAACACCACTCGGGATGTGACGGTGTTGTTGGCTTGCTCGTCGCGGGAGTACTCCTCCTCCATCTCCTGCATAGCGGAGTCTATCTCTTCTGGACTGAAGTCTATCTCCTCTGAATCTGCACTGAAATTGGCATAAAGCGCGTCAATGACAGAGTCGAAGGGTGCCAGGACTTCCTCGATAATGGGCGGTGGAGGTGCAACGGCCTCAACGATGACTGGAGGTGGTGGTGCTGTTGTGACGATGACGGCGGGAGGCGGTGGCGGCGGCTGCTGAATCGGAGGTTCTCCGTCTTTGAGCGCGAGCTCCATCTGGGCTGCTGCGTTGGCTTCCGTGTAGCTGTTGACGGTGCTCACCATCTCTTCGAGGGTAAGGCGTCATGTTGCCTGCTGCCGTCTTAAAGAATGTAGGAGAAGCGTGCGACGGTCCAGTCCTTCCACGAAGTGATACAAAGCGTTATCATCTGGGTAGTGGGCCATATCGGCTCGTATATGAAGCCACCTGGCCAGGTAATCGCGGGGGTTTTTGCCCTCTCTCTGAACGCAGCGTGCCAGATCAAAGATGGTAACCACGCCGACAAACTTGGATCTCTGCTGTCCAGACGCACGGACGAAGCCGGCGGATTTGCAGTGATCTTCCACCTTTATATCCTGCACAGGGGCGGTTTGGGTGGGCCTTGAATTTTTCCGATCTTTGCCGGCAAACTCTAAGGGGAGATCCGATATTGATCTTTCCGCGAACGTATCCTGCCCGTAGGCGGTCCATGCGGGCTTTGATGCTTTCCGATCTTTGCCGGCAAACTCCAAAGAGATATCCAACATCGATCCTTCCGCAAACGTATCCTGCTCGTAGGCGGTCCGTGCGGGTCTTGATGCTCCTCCGACTCCTAGGGAACTAGTGCCCGAGTCGGTTTCGCCGATGAAGAGGTGGATATCTCTGATAGGAACGATCAAACACCGCGTAGGGTGCGTCTTCGCCGGGATCCAGAACTCGTCAGGAGGGATGATCGGAACGTTGCCGGAGAAGAGAAAGCGGCTGATGGCTACGGTTTCGCCGATTCCCGTGAAGATCTTGGTCCTCGCCCGCTGAAGAGCCTGAAGCGCCTCTTGCCCCACGGTAGGTGCCAATTGTCGTGGTATTACCAACGAGTACGCCATGGAGGGGTCCTCACCGTGCATGTTTAGAGACGTGGGGTAAGGCGGACAGTTGACGGGTACGAGGTAACAGAGCTTACCCAGGTTCAGATCCCACAACGGTGGAGGAATCCTACTCCTGCTATAAATCACTATAATGGCAATACGCCGAGTTACAGAGATAGGTTCGCTGTGCAAGGTTGTATGAGTCGATGCCCTAAAGGCTTCCATAGGCCCGACTTATATAGTCGCCAGGTCCTAGGGTTACAGGGAAAAGTACTAGCCGGACAGGTTACAGAGTCCTACACCGTCTATTACTAGTCTTGTGTATCTTGCACTCCAAGGCTCCGGGTACGTTGGTAACTCCATCGTAGCCTTCCTTTATCCGGCATGGGCCTCCCTTCTAGATCCACCTAACTGGGCCGCCCAGCAGGCCATAGGCCATGCTACCGACTATGGGCCACCCGGGTTAGCCGGATAAGAGACGTTCTATAAGGATACCCATATAGCATATCCCCAACAATAGGATTACTCTATCTATCGATAAAAGACTTTAGAATCGTAGGCACATGGCAAGAATGTAAATGCATTGAAAGCATAGGATTCATATGTATGTGTGGGGCTTCGCATGCCTTTGCCAGTTGATATCCAGAAAGTAGAGTTCCGGACACCTGGTACTTGACTTGATTATAGTTGGCCAAGTATTTGTCTTCGAGCTTCAACGGTGTTGATCTCGATCTTCAGTCTTGAACTTGATCTTGATCTGATATCGTATTCTACCGGAGAAGAACCAAACACCGGAAAGGAAGGAGAAACAATCAAAACATGGCATATATGCAATGCTCAATCAAGGATGATGATATGACAAGTTGAATTGCATTGAAATAAACCCCTAAGGCATGCTTGACAATTTAATCGGGGTCCTGAGGGTACAAAACCCTAAGTCGGGAAAACCCTGGAGGCATATGAGAGGGGTTCTTTTGTTGTTCTAATTAAACTTGCAATTGAAGTTGCTTATCAATGCAAGATTATAATGCTATGAGATAGGTCTCATTTTTCTGAACATTTTTGTATATTATTTGTATTTTTCTGATTTAAAATGAATTAGTTATGATTTTTCCCATTTTTAATTCATTTTAAATCATTTTTGGAATATTATAAAATAATTTACATTTTGGAAATTACTTTAACATTTTTATTAAACAGAAACATTTCTGAAAATGTTTATTTCAATTACAGAAGGGGCCCACATGTCAGGGATTTCTTATTTACAGAAAACAATTACTGAAATCAATTAAATAAAAGAAAAATGAATTGTGACATAGGCATGACGTCATGCTGACATCAACCGAAGTTTGATCCTCAGATCCTTGATCAAATCCGAGGCTAGGGGCGACGCGGGGCTGCAGGGATGGGCGTGCTCGATGCGGGCTGTCGCGCTGAACACGTTAGTGGCAGCGCCTCCCAACAATGGTCGCCAGAGGGTAGCTGGCGATGGCGGACAGCGGCGGCGGCGGCAGGTGTTCGACGGGGAAGGTGAACCAGAGCAAGAGGGGGCAGGAGAGAGGGTCCACGAGGACCAGCTGCTCACCAGGATCACGATGGTGAGGTCGGTGGAGCGAGGGGAAGCCGGACGGAGGAGAATCGATAGCGAACATGGCGACGGCCGGCGGGGCAATGAGCTCGATTCCGGCCAGGGTAGAGCTTCCTAGCTTGCTTGACTTGGCGGGGAAGAACAAGGAGACGACGGCAGTCACGCCTATGGACTCAGGGGGAAGAGGAGGTGGTCGGAAATAGAGGGGCGCCAGCGGTCAGCGAGCTAGGGTTTCAGGCACGCGCGACACAGAGAGGAAGGGAACGCGCGCGAGAGGGAGAAAGAGGGCTAGGGTTCTCGGTGGCGTCTAGCTGATCTTGTAGGCGCTTGGGGGCCGCGGCGTTGATCTTGGCGCGCGGCGGCGAGGCAAAGACATCCGCGGTGACACGCAGCAGCTTCGCCGGTGGCGAGGAAGACGACGCGTAAAGAAAGGCCGAAGGGGTACGGGCCAGGGGCAGGCTCCAGATGGGCTGGCTCGGGCCGCTGCAAAGAAAGGGCGACAGGCTGCTGCGGTGGTGCTGTGCAGAAGTTAGAGGGAGAGGGGAGATGGGCTCGGCCCAGTTAGGGTTAGAGACTGTTTGTTTTTCTTTTATTTCAAAAACCTTTTCTTTTTCTGTTTTTGTACTTTCTCTTTTGTATTTTCATTTGTAATCTGTTTTGATTATTTTCAAAATACAAAAACTTTTATAAACATTCAAAATATTTTAGAGACCTTGTAATCAATTTGGGTTCCAAATATTTTTGTACTTTTCAAGTATAGTAAAACCCTTTTGAATACGTTTCAAGTAGAGAGGGAAACTATTAGGGTTTAGGGTTTTGGTGATTATTTCTCTCATGCATTTTAAAATGATGATGCTCATGAATGCACATTCAAATCCTAATTAATATTTAATGAAACTAGGGTTGTTACAACTTGGGCCGGACGGCGGGAGTCATGGGGGGAGGAGGCTGAGGGCGAGCGAGGCTAGAGGCTAGCGGAGCTCTCCATCGGGCCAGAGGAAGCGGGCGACGGGGTTTGCGGGGCAAGGAGGTAGGGATCGGCATGAAACAGACAGGGTGGGGCCCGGTGAGAAGTTCTTGGCTGAGCGAACGTGGGATCTGGGATGGGAACGGGGTGTTGAACGCGTGTGTGGTTCCAGGGGCGCGATGCTGTGAAGCGTGTCTAGGTGTGTGCGGGTTGGCTTGGCGGCGGCAGGGGGTTGGTGGGGTTTGGGGTAGGGTTAAAGGGACTAGGGTTGCTAGGTTTTATTTTGGGTAGTAGGTGATCTTGTCGGTTGGGCCTTTGGGACAGCCAGCTGGACTGCCTCCCTGATAAAAATTATTTTATTATTTTTATAAAAAAAAAGTTTTGAAATATAGTATTAGATAAATACAAGATCCATAAAAGACCGAGGTTTCGCATTTGAATAAAGAGAGGGACATTTGTAGAACATGAATAGGGTTTTTAGTAAAATAGTTTTAGGCTGATAGATGCATGTTGACGTCATGATGATGCATGAAGATAAAGACGGACGATTTACTAGTTGTGGTTTTACCGGGGTGCTACATTAATCGACTGTGCCAAGAAAGCCATAACCACGACTAGTACCACTGGAGTATCAGTAGATCATGTATCTGAGACTTTGCCCCGTCAATTCAAGTGCAACAAGAGTCTAGCCCAACTAACCATTGACCAAGTTAGAGTAGTCTGTGAATACCCTGACGTATTCCTAGATGAATTGCCCGGTGTGCCCCCAGATCGGGATATCGATTTTATCATTGAACTAATCCCTGGAACTAGACCCATAGCTCAGATACATTATAGTATGAACCCGTCTGAACTAGTGGAGCTAAAGAAGCAACTAGATGCTATGCTGGAGATAGGTCTGATTCAACCAAGTGCGTCGCCATAGAGATCACCTGTTTTGTTTGTGGATAAAAAAGGTGGAGGTAACCGTTTGTGCACGGATTGTCGGAAGCTGAATGATGTCACCATTAAGAACAAGTACCCACTGCCAAAGATAGAAGATCCGTTTGACCAGTTGACCGGTGCCAAAGTGTTTTCTAAGATTGATCTTAGAACTGGTTATCATCAACTCAAGATTCGCGCAACGGATATTCCAAAGACTGCCTTCACCACCAGATATGGATTGTATGAGTACACAGTCATGTCTTTTGGATTAACCAATGCCCCCGCTAATTTCATGAATCTCAGAACAAGATTTTTATGAACTTCCTGGATAAGTTTTTCGTTGTTTTTATCGATGATATTCTAATCTATTCCAAATCATAAGAAGACCATGAGCTACACCTGAGGACCATCCTTGAAACCCTTAGAGAGCATCAGTTGTATGCCAAGTTTAGCAAATGTGAGTTCTAGTTAAAGGAGGTAGTATTCCTAGGACATATCGTGTCGGTAGGAGGAATTGCTGTCGACCTTACCAAGATTAAGGATGTTGAAGAATGGCAAGCCCCAACCACTCAAACCCAAGTTTGCGCATTTCTCGGATTAGCGGGATATTACCGCAAGTTCGTAGAAGGATTCTCGAGCATCTCAAGGCCCATGACCCATTTGTTGAAGAAAGATAAGAAGTTTGAATGGACGGACAAATGTGAAGCAAGTTTTCAAGAACTCAAGAAGAGATTGATTTCAGCCCCAATCTTGATTATGCTAGATATCAAGAAGCCTTTTGATGTGTATTGTGACACATCCAAGATTGGTCTCGGATGTGTGTTGATGCAAGAAGGCAAAGTCATATCCTATTTTTCCTGACAACTGAAGCAACATGAGCAGAATTACCCTACCCATGACCTCGAACTAGCAGCCGTTGTTTTAGCCTTGAAGATATGGCGGCATTACCTCATGGGTAATCGTTGTGAGATTTATTCGAATAACATGAGTCTGAAGTATCGGAGATTTTGTGTATCTCAAAGTATCACCCTTGAAAGGAATGCAACGTTGTCAACTGAAAGGGAACTTAGCTCCTAGATATATTGGACCCTTCAAGATTTTGAATCGCCGAGGAGAAGTATCATATCAACTGGAACTGCCGGAGGAGATGTCAGCCGTGCTTGATGTCTTCCATATCTCGTTACTTCACAAATGCCTAGAAGTCCCGGAGAAGACCAAAGTTTTCAATAATATTGATCACCGAACCATAGAGCTCAGCAAGGACCTAACTTATTGTGAAGTACCCATTCGTATTTTGGAAGAAGCCTTCAGAACCACCAGAACCCGGAGTATCAAGTTTCTCAAGAACCAGTGGAGTAACCATACTGAAGAAGAAGCTACTTGGTAACGAGAAGATTACATTAGGACTGAGTTTCCAGATTTCTTTAGTTCCTATTTTTCTTTCTATTAAATCTCGGGACGAGATTTTGTTTAAGGAGGGAAGGTTTTTAACATCCCAAAAATGTTAAGCAAGTTTAGGGTTAACAAAAACATTTATTATTAAAATTTATATGAATGCATGTGTGTGTATGATTAATGCATGAATGATTGCATTTGCCATGTTTGATTGCTATGAATGATAAGGATTGGTTTAAAGATGAAAACAATATCATCTAGATCATTTCCAAGCAGAATCAAATGAAGAGAAATTCAAATATAAGAAATATGAGAAAATGGTCATTTTGGCCAAACTTGTTCACTAGACCACTTTGGGTGTTCCTAGTCAAAGATTTCTAACAGAAACAAATCCAATTATTTTAACCCCTTTCTAGACCAAGTAACAATGAACCCAAGCCCACTTTACAAACCAAGAGAAACAAATTCCTAATCTATTTAAAAGACACTTCAAAATTGAATCAAGTATAGGTACTAAGATGGCCATTTATCAAAAACTAACCAAACCAATTCCCCTTGGAAAACCCAGCAACCACAAACTACCAAGCTTATGACAAAAGCACTCACCAAAATTCATCCAAAAATTCAAACTTTGAAGTCATGCGGCCATTTTATCCAACACCTAGTGAGCATAGTAATAGCTGCCAAACTATTACTATTCTTGATCAATGCGTTGTCTACCCATTGCCCACATTTCACTCCACTTGTCTCCCCTAGTGCCTAGCATTGCATCGAAGCAGCCCCCTTCCTGCCGTTTGCACCAATTTCGTGCCACCCGAGCTGCCCTTGTCGGTCGACCATGGACAGCTCGCAGGAGCCAACATCGCGCCCGTCTACGATGTTTAGGAGACATGACACCGTCCACCGCCACTCCCTATCCACCCCTTGACCACAGGAAAGCCATGGAACACTTGAGAATCGCCGCGCCCAATTATCTGCAACCATGCCGAGAGCACGCGAGAGCGCCGCAGCCAATGCGCGCGCACACGCCGTTCCTCGCTCTCACCGCGCGTAACTGGACTCTCCATGACCCTAGCTACCTCCCAGACATGCCCGTTCGCTGCTGCGCGACATGAAGCCCCTGTACACCGTCTCAAACACCGCCGTTCGCACACAGAGCATGAACCGCGCCCAACCAGCCTCGACCGCCCCGTGATGTGCCATTAAGCGTGTGACGACCGCCAAGAAACACCCCACCGTCCTACGCCCTCAGCCATGCCCGTAGCTCACTTCAACAACGTCGGAGGAGGAGCCTGGCCATGCCGAATTGCCCCTCTCGCTTGTGTATAAATAGAGGCCACCCCATCCCTCATTCTCCACGCCATCTCACTTCCCTCTCTCTCAGAACCACCCCTGACCCTTCCCCGGAGCAAGGCGAGCACCATCCCGCCAAAATTTGGCCGGAGTCCGCCGCTGTAGAGGAGGAGAGGAGCCATCGATTGGCGCCATCCAAGGAGCCGCCGCGACCACTGTTCGAACCGCCGTTGTTGACAACGTCGTTCGCCCCATCGCCGAACCTAGCTGGATCCCAGGTGAGCCACCGCATACTCCCACCGTCGCCGTTAGGGTTTAGTCTCGATGGAGCTATACGATGGAGACGACGAACACCGGCATAGATCTTGTTCTAATCAAATGGCCTAGATTGAAACTTACCACTTCGGGTTAAATCGGCCACTGACTAAAAGGACCCCCTATCAGCAGCCCGCTGCGTGCACGCTGTGCAATTGGGCCAACCCATTTCCTTTCCGCGCGTAGCACAGTGATTCAAATAATTATTTTCCATTTTAATCAAAACCTACTTTAGTCAATGACTTTGAAATTCAATTCAAAGAGATTTACTGAACCAAATTACATGAATACAATTTTGCTAGAAAGGTATTCAAATTATTAATCCAAGCTCGTTGGATTCAAACCATTTGAAACTATAGATCCCCTATAGTAAAAATAATAAGACAGAGACGTTTTCACATTCAAAATTTTTATAAAAATCAACCATAAATGCTTTTGAGTTGATTCCAACTCTAAAATCACATTTGACCAGATCTATCTGAATATGTAAAAATATTTAGGTTTACATGCAGTGAACTTGGACTTCTTCTAAAAGAATGCTATATAGGCATTTCTAGTCACTTTAATTGTATAAAATATTAATTTTAAACTTTATAAAATATGACCACCACTTTAAATCACATTCCCAAGTATTATAATATATGGTGATGACATGTGTCAACATGATCCCATATTTTAATTGGAGAATATTAAATCTTAAGTATTTTCAATGAGTAGAAATTACTTTCCTAAAATAAAATAAAAAGGACTAGGTCTTTATTTCATGTAATGATTGTGATGATGCTAGATCATGTAGTGTGAACCTTTGTGTGCCAAATAGAGGTAGTTAAGTATTGTTTGGTGATTGTGTACCTCGTATTCATTTATAGACGCTAGTACCGACCAAGGCTACGAGGAGGAGGAGTCGTACAAATAAGAATAAGAAAACTTCAACCACTGCACCAATCAAGGCAAGCTAAAACTTGCATGTTACCTATGCAACCTAACACTTGCAAGTTTCTTAACTATGCAAGCTAGAACTTTGCGTGCTACCTATGCAAGATAACCTATGCAAGATGCTTTAGGCATGCTTTGGTTATGCAAACTTGATTACACCAATCCCAGTTTTACTTGCAAGCTTTATTCTTTATTTTTATCAAAGTTCTTTATTACTTTTAGTTAGTGCTTTGTGAGTTTTGGAAAGATAGTATAGATATCATAAAGAGCATAAAACTAGGCCTAAGTAGTTAGAACTAGATGTCATACTAAGGCATGGGACTAGATTTGGATAGTCACACTTGATTAACACCCCTCATTAGTGAATACCCTCAATTTTAGTGGCTAGTGCTAAGCATAAAAGTTGATCACTTTAGATGGAAAGACTTGGTGAAAATGATTATGAAAACCTTGGAATGAAGATTCATTCTATTGAAATGTTTTTACATGTGTTATGAACACAAGATGATTTGATGATGAAAATGTTGAGGCATGAGCCTTAGCCCTTTATAAAAACTGATGGTTGGGTTCGGATGCGATACCATTCCAATTTCACCGTACAACCACAATACCCGAATTTGGGTAGGGCTTGACTAGAAGTTTATATGTCTTAGTATGGGTTCCCTTGCGGAAAGAGGTTGAGCTAAGGCTACCTCGTGAATGTGAATGTCCACCTATGTAGTTCCCAAGATGATAGATGGTCATGGTTGGGAGGCCAAACTCATAGGGGAGGCGCCTATACTAGGGTGTGTAATTAAAAGGTAAGGATTGATTATCCGCATACTAAGTATGATGATTCAGGGTTATCCCTGACGGATGTATCAAATGTTGTGGTGAAAGTGTACAATTTTTGCCGCATCCACGGTCATGGACAGTTGGAGTGGCCATACTGTTCCATCGTCAGATGTTTTCAAAATGACTTGTGAAATGAACTATGACTTTGACTTGACCATGACAGGGTTGTGAACATGAAAACTAAGTTCCCACTTAGGTGTTCTAGAAGATTAAACTAGTTTTATTTACTTCTGAACTCAGTATGTAATAAACCTGCCTTTTTGCAAATAAACCTAGAGCTTAGGATTCCTACTCGAACCACTTTACTTAATAGTGATAGTTTGCGAGTACTTAAAGAGTACTCATGGCTTTGTCCCTGGCTATTCCTATGGCCAGACTATGAGGAGGACTACCAGGATGATGGACAACAGGAAGTCTATGACAACTATGATCATCTCCCATCGTCAGCATTGCCTGTGACCCTGAAGATGAAGCCCCGCTACTATTATTATATTCCACTTCGTTGATTGTATTAAGACTGGATCATGAGATCCTTTATTTGTAATACCTTTATTATAGTTTGTAATGGATGACGAACTATGGTACCAATCTGTTATGTCTCACAAAAATGGTAATCCTGGGATTGTGATGTATGGCATAACAGGCATCTAGGATTAAAAATCCGTGTGTTGACACTACACATTAACCCTAAGTGCAACATCGTCTTAAGAGGGTTCAGAATGCCCTAGCGAAGGTGCATCGTCGAACCCACATGTACATGGGGGTGTCGATGTTTCTCCAACTAAACAAGGGTTTTATGTTGCTTTATAATGCATGATGATAGCTTAGATAGATAGCTCTCAATTTCCTAAACATTTTGATATATTATTCATATTTTTCCGATTAAATTTTCATTAGTTATGAATTTTACAAATTTGTAACATATTCTGCCATTTTTAAACATTTTTGAAAAGTATTAAATAAATATTGCATCACCCTAACGTCATCAACCCTATCCCTAACTTTCTGCACCACATGGAAATCTACCCACGGCCACTGACTAGGGGGCCCCAGTCCACACTGGGTCCATCTTGTGGCCACGCGGGCGCCAAGTCAGACGCGACGGCGGGGAGAGGCAGAAGATGGTTGCCGCCGGCGACCCAGGCCATCCCAGCACGCGCGGAAGGGCGCGCTGGAAAGAGCATGAAGAGGCGGACCACATAGAGGTGGCGCCGCCCCTTTATGGTCACCGGAGCTTCGGCTCCGACAAACTCTAGCAGCAGCACGCGCATGTGCTCGTGGCGGAGACGATAGAGAGGAAGAGGGATGGGTTGGAGAGCACTAGGATGCTCAGAAGCTCACCAAGATTGTGACGGTGCGGTCAGAAGGGTGGCGCGTGGCCGGAATCAACATCGGGGACGGTTACCAGCGTCAGGTGGGAGGTGTCCATTACAGCGAAGGAGAAGGCTTCGACTAGCGCTGGCCAGGGCAATCGAACTAGTCGACCACGATGGTCACCCCAGCGAGCTCGGAATGGCGAGGGGAGGTGGGAAACAGTGGCAACCCGAAGGTCCAACGAGCTAGGGTTTGGTGGAGGGGAAGAAATGGGGAAGGAATAAGATTTAGGGTTCGTCCTGGCAGCGGGGAGGGGTCTTATAGACGACGGAAGCATTAGTAGCACGAATCTCCTCGCGACGGTCATCACGGCGATGCAGGGACGACCGTGCTGATGACAGCAAGCTGCTTCCACGGCGGCGTCCTTCTGGCGAGGAAGAAAAAGGGGGAAACAGGCGATGTGGTACCGGGCCGGCTCCTGGACCCTAGGTGAGCCAAGCTGGGCTGCTGACCTGCGCGTGCGGCGACAGGGACAAAGAGAAGGGAGCTGGGCCACGACCCGTTGGCTGTTGCTGCCTATTTTTATACAAAACCCTTTTCTTTTTTTGTTTAATGTTTTCTCTTTTGCATTTGATTTTCAAATCTGTTTGGAACCATTTGAAAATTACCAGAGGTTTAAAATACTTTAGAAAACATACAAGGGCCCTTGTACCAATTTGGGCTCCTTATATTTTGGGTTTTCAAAATAACTAAACCATTTTGAATATGTTTCAAAGAGAGGAAGAAAAGGTAGGGTTTAGAGTTTACATTTGTTCAACACTTTCTCACATGAATTACATTATTTACTTAAACACATTCATGCAATGTTTAAGGTACTAATTACATATATTACAAACTTGGGCTATTACAGCTCTACCCCCCTTATAAGAATCTCGTCCCGAGATTCCTAAGTTTTAGAAAAGAAGGCAGGGTGCTCAGATCGAAGACGATCTTCTCGTTCCCAGGTTGCTTCATCCTCAGAGTGATGAGACCATGAATTTGCAGGAACTTGATGTTTTGACGATGAGTCTTGCGCTTGGTTTCATCAAGGATATGAACAGGATACTCACGATAAGTCAGATCCTTCTGGAGATCAAGAGTTTGGTGATCAACACCACGGAGAGGGTCTTTGAAGCAACACTTGAGTTGAGACACATGGAAGACGTCATGAACCTCAGGGAAGTTTGCAGGGAGCTCCAATTGATATGCAAGTTTACCTTGCCTGGAAAGAACACAAAAAGGACCAACATAGCGAGGAGCTAGTTTGCCTTTGATGCCGAAACGATGGACACCCTTTAAAGGAGTGACCCAAAGATAAGCTTGATCACCAACCTCATATTCAACATGTTGATGATGACGATCATGATAGCTTTTCTGGGGAGACTGAGCAGGTTTCAAACAATCTCGAATAATACGAACTTGATCTTCTGCTTCCTGGATCATATACGGTCCAAAGAGATTTCTTTCATCGGTTTCTGACCAGTTCAAAGGAGTACGACAGGTTCTTCCATATAAGAACTAGAATGGTGCCATGTCTATACTGGACTAATAATTGTCGTTGTAGGAGAATTCAGCAAAAGGAAGACGTTTCTCCCAGTTCTTGCCAAAAGATATGACACACGCTCTAAGCATGTCTTCACGGATTTGGTTCACCCCTTCGGTCTGAGCATCGATGCTAGGATGATAAGCTGTACTGAAGGAGAGGCGAGTTCCCATAGTAGTTTGGAAACTTGTCCAGAACCTTGAGGTGAACAAACTCCCTCGACCAGAGACGATTTTCATTGGAATTGCATGAAGAAAAACTATTCGAGAGATATATAGATCAACCAATTGACTAGAATTAATGCGCTCACGAACAGTAGGAAGTGAGCAACCTTGGACAGATAGTCAACGATTACCCAGATGGCATCATTTCCTTTCTGAGTCTTAGGAAGACTAGTACTGTGACACCCCCAGGATTAGGGCTAGACAAATCCCATACCTTTGTCTGGTATAAGTCTAACCTAAATCTCGAAAGCGTACAACGAGAGAATTGATAACACAACAGTGACCCTACGACATAAAAATTATTACAGCAAACTCATAACTGAGCAAAGAACCAAATTATTACAAGCAGAGGTCACTGACCACAAACATCAAACAACGGAAGGAAAATTATGCTATTAAGTATATTAAACTTAACAAATGGCCTAAGAGGCCTAAAGCATAACTATGACATCCAATCCATAGATCCCAGACTGCCGACTGGGAACCCCAAGCTACTCGTCGATGCCGATGCCATAAAGAACTCTCCTTCTATGGTAGCACTTACTTTGCTGCAAAAGTATCAACGAAGAAAGGGTGAGTACAGGGTGTACTCCGCATGACTTATGGCTAGTGGATTTATTTTGCCTAAAGCCATCTTTGTTTGTAAGACAAGAGGGAGAAGAATCTCAACTAATCAGAATATTTTAAAAGGGTATAAGAGAGCGATGTCTCTAGCTTTGATTTCCACCGAATCTTCATTAGCTGGACCTATCTAGGATCACCCCCTCGATCCCTGAGAAGCATCCTTAAGCACACGTTACTCAACTTGCCAAGTTTTACGATTAGGTTCAAGTTCTCTATGATCTTAGAATCTGGTCACCAAGTTCGTCCATAACCGTGGACACGGCTTTTCGAAAAGATTTAACCCTACAATGGTGTACAACTTTACCCACATGTACCAACCGATTCTTAATGCCAAGCTATAAGCTCTCTTCCTTGGAAGGCCGACAGAGAGTGGTTGACCACGACCATTACCTTGCTTTCACCGAGACCATGAGTCACGCACTAGGAAGATGCCGCTGTAACAGGACGAGTCCTGAAGCCGATCCCTAATGATGTGTACAAGGTTCAAGATTACGGATGCCAGGCATCTCTTGTTCTTGGCCACGCTTACCTACCTGTTATGAATGCACCTCCTTCACCTCCATTCAAGAACAACCAAGATGCGTATGTCGAATGGAAAGCCCGAACTATGTGCCTCATGGAATATACTCGGCATGTTAGTTGGTCGAGGGGGTTTCCAGGCCACCGTGTGGTTGTACGCTCGTCTTGGTCCATAGGCAAGAACTTAGGTCCTAGTAGTGGCAAGTGTGGGACTACAAAACCACAACCCACTATGGCCTCCCATACAAGCCTTAGCATGTTTAACTTTCATCTCTGATCATACCACGTCATCTTGTCATACTAGGTTCATTCGCAGCTCTGATTCATAATACGGATGGACCAGTGGTAACAACTAAGCATGGCTAAGCACAACAAATATAATAGCTCTACCAACGCTTCACAAGCTCAAATCTTTGTTATGCTAGGAGCAGTGGATCAAGGAATCTAGTCTTCAAAGGTAACATGCATCAGATAGGATTACTCTAAGTATCGACGAAAGACTTTAGAATCGTATGCACATGGCAAGAATTGAAATTCTTGAAAACATAGGATTATATCATGTGTGGGGCTTCGCTTGCCTTTGCCAGTTGATATCCAGAAAGCAAAGCTTCGGACACCTTGTACTTGACTTGATTATAGTTGGTCAAGTATTGGTCTTCGAGCTTCGACGGTGTTGATCTCAGGCTTTGATCTCGATCTCGATTCCGATATCCTATTCTACCGGAGAAGAACCAAATACCGGAAAGGAAGGGAAACAATCAACACATGGCATCGATGCAGTGCTCAATCAAGAATGATGGTATGACAAGTTAAGTTGCATTGAAATAAACCCCTAAGGCATGCTTAACAATTTAACCGGGGTTCCGAGGGGTATAAACCCTAAGTCAGAAAAACTCCGGAATCACCTATGGGGGTTCATTTGGTTCTCTAATTAAACTGTTCATGTAAGTTGTTTGGCAATGCATGTTAATAGCTTAAATATATAGAGATCATTTTTCTAAACATTTTGATATATTATTTGTATTTTTCTGATTTACAAATAATTAGTTATTGAATTTTCAAGATTAAATTATTTGCTGAAAATATTAAACCACTTAAAAAGAATTATTGCGCAAGGCTGACGTCATCTCAACCCTAACCCTAACCTTTTCTCACCACGGCAGAGGCTAGCCACAATGGATGACTACTGGTCCCGGGGCCACCTCATCGCCCATGTTGGAAAAGTGGGCCTACAGGCTGTTTGACCGGGCTGACTCGCGCTCGCTTACGTCGTGGTGACGCTGGCGTGACGTCACACCAGCGGTCCCTTGCAGATTGGTGACGGGGAGGGTGACTGGGTGTATGCAGGCTAGCGGGAGTAGGCACATTCGAACCAGTGGAGCGAGGCGAGATGAATAGAAGCGACGCCGTTGTGGATTGGTCGCCGGAGCTTGGTCTTTGACGGGCATCTGTGGCGGTCGACAGTGATGCAAAGCAAGGGACCAAACCAAAGAGGAAGGGGAAGATAGGAAGGGTCAGGAATAACTAGGATCTCACCACGATGATGTTGAAGGAGTCGGCAAGGCGAGAGGAGGTCAGGGTAGACGACAATGGCGACGATGGTGGTTTTCGGGCTTGGGGAAGATGACCTCGATGGAGACGATACGGAGCTCCCCTACTCGATTCCTTTGGAGGCGAAGGTCAGCAAGACAAGGCGGAGCTCTAGGGACCGTCGCCTGGGCATGGGATGACCGGAGACGGCAGGGGGACACGGCAAATGCGGCTAGGGTTCGGGAGCTCGCAAGAGCTCACGATAGAGAGCGAGAGGGAAAGGGAAAGGGATAAGGGGATGAGGAGAGAGGGCAGAGCATAGAGCTCCTCATGGCATTCTTATCCTGGCATCTAAGGGCAGCGGCGCATCGCAACAGTTGACGATGATTGATGGCGGCGGCTTAGGCACACAGCTGCCTCGCTTCGTCGTCGAAGACGCCGAGGACGAAGGGGTATCTAGGCTGGGCCTCTGCTGGGCTTCGGGTGGACCGCGGCTACTGCTAGGTGATGCGCACGTGCAGGCAGGAGAGTGAGGAGGAGATGGGCCACGGCCCAGTTAGCTTAGGAAACGTTTTTATTTCCTGAAAACCTTTTCCCTTTTTAGTTTTTCTGTTTTTCTCTTTTGTAATTTCATTTCCAAATCTATTTTGAATAATTTTTAAAAACCAGAGGCTTTTATCAAATATGTAAAATACTTATGAGCCCTTGTATTCAATTTGGGCTCCACTTTATTTCTGTAGTTTTCAAAATATAAAACCATTTGAACAAGTTTCAAAGAGGGAGGGAAACTAGGGTTTAGGGTTTTTACATTGCTTTCTTTAATGCATGCATTTTAAGATGATGCTCATGAATGCACATTCAAACCCTAATGTCTATTTAGTAAAACTAGGGTTGTTAAAATTCTAGGAAGACAGAAGGAACAGGGTCACATGAAACTTCGACGATCTTTTCGAAGAGGTTGATCCATGCCACCATGACGAATGGATGAAGCGCTTCATAATCTTCGGGGTGGCTTCTTACACTAAGGAACAGAGGGAATGACACGGGACCACAAATTGAGAATCTCATGGTCAACTCATGGATAGATGTTTCACAAACATCTCTAGAGCCAACGACATAAAACACGTCAAGGTAACGGAGGAACAAAATAAGATGATTTTCAAGGTGACAGATAACTGGTCTTCATAAGGATTGAGACCATGGAGCTTGCATAAGAGGGTAAACTTCTGAGGAAAGGATACTTCCAACAGATGGAACACGAGCACAGACTTCAAGAGATAAACCTCTACTAAACATCTTAACAGAGCTTTACAGGTGGGAGAGGCAGATATCAACAAAACCAAGCTGTTGAACTACTTTTGACACAGAAGGGTCATTCTTTGGTTCAACAGAAGGCCAAGACAGAAAGGTGTTTTGTGCAGAGGACTCGTAAGAGCCACAAAGAACATGTAACAAGAGAAACTATTGATTACCAAAATCATAGTCGCTCTTCAAACACATTTAAGAAAGTGGAAAGAAAACTCTTAATTCATCCAGGACTATCAAAATCCTTGCCAAAGATCATGATATCACTTTACACCACCAAGATGAATAGTTGAGAAGATTCCTAATGACACGAGAAGAAAGAAATTTCATTCTTAGACTCCATGTACTTGGCATATCAAGATGCTTTCCATCATAAAAGGGTCTAGATGATTGACCGAGAGACATTTAGAAACTCTACTTTAAATGTTCTCCTTGATGTTCGAGATACTAATATCAAACTTTTGACAAGCCTTCAATCAGTCATCAAGTAAAGGTCGTACTTCCGATACAAAGGAAAACATAAGCACAACTCCTATAACAAATCATAGAAGAAGCCTCATGAGGAATGGTTGTTATTGCTGATTCAAGGGAGTGTGGCACACTAGTAGAAAAAAAGCTATCCATTCGTGCCTCCTAACAGCATTAGTCCCGGTTTCTCCACGAACCGGGACTAATCTTAACATCACGTCGATGCGCCTGCCGAAGGGCACGGGCATGCGTCGAGGCATGAGGGCATGCATCAGAGCATCCCGGTTTGTAACACAAACCAGGACTAAAGGTGGGCGTCAGCCACGTGGCGTGGCACACGCCTTTAGTCCCGGTTTGTGTTACAAACCGGGACGTATGATCCCGCCCTCTATAAATGCGACGCCCCAGCCCTCTGCCTCCACTCTGTTTTTTCTTGGTGGAAGGTGTGAGGGGTGTGCTAGTTTTTTTCCCTATGCATGCATTCAAGGTGTTTGATGAAATGTTTGAGTGAATGATCCCGTTCAATTTCTCATAGAACAAAAATATAGAAGGTGTCCGAGACGCACTTGAGCTTTCTCTCCTCTTTATTTCCCTCGATCGAGGTTAGCAATCTTATCTTTTCTCTGTCATTGATACAATGCATCTGTCGATGTGAATTGGTCATTTCACTATTTATGATGTCCTGTTTTTGATAAACTTACTTATATGATGCAGATGAACGGTCGGGAATGGATGTATGGTGACCGGCGTGTACCCGGGTATATGAAAGGCGTGGATAAATTTATCGATGTGGCTACGACAAACAAAGAGAATGGTTTTATACATTTTCCATGTGTTCAATGTCGGAACAACAAGGAGTACTATTCCTCGAAAATCATTCGCGGCGACCTGATTATGAAAGGTTTCATGACCAACTATAATTGCTGGACCAAGCACGGGGAAAGAGGGGTTATGATGGAAGATGGTGAAGAAGAAGATGATGATGATAACGACTATCATCATATGTTTCCTGAATACAGTGATACTGCAATGGAAGACAATGGAGAGGAAGGAGGTGAAGAACGGGCATCAGATGAGCCGGCTGATGAACTTGGTAGCGTCATTTCTGATGCAAAGCAAGACTGTGAAACAGAAAATGAGAAGTTGAAGTCAGAGGGCATGTTAGAAGATCACAAGAAATTGTTGTACCCAAATTGTGAAGATGGCAGCACAAAGCTCGATACCACGCTGGAATTGTTGCGATGGAAGGCAGAGTGTGGTGTAACTGACTCCTCATTTGAAAAGATGCTGAAAATAATGAAGCCAAAGTTTCCAAAACATAACGAACTTCCCAAGAGTACCTACGAAGCAAATAAGACTCTCTGTCCTCTAGGATTAGATGTGCAAAAGATACATGCATGCATTAATGAATGCATCCTCTACCGCGGTAAGGAGTATGAGAATTTAAATAAATGCCCGGTATGCAATGCATTGCGGTATAAGATCAGACGAGATGACCCTGGTGATTTTGAGGGAGAGCCCCTCCGGAAGAGGGTTCCTACTAAGGTTATGTGGTATGCTCCTATAATACCAAGGTTGAAACACATGTTCAGAAACAAAGAGCATGCCAGGTTGTTGCGATGGCACAAAGAAGACCGTAAGAAGTACGGGAAGTTGAGACACCCTGCTGATGGGTCACAGTGGAGAAAAATCGGGAGAGACTTCCCAGACTTTGCAGGTGACGCAAGGAACTTATGGTTTGGTCTAAGTACGGATGGCATGAATCCTTTTGGGGAGTAGAGCTGCAGTCACAGCACCTGGCCCATGACTCTATGTATCTACAACCTGCCTCCTTGGTTGTGCATGAAGCGTAAGTTCATTATGATGCCAGTGCTCATCCAAGGCCCGAAGCAACCAGGCAACGACATTGTTGTGTATGTTAGGCCATTAGTTGAAGAACTCTTACAGTTATGGGGCAAACCAGGTGTACGTGCGTGAGATGAGAACAAACCGGAGCCATTTGATCTACGAGGGTTTCTTTTCGTAACCATCAATGATTGGCCTTCTCTTAGTAACCTTTCAGGACAGACAAACAAGGGATATAAGGCATGCACACACTGTTTAGATAAGAATGAAGGTACATATTTGCATAAATGCAAGAAGGTTGTGTACCTGGCGAATCGACGATTTCTTCCGACCAATCATCCCATAAGAAAGAAAGGCAAGCATTTCAAAGGTGAGGCAGATCACCGGAAGAAGCCTAAACTCCCTGCTAGTGATGATGTATTTGGTATGGTCAAGGACATAGAAGTAATCTTTGGAAAGGGTCCCGACGATCAATCAGTTCCGAACGACGTCGCTACAGGACACGCACCCATTTGGAAGAAGAAATCTATATTTTGGGAGCTGCCATACTGGAAAGTCCTACGTGTCTTCTCTTCAATCGACGTGATGCATGTGACGAAGAATATTTGCATGAACCTGCTAGGATTCCTAGGCGTGTATGAGAAGACAAAAGATACACCAGAAGCACGGGAGGACCAACAAATTATGAAAGACCCAAAGAACATGCATACACAGAACAAGACGGATAAAGGGCGTCACTTAAGTCGTGCCAACTATGCTCTTATCAAAGCAGAGAAGGAAATCTTTTTTGAAGTCCTTTACAGTATCAAGGTGCCATCTGGCTTCTCATCTAATATAAAGGGGATAATAAATATGGCAGAGAAAAATTTCCAAAACATGAAGTCTCATGACTGTCACGTGATTATGACGCAGTTGCTTCCGATTGCATTGAGGGGGCTTCTACCGGAAAATGTTCGAGTACCCAATGTGAAGATGTGTGGCTTCCTCAATGCAATATCTCAGAAGGTAATCAATCTAGATATTCTGCCAAGGTTACAGAAGGATGTGGTACAATGTCTTGTTAGTTTTGAGTTGGTGTTCCCACCATCCTTCTTCAATATTATGATGCATCTCCTGGTTCACCTAGTGGAAGATATTGCTATTCTCGGTCCGGTATTTCTGCACAATATGTTCCCCTTTGAGAGGTTCATGGAGTCTTAAAGAAATATGTTCATAACCGTGATAGAACAGAAGGAAGCATCTCCAAGGGATATGGAACAGAGGAGGTCATTGAGTTTTGTGTTGACTTTATTCCTGACCTTAAGCCGATTGGTGTTTCGACCATGCATGAGGGAAGACTAAGTGGAAAAGGCACGCTGGGAAAGAAAGCAATGATTTGTAGGGACGGGGATTCTTTCACTAAAGCACACTACATAGTTCTACATAATTCCACCTTGGAAGCTCCGTATATCGAGGAATACAAGAATATTGTACGCTCCAAAAACCCGGGGAAGCCTGAATCATGGATTACAGATGAACACATGAAGTCTTTCGGTGGTTGGATGCGGACACATCTCTTGAATGACACCACTGTTGGAGATCAGCTACACTTGTTGGCCGCATCACCATCTTCTACTATATTGAATTTCCAAGGGTACGAAATAAATGGGAATACATTCTACACGATCGCCCAAGATAAAAAGAGCACCAACCAAAATAGTGGTGTCCGCTTTGATGCAATAGACGAGAATGGACAAAAGGACACATACTATGGTTACATAGAGGAGATATGGGAACTAGACTATGGAGTCTCTTTTAAGGTCCCTTTGTTTCGCTGCAAATGGGTCAACCTGAATGGGTAAGGGGTAAAGATAGACCAGATGTACGGAATGACAACAGTGGATCTCAACAATCTTGGTTATAGAGATGAACCATTCGTCCTAGCCAATGATGTGTCTCAGGTTTTCTATGTGAAGGACATGTCCTCCGCATCAAAAAAGAAAAAATATGCAAACAAATACATCATATGATGAGCCAAAGCGTCACATAGTTCTTTCAGGGAAAAGAAACATCGTGGGAATCGAGGACAAGACAGACATGCCAGAAGATTATAATAAGTTTGATGAAATTCCGCCCTTCACAGTGAAAACTGACCCAAGCATTCTGTTAAGTAAAGAAGATGCTCCATGGTTACGTCTGAAGCGATCATAAGGAAGGACATATGCCAAGAAATTCATGCTCATATTTTGTAACTCTAGTTCATGTCTGGCCGGGATATCTTTCGCGGTTTGTGGCTTGACCGGGACTATATATAGGGGGCCTTTAGTCCCAGTTTTGTAGTCTCAGTTTTTAATATTAATAAATGTCTTGAGTGTTAGTCCCGTTTTGTGGCTGGACCGGGACTATGAAGAAGTTGTCCCGATTCGTACTTAGCATTAAGATCTGATCTCCAAACGCTCGCGGTCACATATTAGGGAGTGCCTTTATGACCAGTTTCTTGGAGATGCCGGAGGACTGGGATCCGACGGCATCTCCCTAAAACTGGTCGTAGTGGTGTGCCTGCTCTCGCACACCATCTTGCAGCTTGTAACTTCTCTAACTAGATCATTACACCTGGGAGCTAACTAATTTCACATATTAGGGAGTGCCTCTATGACCAGTTTCTTGGAGATGCCGGAGGACTGGGATCCGGCATCATCTCCCGGAAACTGGTCATAGTGGTGTCCCTGCTCTTGAAAACCATCTTGCAGCTTGTAACTTCTCTAACTAGATCAATACACCTGGGAGCTAACTAATTTCACATATTAGGGAGTGCCTCTATGACCAGTTTCTTGGAGATGCTGGAGGACTGGGATCCGTGCATCTCCTGAAACCGGGTCAGTGGTGTCCCTGCTCTCGAAAACAATATTGAAGATGCCTCAATCTGGCTGGAGGACTGGACTCACAAGGATGCCTATTTATAGTACAAGCAGCTCGGCATAGTGTCGACACTTACGACATAATGTCGACACTCACCCATATTATTAGTGTTGACTCGTGTTTTGTCCCGGTTGGTGTCTCCAACCGGGACTAAAGGTTCACTTTAGTCCCGGTTGGTGACACCATCCGGGACAAGGTACACGCCGCACGACATAATGTCGACACTCACCCCTATCATTAGTGCTGCCTTGCCCAGCCTGCCGAAATCCCTCCAACCGGGACTAAAGATGAACCTTTAGTATATTGAAAATCCGAACAATGAAAATCCTTCGCGTAGTTGAAAGGAAAAATACCAGACTTGGTATATTGATCATGTCTCGAAAAACCTTCACAAAATGACCTATCATGTTCGAGGTTTCATGGCTTTCCGTCCAAATGACCGATGTTATGTGCTGAATCATGGCATAGTTTGTGATTCTGTGCCCATATTATGCATGCATGTGGACATTGGTATGGAGAACAATTTTGCAGAAGGAAGTTTTCCTTTTCGTCGCACGGAAAAGCCCATTTCCATTTTCCGGGCACAAAAAACGGGTCGTTTTGTGAAGTAACCACCAAAATGCTGTTTCAGAATGCTACCCTCCCATTTTCCTAAAATACGAGACCACCTTACATGGACTATCTCCCAACCGGGACATCTCAAACCTTTTCGTCCATCCCGGGTAAAAAGGACAAATGTCTGCCGTATCGGTAGGAAGTGGGTCCGGTTTGTACTAGAGGTACATGATCTAACACCCGTTATTTTTTGAAAAAATCATTTTTAGACTCGCAATATGTGGTTTCTTCAGAGATCCAATGCAAGTTCTAAATGAGCCATTTTTCTTCCCGCCAGTTCTTCCCGCCATTTCTTCCCACCAGTTTTTCCCGCCAGTCTTCCCTCCAGTTATCTTCCTACCATTTTCACTATATATATGTAGGGTTGGCCTCCATTGTCATTGCACATATCTAGACTCATATCTGCAACCTCATCACTCTTTCCCATGACTTCCACCGTAGCACTAACCCCTAGGGAGGCGGAGGCACTTTGAACCTCGCACGCCACCGACTCGTGTGTCCCCCGGCCGGATGGCCGAGCGCCGAGGCGTGCCGGTTCATCCTGTCCCTCTAGGTGTGGCGCGCCAGATGGCCATCACGAACCACTACTACTTCGAGCTCACGCCGGAGCAGCGGAGGAATCCCAGATGGCATCCTGACTATTTCCCGACTTGGGAAGCCTTCTTTGTGGATCGGCGTGAGAGGGCGCTCGCCAGGCACGAGGAGGACGACCCACCTCCTCCGAACTTCAACGAGGCCAGCCGTCGGCTGTGGTGGCGCGGCCCGATTCTCTAGAGCGTCATGGCCTACGACACGGCTGCCGACTCTAGCCCCCACCTGCGCTACCCTCAAGTCCAGCCCACTCGTACTCAGCCTTCAAGGTTCAACTACGGCCAGCGGCAATGACGACATGGCGATGAGTACAAGCAACGACGACAGTGGCGAGTATTACAGGTGTAGGCAGGAGCATGACTGAATCACTCCAACATTGCAAAACAAGTTCGGCCGATTGTGGCTTAATCTGGCCATGTATCTTAATTTTGAGTTCTTTTATGTAACTTTGTGTGAGTTGTGTTATGTACTTTAATTCCAGTTCTACCCTAATAAAATTTTCTTTCCGCCCATTATTTCTCGTCCTTTTTGTCCCGCCCATTAATATATAAAAAATATAAGTTAATTCAAATCCAAATTAAAAACAGAAAATGGTTTTGAATTAGTTATTCAAATCCAAACACTTTTTATGTTTAAAGTTTTTCTAAATTCCAAATTAATATTCAAAAAATATAAGTTAATTCATTTTAAATGGTTCATAGTTTAAATGGTAACATTAATTATTTTTAAAACAAAAAATGGTTTTGAATTAATTATTCAAATTCAAACACTTTTTATGTTTAAAGTTTTTCTAAATTCCAAATTAATATTCAAAAAATATAAGTTAATTCATTTTTAATTTTAAATGGTTGATATTTTAAATGGTTACATTAACTATTTTTTAAATACAGAAAATGGTTTTGAATTAGTTATTCAAATCCAAACACTTTTTATGTTTAATGTTTTTCTAAATTCCAAATTAATATTAAAAAATATAAGTTAATTCATTTTTAATTTTAAATGGTTCAAAGTTTAAATGGTTACATTAATTATTTTTAAAAACAGAAAATGGTTTTGAATTAGTTATTCAAATCCAAACACTTTTTATGTTTAAAGTTTTTCTAAATTCCAAAGTAATTATCATTTAAAAAACATTACAAATTTAAACCCCAAAATAAAAATAAGGCGGGAACAGAGAGAAAATTTCTGAAAAAAATTGAAAACAGTGTCATATGTCCCGGTTGGAGCCACCAACCGGGACTAAAGACCCCCTGCACGCGTCCCTTGGTCTGCTGAAATATTAGAGTATACGTCCCGGTCGGTGGTTCCAACCATGACATATAACCCTTTAGTCTCGGTTAGAGCCACCAACCGGGACGTATACTCCTTTGGTTATAACTGGGTACCCCTCCTCTTCTCTTCCCCATCTCACAATCTCTTCTCGCGCACAGGGACTAAAGCGATGCCGTCAGGCTGCCCCGCCGCCCTACACGCCCTACCGGCCGCCCCTCTAGAGCTCCGCCTCCTCGCCAGGAACCTCCTCACCGAAGCTCGCTTGCTGGGGTGCCCTCTCCCGCCGGAATCGAGCACGTCCTCTCCGTCACCGCCGCCGGCCGCCGTCGCCATTCACGCCATTCAGGACCTCCTCGCGCTTCCCCGTCACTACCTTGGGCACCAGGGTGAGCACGCGGATCTCGTCGACCTTTTTTCCCTCTCTCCCTCGCTCTGTAGGCACCGCTCGCCGATGACCTGCAAGCGCCGCCGCCGCTGCTCGCCGTGCGCCATGCTTTGGTGACCAATTTGAAGCGGCGCCGCTGCCTTTTGGCTCAACGCAACCGCGTGAGTCCAGCGCACTAGCCCATGCAGCCCCGCTCGCCTCCTAGAGCCGACCTGCGCCCCCGTCTGGCCCGTTGGCCGGCGAGCCGATGTGGCGTCCGTGTAGAGTCCACGTGTTGCCTGCGTGGCCCAGGCCCACTCGTCAGCCTCTCTGGCTAGATGCCGCCTCGGTGAGAAATAACCAACCAGCCCCCCCGGTCCCTCTTGCTTGCGAGTCTGCTGAGGTGGCCATGGGGCCCCTCGGTCAGTCAATGTGGCTAGGTATGCCTGCGGTGTAAAAAGTTTTACCGTCTTTTAATAATTTCAGAAATAATTATAATCTTATAAATTCAATAACTTTTAATCTATAAGCTAGAAAAATATGAATAATATATAGAAATGTTCAGAAAAATGAAACCTACCTATCTAAGCTATAATCAGGCATTGTTCAACAGCTTAAATGACAAGTTTAATTAGAAGAACAAATCCAATCCTCTCATGTGTTTCGGAGTTTCTCCGAGTTAGGGTTTTCACCCCTCGGAACCCCGATTAATTGTAGAGCATGCTTTAGGGTTACATTTCAATGCAATTCAACTTGTCATATCATCATACTTGCTTGAGCATTGCATCGATGCTATGTTTTGATTGTTTCCCTTTTTTTCCGGTGTTTGGTTCTTGCTGGTAGAATACGATATCGAGATCGAGATCGAAGCCAGAGATCAACACCGTCGAAGCTCGAAGACAAATACTTGACCAACTGTAATCAAGTCAAGTACAAGGATCCTGAAGCTCTGCTTTCGGCTATCAACAGGCAAAGGCAAGCATAGCCCTACCATGATATAATCCTATGATTTCGAAAGCATTTCAATTCTTGCCATGATGCATACAATTCTACTGTGGTCTTTTATCAATAGATAGAGTGTCCTATCTATTGCATTACTCCCTTTGAGCTTATATTACCTGATCCACTGCTCCTAGCATATTAGGTTTATTAGTTTGGATAATTAGGTTTATTATTAGTTAGGTATTATTAGGTTTATTAATTAGTTAGGTATTATTAGTCTTAGGCACGCACGAAATTGATATAAACTTGTAAATTCAATATCTAATGATTTATAAGTCAGAAAAATACAAATAATATATCAAAATGTTCAGAAAATTGAGAGCTATGTGTGTAAGCAATCATAATACATTGTCAAGCAACTTTAAACCCTATTTTAGTTAAAGAAACATCAACACCCCTTATGTACAAGTGGGTTCGCCGGTGTGTACTTGCTAGGGCATCCCGAACCCTTTTAAATTGATGTTGCACCTAGGGTTAGTGTAGGATCTCTAAATCTAACATGTCATACATATTGATTGTGCATTGTATTATGCCATGTATTGATTGCCGCCTTTCTTTCCGGTATTGGTTCTTCGCGATAGGATCCGAGCCCAAGGGTTTCTGATATTGTAAATTCATTTTTATTATTGTGTATGTATATATTAGGGTTTCTCTGAATTAGGGTTTATATCTCTCAACACCGTACCTAACATTCTCCCTTAGCCGCTTTGACTTATTCGTTTTTCCACCTATGCAGAAAATATGGACCCACACGACAGAGACGAAGAAAAGGAAGAGTTGATCCAAGGTGTGATCCATGGGGAAGAGAATTTAGATGTATCGACGTTTCTGAACAACTCCGATGAGGGTGATCCTCTTTTTGCCGGAAGAGACGACTTGTTTGAGGTTGAAGGTGATGCCTTCCGTGAGGGAGAAGGCGATGCCTTGTCTAATCGAGAAGACAACCGCTCTGGCAAGGTGCATGTAATATAATTAATTCATTAATTAATCATCTTCTATCTATATAGAAATAGTAATGATGATATTTCTTCTTTTAGCCCTCCGGATCGAACAAATCTACTGAAAAGAGCGGACGAGGCCCAACCAAAAAGTTGGAAGACCATGAGAGGTTCAGGATCAAAGATATCGCTGAAGACGGCAAACCGACGGCTCCTGAAGTTGTCGCAATCAAATTTGTGGCACAATGCGGAGTAATCGTTAGGGACTTAATCCCGATCACCATTCAAAATTGGAATAGGCCTGCTGATGCGGAAGAAGAGGGAACGTGTTTGTTTGTCCCTAACAAGGCCAAAGATTTACTATGGAAGAGGCTCATGCTTAATTTCAAACTACCGAAGATAGAGCTGGATCCAAATGTGGAGGATCCAGTTGAGGACACCTTAGAACATGGGAGAGCCATGGAGGCTAAGGTCAGGGAGTGGGCTATGAAGAAGATGGCCCAGTGTTTCACCAACTGGAAGAAAAGATTGCACCTTGACTATGTCGTGAAAGAGAAGACTCCGGATTTCAAGAAGATTCAGTTTGAGAAGATAAAAACATTCTGGGCTGAGTTTGTGAATTACAAGACATCAGAAAAAGCTAAGAAAATGCCTGCAACGAATAAGCTGAATGCTGCTAACGAAAAGTATCACCATACTATGGGGCAAGGTGGCTACATGGCTGGCATTCCTAAGTGGGAGAAACTTGAGAATGAACTGCGTGCTAAAAAGATCATCCCAGAGACAGACGATTGGATCGAACGTGCAAGGAATTGGTTTTACGGGCATGGGGGCAAGTTGGACTCGGAAGGTGTGTATATATAACATACGACATAAATAAGACCCCTCGCCAATTGAGAAGATGAGAAAAGCAGTAAAGGCTGTTAAAGATGGAGACTTCAATCCCGATAGAGAGTGTGATGAGCTCACACTAGCCCTTGGAAATAAGGAACATGATGGACGAACACGAGGCACAAGTGGCTCCAAACCATGGAGGACTGGGTTTCCCGAATAGAGGAAGAAATATCATGATAGAAGCCGTCAGAGGAGAAAGGTGGAAGTTGAAGCAGATATTCAGAAAGAGCGAATGCGTATAATTGAAGAACGAATAAATCAACAACAAGATGAAATTAACGCACTTAAAGAGCAAAGTACTACCGGCCCATCTTAGCAGCACACTGCATTCGATGCTACCGGCCTATCGAATAATCAAAAAAGCAATGTGGCTTCCACCGAGGTCCCACGTGATGGAAATGATGATGACGATGGTGCACCGACGATGGCTCCTGTTGGCTACCCAGTGGATGATATCACACAGACGACACACTGCGAGCTACATGTCAAAGTTGTTAACATATCAATGAAGGTGGCGGTCGGCTATGCCTTACCAATTGGACCCACACCAACTTACCACTATCGTCCCGTTCCACAGGGCTACGCTATTGTCGGGGTGGATGAAATCATGCCCACCTTTGAAGTTTTGAAGCTTGACTACCCTGCAGGTGAAGGGGATGTGACTGAACTGGGAGACGCAACAAACGTCACCATTCTATGACCAAAGGAATGTATCGTGCTTCGAAATCACACGCCAAGGCCATCTTTGTCGCCGCCTCACCCGTCTCCAGCGAGGTCGTCGCCGCCTCACCCGTCTCCGCCAAGGGGGTACACTTCGCCTCACCCGGCTACGTCGCCTCACCAATCTTCGGCGCAGCCATCGTCACGGCAGCCATCGCCGGCGCCTCAGGATAAAAAGCATAAGCGTACCGCTACTCTGCGTCGTGCTAAGCGATCGCTGAAACGTAAACAAGAGCCTCTTCCAAAAGTACCAAAGGTTCCTCTCAAGAGAGCTTATGACTGTACTGAAGAGGAGACTATGGCTATCGTTGATGCAGAAACGACAGCGTTTTTCGCTAAGCTGAGGCGGCCGAAAGAGCCAGAGTTCCCTAGCACCAAAGAAGAAAAAGCCAGAGTGTTCAAAATGCTAAAGACTCTTCATCAACCCGAGCCAAAGCTGTCATCAGACTATGAGCATTCTATTCTCAAGTCACATGCGGCACAACAAGCGTCAAAGAGCAGTACTGATGCAAGCGAGAAATCTGTTGCCCAGCTCGGAGAACAAGCAAAACAGTCTTGCACCCCTCTCAAGGTGATTTCCCATACCAATGTGGGGTCGAGCAAATATGGGGCCGAAGAGCAGTATGATCCAGAGGTAGTTGCACAATACGGAGAAGCATTGCTCAAGGTATGAGTATTGCCCAGTACTTATCCTAGTTAGAGTACTTCCCCGTGAGTGAAGTAGCATACAAATACCAGTACGGCAAACCTCTCGTCAAACCTGAGGAGGTAAATAATCTTCCAACAAAAATGCGATGATTGCATAACTGGTACATGCATGCCACAAAGGCCAGGGCTAATTGGATAGTGCTGATGGTTAGAAAAAGCATTATGGGAAAGAAATAGATGGCATGATATCCATTGTATTTGATGAACTATTTCAATTATTCAATCAAGACGCCTTGGACAAATCGATCATCAGTGCCTATTGTCTGTATGTACTAATTCTGTAATTAATTTATTCTCTAGCTATCTCACCTCGTTTATTGCATGTATATAATCATACTATAATATGCAGAATGAAGATTCTCGAATGCAGCAGAGGACAAATCTATGACATTGGCTTCATTCACCCATATTGGGTTCATCAAGCTAATCTCAAAACAAGCCCCCAGGATACGGAGGATAATATCGTACACGCGTTAAGGTTTCAAGAAACCAGAAGGGAAATACTATTTCCTTACAACTTTGAGTGAGTGTTATTGTCTTGTATACACTTTCTATTTCGCTTACTCAATGTTAAGTATATAATTGATTAGTTATGCATGCGCAACTTCCACTATGTTCTGTTAATCATTCAACTTGACAAAGGGCGTGTACTAGTCATGGACTCAAAACATAAACCCCTTGAGCAGTGGAAGGACATGCAGATGCTTCTCCATCGGTAATTCTAATCATTACGACACTATATCGGCAACGTTCGTGAATTTTATGATATCAAGTAATTAATAACTTCTTTTATTCGTTTTCTTCGCTGGGCAGCGCTTGGAAACGGTTCACCAACAAGGCTAGGGGTGTTTGGAAAGAGGATCTTACATTTCAAGCACTAGATGTAAGCACCACTAGCTATATCCGTGCATCTCTTTAATTCTAGTTTTGATACTGTTATTATCATGATTGATTATTATTTTGATTGAAGTATGTTCTCGTAAAGTGCCTGACGCAGGGACCAGGGAACAATTTATGTGGATACTATGTTTGCGAGTTCATCCGGCATACGTGCTGTGAGAAGGGCAGAAATTTAGATCAACTCCACGTACGCAAAGAATACTCTATAGTTTTCAATTACCATCAAATTGTGTTTAGTTTCATTCATATAGGCTGACTCCTTTTTTAAATTAGATCGAACGTCTACGGGACGGTCTTCTGCCAAAGGATCGCGTACGAGCAATTCAGGAGGAATTGGCGGGATTCTTGGATGCAGAAGTCCTAAACCCAAAAGGGGAACACTATTCAGGTGTGTATAAACAATAGGGATTGTACAAAGAGCTTATTTTGTATGTAGTGCATGAACTTGATCTGTGTATCGAATGTAATATGTTCAACACTTGTATCTATATTGTCATGATGATCTTGTGTAATATAATGGTTCCTTCATTGATGAGTGCAAAACACTAAATAAACAATAAAACAACATAAATGAATTCTCTGCCGCGGCACAAAAAGTGGCCAAAATGCTGCCGCGGCAACAAAAGTTGCCAAAATGAATTCTCTGTCGTGGCAGAGAAATGTGTCAAATCTCTGCCGCGGCAGAAGGTTATTTGTCCCGGTTTGTGTTATGAACCGGGACGGTTGCTCCACCCCCCCCCCCTCGCCCTCTGCTGCGGCCACGTGTACCCCCTTTTGTCCCGGTTGGTGGGGCAACCGGGACTAAAGGTTGGGGCTTTATCCCGATTGCCCCGTCCAGGTTGGGTAACCGGGACTAAAGCCCCTTACCAACCGGGACTAATGGGGCTGTTCCCACTAGTGGCGATAGGTCTTCTGGATTTTTGTGTCAACCACAACATCAATCTTGCTAGAGTTACAATAGACCTACGTCATAACCTTGAGGAACACCAACCATTATTAATGCTTGAGATTCAGCTCTGGTTAAGTGGAGAGATACTTTAGACTCGGCTTGTCCGAATAGATAGTGTGCAACATTTACCACAGAGGTAAAGTCACTAGATTCTCAAGACATGGACTTCAATGTCAAGCTCCAAAAGATGAGCTAGATTGCCAAACCCATGTGATAGCAAGTTATCAAAAGATAATTGCATCTACATGAATTGTTTACAATGAAACACAACTTAATCCTGTTTAGGAAACATTTAGGATGATACTGAAGCTTGTAGGACTTCTTCTCTTCTTTAAACGAGTAAATCAGTAGCTTGGTGTGCTTACAAGATATTCTCGGGTTATGAAGGTAACAACCTATCATTAAAAGAATACTTCACACAGGCTTGACTAACTTGAAATTATTATCGAGGAAACAAATATAACTCTACTCGAATCCACGACGACATCTTTCAACAATTGTGCGTGAACTAGAGAGGGTTACTTCTAACATCCAGAACACATACTTTGAGACAACACGAGGATGGTTCTCAAAAGTTTCACCTAGGTAGATATTTAAAAGGATGTAATCGATGGGCTCAATAACAAACTTATCGAGACACTCCATGAAGATGGACTCATATATTTTATGAATAAGGAATAGAAATTGGTCAGATCAATGGACAAGAAGATGCACCTAGGTGAGACATCACAAATCAATACACCATCAGATAGTCCTTGGAACTGAGTTCGATTTGACGATAACCCAAATCAAGTCAAAAGTAGGTAAGATAACATATCCATAGAGGAGATACTGTCTTGCGTCGACACAAGCACAACTAGACATCCCTTTAAGATGAACTAAGTCAGATAAACTTTTATCTTACAACTCTCCAAGTTGTTGTTTAAGTTTAACCAACTTGTTCAGGGGTATCTAGTACGGATCCTTGGAGAAAGGAGCAGCTCAAAGAACTTGCTTGCTCAATAACTTGAGAACACGGTCATGTGGCAACATGGCGATACTTCTAGTAGACGTCTAGAATATCACAAACCACCAATATGTCACTTAGTTCGAGAAGAAACTTGCTTGGTAAGGCAAGATGACATAGTCTTAGAGCTTCGGCATGAGCCTAACTCTTTTACCAAAGAGAGTGCACTAGACGAACGGACTTGGTAGCACAATCATCGTTGGCTTAGTGATAAGATTATCCATCACGCTAAGAATGATACAAATATCCTTTGAGTTCAAAGCAATAAAAATTGCTAACAATCTTTGATAGCCACATCATTACGCACACGCAACATTCCTAAGAGCGAAAAGCTCAGAGGAACGGTGAGTAAAAATGGGTAAGAGCATCACTTCATTAAGAGGGTCATGAGACTCAGCATAACCTCTTAATATAAAAGAGTGTGATACTTCAAGGTAGAACAGAACATAAACTAAACAATTCTTATTCATCTGTGGATTACAACACTTTGACCTAGTCTTAGAAATGACGACGTACTAGAGTTTGTTTCTCCTAGACAACCCAAAATAGTTTGTCTTGACTGACCACAAGAGTATCTTGCATCGGAAGACACCAATGCACATCTACTGCTTGGCTACCAACTAGTAGACAAAGGTTAGAAAACAACAAGGAAAAGAACATGCTCAGGATGGAATCCCGAGATGTGGATGCATAAGTCAACAATCTTCCGAAGACCAATGCAGGAAGGGTTAAGGTGTGGTAGAGTCACGAGTACAGATGCGAGACTCACTAGGAGAACTCTTGTTGTGATCTATTTGGTTTCATTAAAGAACATCTGCCATGGCATGTGGTAGGGGAAGTCCTTTATCGTCACTGTTCAGTAGAGACAATATCCACAAGCTTGAAGGATACACTAGAAGGTACTAGCCATCCTGGGTTAATGTGTGTACGTTAACCACAGGGGTCAATAAAATGGATCTTGGGTTAAAGGTCAGCTTCATGTACAAGATTCACAACACCAGAATCTAGCACAATCAAGGATCTTAGGTTCAAGTCCAAGGGTTAAAACCCGAGAAAGAAGTAACTACTACTTGAGTGACATGGTGTACATTCCAAGATAGTAATCACAAGGAAGCTTCCAAAAGAACATACAACTTCTGAAGTACCCAAACAAATAAAAAGGAGGAACACGAGGCAAAAGGAAACCTCGAGGCCTAGAACAGATCACTGTGGAACCATCAACACGATGTTGTGGACCTTTAAAGTAGAGAGATCATGATAGAAAGAAATCTCTTGAACGAATAGGATCAAAGGAACAAGGAACACACACACTAGACTCTAGAAAACTTAACACTAGGTCAAATGGTTGAGAAACGACGTGCCTGAAAATGCACCTAAGCTTTGAATAAAGAGACGAGATAGCAAATTTTTTCCAAATCAAAACAAGATAAGATGACACAGAGTTAGAGCGAAACTAGATAAGGAGAAAAAGAAGCATACTAGAGTTTTCGCATATAGTTTTCATATTTAAAATAGTTTTCACAAGCAATAGACTCAACATCGACCACTAGAAAGGGTTTCCTATAGTCGGTAGTGCCCGGATTAGGGCTAGACAAATCCCAGACCTCTGCTGGTATAAGTCTAACCTAAATCTCGAAAGCATACAGAGAGAGAATTGGTAACACAACAGTGACCCTACGACACATAAATTATTACAGCAAGCTCATAACTGAGCAAAGAACCAAATTATTATAAGCAGAGGTCACTGACCACAAACATCAAACAACGGAAGGCAAATTATGCTATTAAGTATATTAAACTTGACAAATGGCCTAAGAGGCCTAAAGCATAACGATGACGTCCAATCCATAGATCCCAGACTGCCGACTGGAAACCCCAAGCTACTCATCGATGTCGATGCCGTAAAGAACTTATCTTCTATGGTAACACTTACCCTACTGCAAAAGTATCAACAAAACAAGGGTGAGTACAGGGTGTACTCCGCAAGACTTATGGCTAGTGGAGTTATTTTTCCTAAAGCCATCTTTGTTTGTAAGACAAGAGGGAAAATAATCTCGACTAATCAGAATAATTTAAAAGGGGATAAGAGAGCGATATCTCTAGCTTTGATCACCTTTTTATTTCCACCGAATCTTCATTAGCTGGACCTATCTAGGATCACCCCCTCGATCCCTGAGGAAGCATCCTTAAGCACATGTTACTCAACTTTCCAAGCTTTACGATTAGGTTCAAGTTCTCTATGATCTTGGAATCTGGTCACCAAGTTTGTCCATAAACATGGACATGTATTTTCAAAAAGATTTAACCCTGCAGGGGTGTACAACTTTACCCACACGTACCAACCAATTCTTAATGCCAAGCTATAAGCCCTCTTCCTTGGAAGGCCGGCAGAGAGTGGTTGACCACGACCTTTACCTTCCTTTCGCCGAGACCATGACACACACTAGGGAGATGCCGCCATAACGGGTCGAGTCCCGAAGCCGGTCCCTAATGATGTGTACGGGGTTCAAGATTACGGATGCCGGGAATCTCTTGTTCCCAACCAGGCTTACCTACCTATTATGAATGCACCTCCTTCACCTCCATTCAAGAACAACCAAGATGCGTATGTAGAATGGAAAGCCCGAACTATGTGACTCATGGAATCTTCTCGAAAAGTTAGTTGGTTGAGGGGGTTTCCAGGCCCCCATGTGGTTGTACGCTCATCTTAGTCCATAGGCAAGAACTCAGGTCCTAGTAGTGGCAAGTATGGGACTACAAAACCACAACCCACCGTGGCCTCCTGTACAAGCCTTAGCATGTTTAACTTTCATCTCTGATCATACCACGTCATCCTGTCATACTAGGTTCATTTGCAGCTCTGATTCATTAGCCGGATGGACCAGTGGTAACAACTAAGCATGGCTAAGCACAACAAATATAATAGCTCTACCAACGCTTTACAAGCTCAAACCTTAGTTATGCTAGGAAAAGTGGATTAGGGAATGTAGTCTTCAAAGGTAACATGCATCAGATAGGATTACTCTACCTATCGATGAAAGACTTTAGAATCGTATGCACATGGCAAGAATTGAAATGCTTGAAAACATAGGATTATATCATGTGCTTCGCTTGCCTTTGCCAGTTGATATCCACAAAGCAGAGCTTCGGACACCTGGTACTTGACTTGATTATATTTGGTCAAGTATTTGGTCTTCGAGCTTCGACGGTTTTAACCTCGGGCTTCGATCTTGATCTCGATTCCGATATCGTATTCTACCGGAGAAGAACCAAATACCAGAAAGGAAGGGAAACAATCAACACATGGCATCGATGCAATGCTCAATCAAGAATGATGGTATGAAAACTTAAGTTGCATTGAAATAAACCCCTAAGGCATGCATACCAATTTAATTGAGGTTCCGAGGGGTATAATCCCTAATTCAGAAAAACTCCAGAATCACCTATGGGGGTTCATTTGGTTCTCTAATTAAACTTGTCATGTATTTTGTTTGACAATGCATGTTGATAGATTAAATAGATAGAGCTCATTTTTTCTGAACATTTTGATATATTATTTGTATTTTTCTGATTTACAAATAATTAGTTATTGAATTTTCAAGTTTAAATCATTTTCTGAAAATATTAAACCACTTAAAAACAATTACTGCACAAGGCTGACGTCATCTCAACCCTAACCGTAACCTTTTCTCACCACGAGAGAGGCTAGACACAATGGATGACTACTGGGCCCGAGGCCACCTCATCATCCATGTTGGCAAACTGGGCCTACAACCCGTTTGACCGGGCTGACTTGCGCTCGCTGACGTCGTGGTGACGCTGGCGTGACATCACACCGGTGGTGACCTTGCAGATCGGTGATGGGGAGGGCGACTAGGTGTATGTGGGCTAGAGGGAGTAGGCGCGTTCGAACCAGTGGAGCGAGGCGAGCTGAACAGAGGCGTCGCCGCTGTGGATTTGTCGCCGGAGCTTGGTATTTGACGGGCATCTGCGGCGGTCGTTGGCGGCGCAAAGCACAGGATTGAACCAGAGATGAAGGGGAAGAAAGGAGGGGTCGGGAATGACTAGGATCTCACCACGATGTTGTTGAAGGAGTCGGCGAGGCGAGAGGAGGTCAGGGTAGACGGCAATGGCGACGGCGGTGGTTGTCGGGCTTGGGAAAGATGACCTTGATGGCGATGATACAGAGCTCCCCTGCTTGATTCCATTGGCGGGGAAGGTCAGCACGACGAGGTGGAGCTCCAGGGACCATCGCCTGGGCTTGGGATGACCGAAGACGGCGGGGCGACACGGCAACTGCGGCTAGGGTTGGGAGCTCGAAAGAGCTCACGTTAGAGAGCGAGAGGGAGAGGGATAAGGGTATGAAGAGATAGGGAAGATCACGGCACTCCTTGCGGCGTTCTTATCCTGGCTTCTGAGGGCGGTGGCACATCGCAACGGTTGACGATGATCAACGGCGGCGGCGCAAGCAGGTAGCTGCTTCGCGTCATCATCGAAGACGACGAGGACGAAGGGGTATCTCGGCTGGGCCTCTGCTGGGCTTCGGGTGGGCGGCAACTGCTCCTAGGTGCTACGCTCGTGTAGGCAGGAGAGTGAGGAGGAGATGGGCCACGGACCAGTTAGCTTATGAAACGTTTTTATTTCTTGAAAACCTTTGCCCTTTTTAGTTTTTCTGTTTTCTCTTTTGTAATTTCATTTCCAAATCTGTTTTGAATAATTTTTAAATACCAGAGGCTTTTATCAAATGTGTAAAATACTTATGAGCCCTTGTATTCAATTTGGGCTCCACTTTATTTTGGTAGTTTTCAAAATATAAAACCATTCAAACAAGTTTCAAATAGGGAGGGAAACTAGGGTTTAGGGTTTTTACATTTCTTTCTTTAATGCATGCATTTTAAGATGATGATGCTCATGAATTCACATAAAACCCTAATGTATATTTAGTAAAACTAGGGTTGTTACAAGTAATGAAATCCATACCAACTTCATCCCATTTCCATTCAGGGATTCGATGTGGTTGCAGGAGACCAGCGGGTCTTTCGTGCTCAGCCTTGACGAGACGACAGACGTCACATTCGGCAACAAAATGAGTGATATCCTTCTTCATACCAGACCACCAAAATCTTTGACGAAGATCCCGATACATCTTGGTACCTCGGGGTGGATAGAAAGAGTTGATTCATGATCCTCTCGGAGAATTAAATCCATCAAATTTGTTCTCTTTGGCACTACCAGACGGTTACCAAAGTAAACTACTCCTCGGTCATCAATTGAGAAACATTTAGAAACTCCGCTAGCAATGTTCCTTTTTATCTCGGCAATCTCAGAATCATATTTTTGGGCAAGCTTAATTTCATCCTATATAGAATATTTCACTTCAAGGGTAGAAAGGAATCCACGAGGAACTACTTCAAGGTTCAATCGAGCAAATTCCTCATGAAGAGAAGGTTGAGCTTGTTTTATCATCAGGTTGTTGTAGTAAGACTTACGACTTAGTTCATCAGCAACAACATGTTGATAGTTGAGACCCAAATCATAGTCCTTGATGAGTTCCAACCATCTTCTTTGCCTGAGATTCAGATCAGGTTGTGTGAAAATATACTTCAGACTCTGATGATCCGAGTATAACTCACAATGATTACCGAGAAGGTAATGTCGCCATTGCTTGAGAGCATGAACGATAGCTGCAAGCTCAAGATCATGAGTTGGGTAATTATTCTCATGTGGTTTCAAATAACGGGAGGCATAAGCCGCCACATGCCCATCTTGCATCAACACACATCCAAGACCTTGGTGAGAAGCATCGCAGAAGAAAACAAAGTCCTTTCTAGTGTCTGGGAGAACCAGCACCAGAGTAGTTGTTAACTTGGTTTTCAACATCTGGAATCTTTCTTCAGACTTATCAGAACATTCAAACTTCTTATCCTTCTTAAGAAGATCATTCATTGGCTTCGCAATCTTGGATAAGTTCCCTATGAACCGACGGTAATAACCAGCCATCTCGAGAAAACTTCAGACATCCTTAACAGACTTGGGAGACTCCTAGTCGAGGATAGTTTGGACATTATCTAGGATAACAATAGCCCCTTTGGCGGAAACAACATGACCAAGGGATACGAGCTCTTGTAACCAAAACTCACATTTGGAAAACTTGGCATAGAGACGATGTTCTCGAAGTTTTGTCAACACCAAACCAAGATGTTCAGCGTTCTCTTCTTCACTCTTGGAATAGACCAAAATATCATCGATGTAGACCACAACGAACTTGTCAAGATACTCCATAAAGACAAAATTCATGAGTCGCATGAAAGTGGCTGGAGCATTGGTAAGACCAAAGGACATGACAGTGTACTCGTAAAGACCATAACGAGTGGTTAAAGAAGTCTTCGGAATATCTTCCTTATGGATCTTTATCTGGTGATACCCTGACCTAAAATCCATTTTGGAAAAGACATTGGCACCACTTAACTGATCAAATAGATCGTTGATCTTAGGGAGAGGATAATTGTTCTTGATAGTCACAACATTGAGTGGGCGATAATACACAACCAGACGCGGTATATTGGTATCCCTCTTCTTAACAAAGATGGTAGGACATCCCCAAGAATATGTGTTGGGATGAATGTATCCTTTTCCTTATAACTCCTCTAATTGCTTATTCAACTCCACAAGCTCATGAGGAGGCATACGATAGGGTCTTTTAGAAACAGGAGCAACCCCAGGAGCTAATTCTATGCCAAAGACCACACTTCGATCAGGTGGCATGCCAGGCAACTCCTCGGGAAAGACATCCGGGAATTCACAGACCACGGAAACATCTTGAATCTCTAGTGGAGGTAGAACTTCAAGAGCATACAACTCTGCTTCATGAATAGAAACAGCTGAAGGAGATAGTGACCCTACGGTCCAATACTTGACTATTATACCAGTAGGACTAGTCAGGGTCACCGACTTGGTTTTAGAATCGAGGATAGCTTGATAGCGGGTCAACCAGTCCATGCCCAAAATGATGTCAATGTCAGTTGACTTGAGGGCAATCAAAGAAGTGGGGAAAGTTGAAATGCAACTTCAATTAGATTCCCATGACTAACCATGGTGGAACACCACCTAGAACCAGGAGACTGAACTAGCAGAGGAACAGATAACCCCTCAAAACTTATCCCATGCATTTGAGAAAAAGTTGTGACAATAATGAATGTGATGCTCCAGAATCAAACAAAATTTAGTTGGAATTTGATTGATAGAAAGCGTACCCATGATGACGGTTGGATCTTCCTGAGCCTCCTCAGCATAGATATGGTTCAAACAACCTCTTCCAGCACCTTAATACTTATAATTCTTCTTTGGTGGTGGTGCCTTCTCAGCGACGCTCTTTTGAGGACACTCCTTTGCATAGTGGCCAGGCTGGCGACAGTTGAAATATACAACACATGATGCATTTCCAGCAAAAGGGTAGTTTGATCCACCAGCATTTTTTGGAGTAGCATTCGGACGAGGAGCATATCCAGAAGACCTTGGGGTGTAAGGAGCATGTGGCACAACACTGTAAGGCACTAAGACATGGCGCTTCTTATTGCTAGAACCAGCCTTCTTGTACCCCTCCTAAGGACGCTTACGGGTTTCTTCGTACTCCACTTTTCCACTCTCGGCCTTCATAGCCTTGTTTACAAGACCTTGAAAGTTACCAAAGTCCATGAGGTGGATATCACAACGAACCTCACGATCCAGTCCCTTGAGGAACAGAGCTTTCTTCTTAGTATCAATGGAGACCTCTTCAGTAGCATAGCAGGCAAGACGATTGAAGTTGCGCTGGTAGTCACACACGAAACCAGTGCCCTACTTCAGCTTGAGGAACTCCTCCCTCTTCTGATCCATCATACCCTCCGGAATATGATAAGCTCGGAAGGCTTCAGTGAACTCTTGCCATGTAACAACAGGTTGAGATTCTTGCATTGCCATGAAATTTTCCCACCAGGAGCCAGCTGCTCCTTCCAGATGATAGACAGAAAAAGTCACCCAATCAGCTTGAGCAACATGACAAACCTGAAGTTTGCGCTCCATGGTGCGAAGCCAATAGTCTGCATCAAGTGGCTTGGTGGAATAGCTGAAAACTGGCGGAGCGAGACGTGTGAAGTCCTTGATACCAACTTGATTGTTTTGGCGTTGAGCAGTGTTGCGCTCAATCCTTTCAAGGAGCATCATGTTGTCAGAACGGTTGGTTTCGTACATGACCATGAGTTGGACCATGGATGGCGGTGGAGGAAGGTTGGAAGATTCCCCCTCATTTGCAGCACCACAAGCATTAGCACGAGTACAAGCACGAACAAAAGGAGTTAGACAAGGGATTCAAAGGAACAAGATGGCAGGATGAACAAACAGTACTTGATATAAACGTATCATCTTATCAAGCATGGTAGTATTAAAGCATACTAATGTATACACTAACTAGCTGACTTACAAACCATGACAATGGAATGCTAAGATGTTACACACCAAGCAAAACTGGGATATCTTGGAAATCTGAGATTAGCAACCGGGTATAGAGTACTTTTAGAAAAATAACCCTGAAACCATGATCCTAAAAGTTTTAATATTTGAGATAAAGAATAAAAACCTTTTCAAACCAAATAGGATAAGAAAACTCCAGCATCAGTAACACACCAGAGAAGGAGTAAAAAGAATCCTAATTAGAGTTTCTGCCAATAATTTTTAACTTCCAAATAGTTTTGTCAACTTCTAGACTCAACATCAGCCAATAAAAGGGTTTCCTACAGGCAGTCCTGCTCTGATACCAAAACCTATAGCACCCCCAGGATTAGGGTTAACCTAACCTCAGATCCCCATCTAAGATAAGCTCAACTCCAAGCACGGAAGATCACAGTATGATTAGGTAACATTATAGAACCCAAGGATTCAACAGCATAAGTTTAAACTCTTAATAGAGTACGATATTAGAGTTATTACAAACCAGAGGTCATAGACCCAACAATACATCACACAGCGAAATCAAATTATGTTGTTCTACACAACAACTTAGAAAAGGGCCTAAGAGGCCATAAATAGAAGCGGCGTCCATCCCATAGTCCTCAGGCTGCTACCTGGGACCCCCAACTACTAATCGATGTCAACGTAGAAACCACCTTCAGTTGCAACTAGATCATCTGTAGAAAAACAACAATGGTGCAAGGCTGAGTACGAGAATGTACTCCGCAAGACTTAGATAACCTAGATTCTACATGCTCTGGCTAGAAAGGCTTTCTCTGGATTTAATTTTGCATAAAGCGATCTTTATTTGTAAACAAGAGAGAGAGAGAAGAGGCTCGTCTACTCAGAATCTTTTAAAAGAGATAAGATAACGACTTCTTCATCTTGTTCAGCATATCTTGACTATCACCAGCTTCATTAGAACCTCCTATCTAGGATCACCCCCTCGACCCAGAGGAAGCATCCTTAAGCACACATGGATCAACAAGTTTTATAGTGGGTAACGTTATCTATGATCTTAAGTTTGGTCACCAAGCGTTCATAATCGTGAACATGGATTTTCGAAAATATTTAACCCTGTAGGGGTGTACAACTTTACCCACACGTACCAACCGACTCTTAATGCCAAATATTATTAGCCCTCTTCCTTGGAAGGCCGACAGAGGTTGGTTGACCACGACTTTTACCTTGCTTTCGCCGAGACCATGAGTCATGCCCTAGGGATGGTTCCACCGTAATGGGTCAAGTCCCGAAGCCGGTCCCTAAAGATGTGAGGCGAGGTTGGTTTACCAAGGGATCCATCAACCCCAAGAAACCCGGTCCATGCTTCCCTACCTATTATGATGCACCTCCTTCACCTCCTGTTTCGAAAATGTTTTGAATGCGTATGCCAAATGGAAAGCCCAAACTATGTGACTCATGGAATCTACTAGGCAAGTTAGTTATTCGAAGGGTTGTCTAGGCCCCGTGTCGCTGTACGCTCGTCTTGGTTCCAAAGGAAAAAACTCTGTTCCTAATGGTGACGAGCATGCGACTACAAAAACCACACCCAATGTGGCCTCCCATACAAGCCTTAACATATTTAGTTATCTCCTTCAATGATGTCTCCATCTCTTACCTTTCTAGATTCTTTAGCACCTTCGAATCATCATTCAAATATATCAGATGTTACTATTAAGCATGGCTAAGTTGTTGGTCGCAAAAGATCTAACAACGCTCAGATGCCAGACCTAGGTATGCTCGGAGCTGTGGATTAGGAGTATAAGGCTACAAAAAGGGAAATTGTGCAGCAGATAGGTAACACTAACTACTGACAAAAGACCACATTGGAACTATGTGCATCATAGCGAGAAAGTAAATAATTTGTAAATCATAGGTTCAGAATGAGAGGCTACGCTTGCCTTGTCCACCAGTAGCAGGTATGAATCTTTGGTGTTGTTGACTTTAGCCTCGGGCTCGGATCCTATCACGAAGAACCAATACCAAAAAGGAAGGCGACAATCAAGACATGGCATAATGCAATGCGCAATTAATATGTATGAATGTCAGATTAGAAAATACACATTAACCCTAAGTGCAACATCATCTAAAGAAGGTTCGGAATGCCCTGGCGAAGGTGCATCGTCGAACCCACATGTATATGGGGGATGTCAATGATTCTCCAACTAAACTAGGGTTTTAAGTTGCTTGACAATGTATGATGATAGCTTAGAAAGATAGCTCTCAATTTTCTGAACATTTTCATATATTATTCATATTTTTCTGATTAAATATGAATTAGTTATGAATTTTACAAATTTATAACAAATTTTCTATTTTTAAACATTTTTGAAAAGGATTAAATAAATATTGCATCACCCTGACGTCATCAACCCTATCCCTAAGTTTTTGCACCGTAGGGAAATATACCCACGGCCACTGACTAGGGGGCCCCAGTCCATGCTGGGTCCACCATGTATACGTGCCACGTCGAATCTTGACGATGCGACGGGAGAGGCAGACGGTGGTCGCCGGGCAAGAAACTCACATCCCAAAGACGCGGAAGGGCGTGCTGGAAAGAGCGCAAAGAGGCGGACCACATAGAGGTGGCGCCGCCCCTTTATGGTCATCAGAGCTTCGGCTCCGACGAACTCCAGTGGAGGCACGCGCAGGTGCTCGTGGTGGAGAGGATTGAGAGGAAGAGGGACGGGTTGGAGAGCACTAGGATGCTCAAAAGCTCACCAGGATTGCGACTATGTGGTCAGAAGGAAGGGGCGTGGCCGGAATGGACGGAAGGGACGGCGGCCAGCATTGGGCGGCGAAGGAGAAGGCTTCGTCTAGCATTGTCCAGGGCAATCAAACCAGTCGACCATAGTGGTCACCCCAGCGAGCTCGGAACTGCGAGGGGAGGTGGGAAACGGCGGCAACCCGAAGCTCCGACGAGCTAGGGTTCGGTGGAGGGGAAGAAATGGGGAAGGGATAAGATTTAGGGTTCGTCCTGGCGTCAGGGACGGGTCTTATAGACGACGACAACGTCGGTAGTGCGAATATCCTCGCGGTGGTCATCGCGGCAACGCAGGGACGGTCGTGCCAGCGATAGCGAGCTGCTTCTGCGTCGGTGTCCTTCTAGCGAGGAAGAAGAAACAGGAAAAGAGGTGAAGGGGTATCGGGCCGGCTCCTGGGCCCTGGTGGGCCAAGCTGGGCTGCTGACCTGCGCGCGTGGTGACAGGGAGGAAGAGAAGGGAGCTGGGCCACGGCCCGTTGGCTGTTGCTGCCTATTTTTTATACAAAACCCTTTTATTTTTCTGTTTAATATTTTCTCTTTTGCATTTGATTTTCAAATCTGTTTGGAGCCATTTGGAAATTTCCAGAGGTTTAAAATACTTTAGAAAACATACAGGGGCCCTTGTACCAATTTGGGCACCTTATTTTTTGGGTTTTCAAAATAACAAAACCATTTTGAATATGTTTCAAAGAGAGGAAGAAAAAGTAGGGTTTAGAGTTTGCATTTGTTCAACACTTGCTCACATGCATTACTTTATTTACTTAAACACATGCATGCAATTCTTAAGGTACTAATTACATATATTACAAACTTGGGCTATTACAAAAAAATTATTGGAATTTATTTGAAAGGAAAAGTATTTTTAAGGTATTATTTCTTGTTTCTGCCATTTAAGAAAAAGGGCAAAAAGGAATAATAAATACTCTCAAAAAAATTATTTTTGAGATGGGAATGTGGGGTATGATGTATAATACTGAAAGGTGCATTGAGCTGGCAAAGTGATTTGGAGAAAAACAACTTTGCCTTTATAGAGTAGGTTTTGAAGATTCTGCAGTTAAAGGAATTTAAATAGCTCAGGCTCCAAATAATTATGGAAATTATTTAGAAAATATTATGTATTCATCATGGAAAACCTTGGGTTTTGAAGAATTGTGGTGAGAAAGGATGGAAACTAAATTTGGGAGAATCTAGGGTTTTGATAATTTTATGCCACCTAAACATGCTGGTATTAGTGAGCTCAGAGCCCACCTTGGTGCAAGGGATAGATGGGTAGCTAGAACAAGTTATATAGATGATCATGGATTCAAGAGTTGGGCTTGGTTGGATTTGAGGGGGTTTAGGAGTGTTTGGCAAACTTTGTTGCAAAATAAGGCTGGCATAGCAGATACATCATGATGCCTCATAAACCATATGGGTTTAAGATTCACAAGGCTCCAATGAAAACAAGTGAAGTGGGGATTGATAGTCCATGATTAGTAGATCAAAATAATGCAAAGAGTTGGTCAAGGTGAGGTGGCATATAGATGTGAGCTTCTTCCAAAGTAGGTAAGATGATAAGATTTGCAGAAAAGATTTTTATCTTGACTACAAAACCATCATGGATGAGTGGGAACCAGAAGGGTTTATACATAGGCAAGAGTGGGATTTGGTAGTACTAGTGATGTACTACAATATGGTTCAATTACATTCTCAAGAATGCACAAGGGTTAGAATACATGGAGTACCAAAGATTGAATCTAGATAAGGATTCCAAACAGCCAATTTTGGCAGATTTGAGGATTTGGACTAGTATGCAAGTGGGAAACATTTGAGAGGGTGGCAAGGGTTTATCCTCTTCATCAAGTGGATGATATTGAGTTATACCTTAGGTAGAGGGGATCCAGACTTGTAGTTGGTCTTTGATGAGTTGGGTGCTAATATAGAGGATTAGCTCAGGATTGATCTGGTTAAGTAGATTTGAGATTCACTTGAGTGAATCAAGATGGATTGGGTTCGGGTTGCTTAGTTAGAGATTAATGATCACAAACATAGATTTGGGTCCTAAGGGATGAGCTACTAGATTAGCTCACTCTAGTTCCTAAGCAAACAAGGCAATCAGCAGATCAAGGCAATTCATCTTGTCACACTTATCCAACTACTACTAGGGTTACCATCAATCCTAGCTTAGGGTAATCATGGGTGTGTTGAAGAGGTTGTGATATTGAAAAAAGATAAGGACCTCTTGGTATTTCTACCAAGATTGGATGAAAAGATTTAGAAAAGGTTTTTGGAAAACCTAGAGATAAGAGGAGTTGAAAGATCTGTCTTGAAAACATAAGGAGATAATATATAGGTCTCCATAGTTTTGTTAATAGAAGTAGAAAAAAGTTTGTTGTGTCAAAGTCATCTTGTTTCAGGTTTGAAATGCCAGAACATTCGAGAATATGAAAGATGAGCCAAGTCTTCTCTTTTGTAAAATAACTTTTGTCAACTAGTGTTCAGACAAGAAGTTTATCACCTAATTCACAATCAGTTTCATGATCACAAGCAAACATTGCAACACTTAATAAGAAAAAGGTTTTGTTCCCCCTGATTTTTGAATTTTTGACAGAAGATCGGGGTTGCTGAAATTGGGATGCTACAGACCTTTCCCCCTTAAAACAATCTAGTCCCTAGATTAGGGAGGAGTAGGGTTGGGTGAGACCATCCGCTTAACAATTTTAGCGGTGGAATAATAAGATGCTAACAGGTTTTACAACGAACAAGCATGGTTAGTTACAGGTCAGGGATGAGTGGCTTCGAGTTGAGTTGTTTAGAGTTAGACAAATGGAAAAGACGCGGTATTTTCCCCTTAGGACGATTCTAGTTAGGTTTAGTGTCAACAGGTTCCTTCCTTCTTGAAGTGAGATGGCGAGTTGAGCCTGCTTCAATCCTTTATCGCTGAAGTTAGCTTCTTTGCCTTCTGGTTTTTAAACACTGGGGGTGTTGGCTGGTCGGTCAACTCTGCGATGGGGATCTTTCCCGAAGTATCATCTGAGTCCTGATAAGTGTCGATTGTTGTCCTTCTGTGGGGTCCACGCATCTTGATTTAGGGGAGGGTCATATCTTGACGGGGACTAGAGGTCGACTTACTTGGGGTCATTCAGGTTTTGCAGGAAAGACGCAGTCTTTCCCTCTTAGAGCGAGACTAAGGGTGCTTGGTGATATGTCAGATCTTCTTGGTTGGAGTCATATGCTGATGCTGGGGAATGGCGCTGCACCTTTCGTCCGAAGGTGGTTATCTTCTGTTGACCATGTATAAGTCGCTTCATGAGAGACGTCGATATCACTTCTTGGGGTAGTAGTCGTAGCGGGACAAGCGTTTAACTAGCTTCCAAGTAGTTAGTTATGGGCTAGCTAGGGGTCCGATATGTTGGAGGATACCGTTTGCGGTTGGCAGGCTAGAGAGGCGGTCATATAGGATGAGACCATTCCGGGTTGAGTCTGATGCAACGTCATGGGTAAAACACACATGGACAATTATCATACTTTCTATATCCTCAAATAGGGTTCATCCAGAATGTAGCATTTGCGCTGGCCAACAGCGAGGGTGCTAGATGTCTTACTAAACAGGTTTCTAGATGATCCATCCCTTACTAGATGTGGGGAGAGTGAGTTGGTAGGGTATGAAAGACTATGTCAAGAGTGATCCTTGAATCTTGCAGCCGTACTAGGTTTGGGTACTCACTCTGGTTACTTCTGTTCCTCGGGGTGTGAGGGATATTCAGTTCTTCGGCAGTGAAAGCGAGGGTCGCGCCTTCTCTTGTGGCTGCTTCGACAGGTGGATCTTCCGGTGGTGGTGACTGAAAGATAGGTTGATACTCATAGAAAGACAGTTATTCATTCTCCATCTCGGGGTTTGCAGATTCGGAGGTATTTTTCGGTGGGTCGTTAGCAGCAATAGCAGAGAAGGGGGCTTCACGATGTCTGCGGAGGATCTCGACTCTTTGGGTTGCTTTCTTTGGAGAATAATATAGGCGGCGTCGGGTAGTCTTGTCTTCTTTATCCTGAGCCTTGTAGTTACTAGGAGGATCGGGAAGACTTCCAAAGATTGTTGATGAGGTCTGTTTTCTCTTCCTCTGACAACTCTCGAGGTGGTAGTGCCTTCTGGAAATTGAGTGGAATGACGCAGTCTTTCCATGTTAGAGCTTTACTTGGGGTCGTCGAGGTTGGGGTAGATCCTTCGTCTTGGAGCATTGGCTTGACACTTGAATTAGGGTCTTCGAGTGACTCCTTATTGTGACTACCTTGTTGTGGTGGTTACCTATAGCAGTTAGCAACGCTTCTTCTTGGTCCTTAGTTGAGGTGGAGGCATTTCGGCTTCAGATGGGTTGTCTTCACTTGAACTCTTTGTGTTGCTTTGGTTCGATGATGGAGTAGACTCGTTATCTTCGGGCATCCTTCTCTTTAGGATTTTTGGGGGCATTTGTGTTATGGAGAGGGCTTCCCGTCGATTTGACAGGGGGTTGGATAGGATCATTTCTCTTTTGGGGCGATTAGAACTTAAGGCACGAATAGGGGTTGTCAGAGGTTTCTTTATGTGGCCATCCTTCTTAGGATGTGTTTCGGGTTATGGGCTTAGGAAGGTTCCTGTCGGGATGTACCAACAAGGTGGTCATACAATAGGATCGAGTGATCGGAGGCAGGCAAGCAACATATTTCAAGCATCAGACAAGCACATGACAAGCAAGCAGAGCGTACCATAGATACCAAGGAATGACTACGCCCCATAAGGGGAATCCTATCTGGAGGTTATTTATCCTAAGTATGGACGATACAGTTGCCTTGGCTTCTGTCTTGCCATCTGGTGGCGTCGGTGTCGTACTTGATCCTTTGAGGCGATGAAGGACTCCATTGGTAGGGCGATCTTGTAGTGTCTTTCATCGTGGGTAGCTCCTTTGTTTTTCTTGCAGTGGTGTCTCTTCATTCCGTGATCTCCATCTTCATAGTCTCCGAGTCGGACTTTGTTTTTGAAAATGGAACATTTGAGGTAGAAGAGATATAGAGTAATCCATTTTCAAATCGTTTAAGTCAGAAAAGGTGAGATAAGAAATCTTTCGAAAAGCTTTTGAGAAATAGTTTTCTAAAGCCAGTGTTTTCAGAAATAGGGGTTGTCTTGTCTAATGTCCATGCTAACTGAGGTCTCCTATAGTCACGATGGCTCTGATACCTAGTCTGTAGCATCCCGGATTTTATGGTCCGAGAATACTCGTTATGCATGCAATTCACGTTCCCGTGATCAGTGAGCCGTGAGCATAACCGACCAGTATCATTACATCATCCATAAAATAACGATTACAAAACTTACAGGGTTGCCATTATGGCAATTACAACAACAATAGAAGAAGTATTCGAGCGCAGAGCCCATCTCATGCCTTAACCTACAGGCGACTGACTAGAAGATGGCCTAGCTCGCATAGATGTCAGCATATCCATCTGTTCCTCTTGAAGCTCCAAAAGTTTGGCCAAGTAAATAGCCAGGGATAATGCCGGTGAGTACTTTGAACGTACTCGCAAACCACCTTAAGAGAGCAATAATAAGGATATGCAATATAGTTGTGGTAGGATGGCTCCATGGGAGGTTCTTTTATAAACTTTGTTTCTCTTGTAGATATAGCATATCTCTATACTTTGTTGAAAAACTTTTGTAAAACATTTGGAAACCTTTTTGAAAAGTTTTTAGAAAGCACTAGGATTGGGTCATGTTGGAGATATGCCCTAGAGGAAATAATAAATGTAGTTATTATTATATCTTTGTGTTTATGATAAATGTTTACATTCATGCTATAACAGTATTAACAAGGAAACATTAATACTTGTGTGATTTGTAAACTAAATTAGAGTCCCTAGTAAAGCCTCTTCATAATACTAGCTTGTTGGTTAATAAATGATTGTGGTTTCCCTATCATGAACATTGAGATGTTATTAAACAACAAGATCATATCGTTAGGAGAATGGTATGATGGACATACTCCTATAGATAAGCGTAGCATAAAGATCAA